>JARHVA010001068.1:2075000-2552500 GCA_037957365.1 Torreya grandis
ACAACCACTAAGATATATTCATTAATTAGTCATGAGATGACTTAGGAAACCTACCATCATGTCCAACATTAGAGACATACCCCTTCCTTCATCATGATAATGTGACCTTTCAAGGCATTAAAATTCTTACACAGTAATCCTTACTACTAGAGTAATCATAAATACTAGTGGATAAAACTATCATGTAGGAATATCTCAACTCTTAACTCCCACACTAGGTGTAAAACAACTATGGAGTGACCCAAGCACAACCATAATAAAATAAACAAGGAGAATAAGTAACCCAAGCAGACTTACTCCTCTCAAACATGATAGCTCAATCAAGAATCACATAGACTTCATTAAGTCAAATAGTAGGATAGTCAAGTTAATAGGATACCTATCAAATGATTTAGGCCCTTACGTGGATATTTTGTATAGTTTTATACCAACTGAGTCTCTCCCTCTCTAGGATCTCCTCTTGTTTCCATTCTCTTCTTCTTTCATTCCCAGGGTGGCCAAAAATTCTTTTAAGCCCCGAACCCTTTTTTCAGAGATTTGCCATCCTCAAATAGGCATTCTTTCTTTCTTACAACCCGATAAAAATGTGACAAGTGTTTATTCTTCCATTGGATCGACCAACCACTTCTACTAGCCAGCCCATGCCTTCTTAATTGGCCATCTCTTTCCAATCCATAATGGCACATGGTGGCCCAAGAAGAGTCCTATGGTTGCTTCTAAGATCAACCCAATGATTCCCATTTATTTAAGGCCATAGCCAATTAATGGATAGAAAGATGCTACTAGATAATGTAGATATTGGTCTATTTCATCTCATGCATTAAATATGACAAGCACAAAAGTCTTTTGACCATCCCAATAGAGATTACAATCCATTAAAACATGCCAAAACTAAAGAAAGGGTCGAATGGCATATAAGGCATTCAATTAGGATCAAGCAAAGTTCAAGACAAGATATGGGTCAAAGATAAAATCACACATGATGCAACTATGCCTAGTGTAAACCTTATTCCTTAGTTGGTAATGACATGTTATTGAACACATATTGCACCCATGAAATATGTTATCCTAGTATCCAAATCTTGTCATTATAGCATGCTAGATCATTTACTTAAACCAACATAATTAGCATACCAAGTGATTCACAAGGTCATGAAGTGATATTATTCTATCACCTTAATGCATATGTAATTTCAATTGTAGCCTAACATAATAATTTAAGTAGTGTTAAACCAACATTTACCATGTGCATAATCCTCTTATCTTCACAGTCATCACCACCAAAGGAGTATAACCATTGGTTTATCATAGTCACATTATTTTCTCATGAAGATCCTTACACTTTGATCATATTGAGAAATAAAACCAAGTGCAAGCAAAAGGAGAATGACCGACATCTCTAGCGAGTACAAACCTAATGGGTCAAGGACCTTGGAAAATCGGTATGGCCCTGTCATGGTGTGGTTTTTTAGCATAACCTAAAGTGGCTCAGAAGTGATGAGGGTGGAATGTGAATTACGACCTTCTTATATATGGCATACCTTTAATTAGTCACAGTGATAACATTGAGACAACCATTGTGAAGGGGAACTACCTCATTCCTAGACACTTCTACCATGCAAAGGTTTGGTAGGCTAGCTAACCCCTCTTAGGGATTTTGGCCTTGAGGATAGAGAATCCATAGGTCCCTACTCCTCATGGATTAAATGGGAGGACTAGGGGAGTGTCCTTATCTAAAATATTGATGATTTTAGTGGTAGACACAGTGAAAACTACCACATTAGCAATTGGTTTTGATTCAGGGGCCTTTGCAAATGTCACTATCTTTTTCTTTTGGTTTATCATTTAACAAGGCCTAAGGTATTTTCATCTCTTTAATAGGGCTGAGGGTATATTTTTCCCTTTCTTTAAGATAACTAATTTGGGTTTTGAGGATTTAGTAACATGTACCAATTCTGGGGGTTTTATGATCTCATTGGTAGGTAGGTGGTAATTGATGTGTAAACCAGGTTACTTATTCATGGTAGTGTGTAACATATTGAAGGATTTAGGACACTCTTGGGATATGAAAACCTTTTTGAGGTGAAAGAATAAAACTTATTGGAATAAGGTGGAAGGGATGGCCTTCATTCAATGTATTAAAGGTCTTCCTAAGATCATATTATAATTGGTGTCTTTCTCAATGACAAAAATCCATTAGTACCTTCTTCGGACCCAAAGTGACAAGGAGTGAAATAGTCCCTATGAAAGTCAATTTGAGGTTCTTATACCTCATAGTGTGTTGTGTGTTGTTAAATATTTAGTTCCCCCATTACCAAGTTTTTGTAAGAAGGAAAATGGAATGATGGTTATAGTTTCTCCATCATCAACCTTGACTCTCTTCACATAGTTGTTGTAAATCCATACTTGTAAAAATAAGGTTGGATCTCCCCTTATTTCCATTTTAGATTTGGGGGAAGGCTTTATAGATTGAGGAAATAACCAGCATCCCTTGATTCTTGACCAAGAGAGAACATATCTAAGTCGATGTGGTTAATCTGAGCTTATAAAGGAGGGGTGACACTAGATAAATGTCCCAGTCTAAGGGTGTCGATCAAGGATGAACAATGAATGGGAGAGTTTTTGAGAAAGTCTAGGAATGAAATGTGGGAGACTATTTTGGTAAAATCAGAGATTACGTCATAGTTTCCCATGGGTCTGAGATATGAATCCATTTCTAAGATGTTCAAGGGGTGGAGAGCCATAGGTTGATATCTATAGTGTGAGTAATAGTTTTTACTTCTTCTTAAAATTCCAATTATATGACTCATATCATATTGGTTTTACGTTTCACTCCTAATTAGGGAAATACATCAAAGTTTACAGTTCTTGAGGTGGAAGCTTCAACATCATGAGTGCCTACCACCGTAAGTTGGCTATGTTGAAGAGGGTGACCTTGTTGGTTACCCTACCATTGATTTTGAGTAAGGTGTGCTTGGTGGTTGGGGAAACGGTTGTGATAGATCTATAGGTTTGAATTATGGGGAATAATAAGATTGTATGAGGAGGTTTGGGTGTTCATATTAACATTTTCTAGAAACACATTCATGACTGTTTATCTTTGGTCCTCTAGGAGTCTTTATATGAATTTATTATATTCTCTAAGGCTATAAGTGTCATTACCCATGACTATGTGGAAGAGGCAATAAACATTGGGATCATAGTCCCTTGGTCTCAAGTTTTGTCCTTGTCCCCTGAACCCTTTTTGGTTATCTCATAAGTAGTATTTTTAGTTTTAGAACTAGGGGTATTGCTCATTTAGTTGGTTATAATTTTGATATTTCATATTTGAAGGTGGAATTTGGTTGACATCAACAACATGAATGGCAAGAGGGGGATTTTCATTCTTGGCCCCTAAATTGTTAGTGTTGGTGGTGTTGTTTGTAGGTTGATATTGGTTATTTTTTATGGGGTTTTACTTCTTTATTTGATCAATAATGCCATAAGTGGTAGTGTTCTTATTGTAGTTCAATATTTTGGGACCTTGGTTATTTAAATTATTTGGACTTGCATTTTGTGATCCCCCATTATTTTTACTGGAAATGACGTTGCACCCATTAATCCCATAGGTCCATCAACCATAATCAATGATCGCTAATCAATATATAGGTGCTCTTGACGGATTATTCATATGATCAATATGGGAACTTATGGACATATTCCCTTGTTTTATTGTTAAGGGAATGGAGGAAAATATTGCATAACTCATATTAGTCCATGTTAGGTGCACTAGCAAAGGAGTATAGGACCTATCACCATCTTATGATGAAATAGGCAGCTGACTCATTGTATTTTTGTTTCATGTGCAAGAACTCACGTATGTCAAACTTTAGAAGTTTTTTCATGTCAAAGGCTTTGAAAAACTTAGCCATAATTTGGTAGAAAGAATGTATGGACCCCTCAGGATGCGATAGTACCAATTGAGTGTTATCCCCTTGAGAGTTTTGGGAAATATTTTTACTATAACCCCATCCCAAGGTAGGCTTTCTTCTAAGGTGGTAGCATAATATTTTACATGTGCATTGGGGTCCCCCTTCCCTTTGAACTTGGGAAGGTCTGGTAAGGGATGTGGAAGAATAACCCCCCATATACTAGTGTTTAGATGCTTTTTGAGATATTCAGCATAGGTCCAAATGTTGTTAAAGTCTATCATGGTTGTAGTAGGACTAGGGCTAAAAGGGGGAATCACATAGGGGTTGTTTTGGTAACTCATAAACAAAAAATAGGCAACTTTATAAGGCAAAGAAGATTAATCCATAAAGTAGTTGGTCAAATGAGTGGACTTGGAGTACATGTGGAAGTAAGGTAGGAGGTTGTTAGATGTAAGAGGCATGGTGATTTATTGTGGTGGGGTATGCATATTTTATGTGTAACCCAATGCTACATAAAGAGTGACATAACCTATTTATAGAGGGGGATTATATGTGGTCCACCTAACTTGGAGGTGTAAAGAATAGTAGGTTATTTGCTACCACATTGTTATGTAATGGTGGAGTGTATATACACTCCCTTTTAGAGTTTGAATATGTGTTTGATAATATGAATAGGTTTTGGATGTATTGGGATGGGGGATGCCCTTAATAAGGATATCTCCCAAGGTTTGGTTAGGAACATGGTTTTGTGGTGGTGTATGCTCTTGTGGTGGTGCAAGCATGTATATTTATTGGTGTGATGTTGGGTAAGTCTTAGTTTGAATGGGACATGAGGGATGAGTTGGCATAGGGGTATTTGAGCCCATCCCTTAACATATAGCTTCTTGATTATTATCTAGGTCATGGATACGACCCACAAGGGTGTTAATGATCTAGTTCATGATGACATAGGTGTTGGACCCATGGGTCTCTAGTGTAGTAGGAGTAGCTACATGAGATAGGGTAGCACAAAGGGGTTGGTTCGAGGCAGGAGTCCTAGGAGTAATGTTTTTAGTTGATGGTGGTGGGTTAGAGGTATCTTGGTTCTTGTTAAGAGAATATGCAGTAACTTGCATATGGTTTCCCTCATCTTCTAAGTGATGGATCATTCCTAGGTAATGATCATTTTTAGAGACACTTATACATTTGAATTATGTAAGATGATGGATGTCTTAGTGGCCATATGAAGAGTGTTCATGCCTCCACCCATAAGGTTTATGGTGTTGTAGTTAGGTTGGTTGCTCATTATTTATGATACATCATGTATCTCTTGAATAACAACCATGCTCCTCATCTTAGTGTTAGAGAGGGAGTAAATGTAATATTTGGTAGTCTATTTTAGTTTCAAAGGTTGGGTTATTCCAAATCATTAATGAAGGCTTTCTAAAACTGATTTGGAATCTCTTATAACCCTCTAATCCAAGATATCTACCAATGTCCTATCCAGACATTCTGGGGGAATATAGATACCCATAAAATAAAATGGAATGAGGAAGATGGATAAAAAAGGATAATAAAAATAAAAGGATATGAAAAATATGAAGTCATTCACATCAAGTTCACTAATTTGTATGCATGTGAATAACACATGCTAAACTATGCACTTGACTCCCCTAGGTCTAGCTGAGGCAATCAACATAATGGATAGGCTAGGGGTTTGGTTAGTTTTTTGATGGAATGGGATTTGGAATATGTATTGACAATGGGTTCTCATGATGGAACCAAAAGACTTTAGTAGCGTCTTAATGCTCATTGTGATCTTCAAGTTGTGCTGAAATAGAGCTCCAAGGTCCTTCAATCTATGATATCACAAAAAATTGAAGCTCCAAGTCAATACTTGGACTAGGAAAATGAGAAAAGATCAGGTTGGACAAATCATGGAAAAATATCTACTCTGTTGGGTTGACTCTACCTCGTCAATGTCATCCATTAGGTGTGAATTATATATGATGGGGCTAGACTCGAATAGAAAAGGATATGTGAATGGGAAGCTAGGATTAGATGATGTTGTACTAACATCTTCTGTTCTGTAGGAGGATAATGATAGGTGGATAGAGAATACATTCTTTCTCTTCTAAATTATCTAAGGAGTCTATGATGAGATGAGGAATGGGAGTGGAATGAAAGACCTCACATCTTAGCTTGGTGCTAATATTGGATTGTGTGATAATGGTGGGATCAAGTAATAAAACTCTAGGGAATCGACCATGCTAAACAAGATAGGGAGCCTCAATAAGGGTCATCCAAAGGAATCTAGGAAAAATCCAAGAAATAGTGTATGAGCTTATTCAAACAATAGCCTGTAAATGTGTGTTTGTTATAATGTTGAAGCAAGGATTTGTAATGTGTGCTTGTATGGATGGATAAGGATTTGTAAGGTGTGCTTGTACACATAGACAATAATTTGTGTAGTATGATTGTATGAATGGACAAGGCTTAGATGTAAAGTGTGTTTTCATGTGTTGTCAAGGTTTTTTAACATTAATTTTGTTAAGTTTTTATTGTTTTTTGAATTTTTTGGGGTTCTATGGAAATAAATACTTTGTTTGTTGAAAATGGAATTTTGAAAGTAAAGGAATAACAATACTAAAAAAATAAAATAAAAAAAGTAAAAATAAAAAAAATACTCTTTTTTTATCCTTTTCCCAGTTTTATAATGCATGCAAAGCAAAGGAAAAGAAAACTATGCTATTGTGCAAGATATGGATTTTTTCCTAGTTTTATTTGTATGCAAACTAGATGACAATGTTTTTGTTTATTTTAGGGTTTTTTACATGAGATGTGTTGGGTGAATATTTTGTCGTCAACTAACTGATGACAAAATGGGTATATCAACCACAGCATAAGGAGATTTACACCATGAAAAGTATGGGTTTACCAGATCTTTACGTAGTAAATCTCTCCTCTAATCAAGGAGAGGTTCCCTATAAATATTCATGCATTATATGCATATATATAATTAAGCAGAAAATAACACATGGGGTGGTATAACAGCATCTACCTCTCTTTTTTCAAGGGTAATGTACAAAGAACAAAAAAGAGAACTCCTAGTCTATAGCTAACAACACTCCTCTTCTTTTAGGAATGGTATCAAACAGAGAGCAGGAGATCACTTGAGGTAGCAAAGTCCACAAGAACACTCATGTAAGCACAAAGCCTTCCGTAGCTTGTTTCACCGATTCGAAACAAATGTAACTATAAAATAAAATGAAGCATAAAGTCTCCGTCTGAAATTATAAAAGATAACTGAATCTCAAAGATAAAAGAAGCTCAAAGTCTATCCTCTACCTTTAAAAACACTCTCAGATAATATAAACACACCCACTTTGCTTATTAAATCAGATAAACAAGAGATTATCAGGAAAGAGAACATTAGAAATTGTTTCCTAGACAACACAGACAACTTCAACACAAAGTCTAAAATAAACCTGCTTCTCATTCATTCAATAAAATATGATTTACAAATTTGAGCACAAAGTCTCAAAAGTTGTTTCAATTTTGGCAGAGTGTTTGCTATATATCTTTCCAAGATCATTTACAAATGAGGTCTCCACTATATATAGGGAGAAAATCCTCAAAAACTAGAAAATAATAAAATATAAAAATATCTCGATCAAAGATGACTCATCTTTGACTTTGAGATATTTTAACAAAATATTTGCATGTAATTACATCTTACAAAATTGCATGCACTTTTCACAAAACAAAAGTGCATAAGGAAAGAAGAAGAAAGAAGGGGAGAAATTCAGTTCTTGCTGCCAAATTTTTTCATATGGGCATCATACATAGTGATGGATACCTGAATTCCTATGCTCTCTGGCGTGACTATGTTCTTGGAGATGATTTTGGCTCTGATCAATGCATCCTTCAATGCTGTGATGGCCTTAGCATGACCAGTTAACCTGGATTTTAGATTTTCCAAAGTTAACTAAGTGTCTAGAATATTGTCCACAGAAGACATTGAGAAGGATTTTTCTTCAAAATCTCTCTAAATCATCTCTTTGAAATTCTAAATCATTTCTTCTACTGGAAGGAACTGATTGTCCTTAGAGGTCAAGTTGCATGGTAGATCTTCTAGTTTATTCAGCAAGCTTAGGTCACTCTTCTCACTAGCCTCCTTGAAAGCTTTGAGATCATCAATTAGATCCTTGAGTACCTGGATCCTAAAGATCAGTGACTCCTTGATTTTAACATAAGAGTCCTTGCTCAAGATGACACCAATAGATATCAAGGTGCTTTTCTTCAGATCTTTCATCTCCTTCCATTTGCTAAGATCCTTTTCTGAACTATCAATCTCTTGAGAAATAAGGGAGACAAAGTCATCTACCTCTGCTTTTACCTTTCTCATCTTACCCGTCCTTTCCGCAACCTCTGATATCAAAGAAACTCCCTGAGTATGCATTCTTTCAATATAATCCTCTAGGACTTTTCCCTTTAAGTAAGTTTTCTCAGCTTTTTGAATGACTAGGTCATCAACAGAGAAGGCCTCTAGAGTTGTTGCTTCAGAGGGAAGGGTGAACCTTCTTATTACTGCCATTAGTTGCTCTATTTTTGCCTTGTAATAATCTTTCATCTCCTTCTTTCGATAAAATTTATAGACCATGATGTCCATAGCAACCTGAAGATCACTTTTCGCACCTTCATGAGTAACTTTGTCAAGTTCAACACGAGAGATGGAATAGCTTCTCATCTTGAAACCCTCAAGGGTTACGTCCTATGGAGGTCTGGCCATTTCTAGAAATTTTTGCCCTTTTTCCTCAATCAATTTCGAGAGGATTCTTGACCTCTTAGGAGCTTTAGCTTTGACCAACACTATTTTGCCAAAGTCGAAGTCATCTAAAGAAATGTCCAACTTCTTTCTTTTGGAGGTGAATGCTGACATCTAGGGTGGGAGAGAAGTACCGATTGTGGCAATAATTGTCTCAGCTAGTGTTACTGTGGTAGCTTCTACACTGCTAGTGGTGACAGTAGTTACAGTTGGGGTAATCGGCAAAACTGCACCAACCACTGATTCTGGCTCTTGTATAGGGCTTGTTGTCAAGTTAAAATAAGGAGATGATAAACTTAGAATGGACCCAGAAGAGTGAAGAGGACCTCCAGAAGCACCCTAAGGATCACTGAATATGACTCTGGAAAGAGAGGCAGCTCCAGAAGAGGCAACACTGATCAGAGAGATAGGAGAAGAGGGTACCACAGGAGACTGAGGGGGAGAAGGAGAGACGCTCTTGAGTGGTTGTGCTTCTTCCTATGAGAGCAGAGGTCCAGTGCTTGGTTGCCCTAAGGGTTGATCATCTGTCTCTATTGGCTGGGTTGCCTGTGTCTGAGGGCTCAATTTCTCAGTTACTTTTGCTACCGCTTCAGGGTCTTCAGTAGCCTTTGGTTTCTTAGATACAAAGATGATTCTAGGCTTGTGAGGCCTAGAAGGGGAAAGTACATCACCTATGTTTTTGGTTTTATTCTCTACTTTTTTCTTCATCTATGCTTGATATTCAGCCTCTAATCTCATGATAAATTCTCTCAGGACGATCCCTTTGGCTGCTAACCAATCATTGGTGTTAGCCAATATTGGTTCGAATCTTGTTCTCAGAGAAGTCAACTCCTTCTGAGACCACTGTGTTGGAGGAAGAGGGGAACCAATGACCTTTTCTACCAGGTATTTTCTATTGATAACATTTTTATCATTGATCAGGCCAGAGGGGATCTCAGCAAGTCCCAGATATTCAATCTACTCTAGTGTTAGCCTGAAAAAGTTTATTTTCTTGATTTCTTTGGCCATCCTTAGGTCGATCCAGATGTCTTCAATCATGGGCTCATTGAATTGGGTTTTCCTTTTGATTTTGTCCTTGACGCCCCTTAGTCAAATTTTTCCCTTCTCTTAAATGGTCTTAGAGTGACCATCTGCATTTCAGTTTTCATGACCTTGGCTTTGGTTGCTGTTGCAATGGAGTACCTGCCAATCTCGATTGGAAACCTGAAACCTGGTTTCTTCACCTCCATTTGTTTGGTATGCATGACAATCAGTTGTCGGCAAAGTTCCATTAGTACTAGCTTATCTGAAGGGAACCTAGGGAGCATGTAGGGGTAGCCTTGGAAAAAGCCAACCTAAAGATAGAAAAAGGTGGGGAATTATAGGAACATGTAGCCGTAATCATTAACCACTGTCTAAGCCTCATCTGATACTCTCTTCTGCTCAAGCTAAGGGTCAAAGAGGCATAGAAATGTGGTAAAAAAAGCATCATTTACCCTCTTAAAGTGGCGGGTCAATCCTTACAGAGTCATCTGAGGGTAATATGTGTACACTGGGGTTGTCTTTCTATCTCCCTCTGTGGTTAAGCCTAGAAAAGTTTGCATTGCGGTAGCTATGTACACAAGGTACGAAGTCATATAGAACTTGTAAGTAGTTTGTACCTTAGTTATTCATGGAGAGCATTGCTAATCTGCTCTACCCAAAAGATGGCATGTTTGCCCTAGAGGATGATTTTAATGAATGGGTACATCCATTCATGGAATAGTGAAGAAGATGGGAGGCCTCGCACCCTGCTGAGAAGGGTGATCAAGTCACCAACCTCCTTAATAAAGTCACACCTCAGAAAGTTTCATGGCCATCTTGATAAGCTAGTCCTGGGAGTTTTCAGCCACTTATAATTCATTACTTTCTTCGCCCTCTCAGGGTCTTTATCATATTCTTTTTGAGAATCCACGAAGTCAATCTTGGTTACTTCGGTGGCTGGAGGGCACATGAAAACTTTATAGATGAATTCAGGGTCCAACCGAATCACCATGTTGCCGCTAGCATCTGAGACTGACCTGGTCTCTTTATTGTAGAAGCGAGTGCATTAGAGAATGAACTCAGTATGATGTGCTGCTACCAAAAAGGTGGCCACCAGGTGGATGTTACTCTCGATGATCTTCTTCATCCCGGTGCTCAGATTTGTCACCTTTGTTTGTGCTAGGAATTCGGCCATGTCCATGTGGCCAATTTTGGTATCCCAGATGTCATCGACATTCGAGGAGACCAACGTGAGTGGGAAGACGCCTTGGTACTTGTACTTCATGGTCTTCACCTTTTTCAGAGACACTTCAGACATGGGAACTAGTTTTGGCCGGACAGGTGCCGATGAACAAGAGCTCTCTGAAGGTACTGTAGACATAATTGCAATATTAGAGGAGAGTGGATGAATGGAAAAAGCACAATTTAAGTGATCATGGTCAACGGAGGTCACTTAAAAAGGGCGGGTGGAAGAAAGGACCAAAAAATGAGGAAGAAAGAGAAAAAAAGGTCAACACAAAAAATCTTCAAGAGTTAGAAAAATCCAGAGAAGGGATGCACGGGCGGCAAAAATTGCCACCCCTATAGGTTAAAGAAAAAGATGCAAGGGCAGTGAAATTCACCACTCGTGCATGTTCAGGCTGCTCAGGCGGTGAATTTCACCACTCTTGCAGGCTAAAATATAAAGAGGTGGAGCGACAAAATTCACCACCCCTACAGAGATGGCTTGCACGGGCAACAAAAATTACCACCCTTTCAGTGTGAAAAGGTTAGAGTAGGGGTGACAAAAAATTCCGCCCCTGCATATTGAAAAATGCTTCAGCGACAAATTTTGCCATCGATGCGTGTTTGGCAGATAGTGTGCACGGGCAGTGAAATTTGTCGCTCATGAAATTGAAGACTGGGAGTAGGGGGAAGCCGAGGTACAGGGGCAGCAAAAAATGCCACCTTTGTGGTTTTTGGGAGAAACTCGAGGGTATGGGTGGCAAAATTGCCGCTCGTGTAGGGTCAAACAAGACTGTGAGTTTAACGAAGAGGGACAGCTTTTTTCACCATCCCCAGCAGGGAAAAAAACTTCCAAAATAACCTAAAGATGATAAGAAGCATAAAAACTTAAGAACGAAAAAAAAGCAAAATAAATGCAAAGAACGAGACCGACCTGGAAAGCCACGCGTGCCACAAGCTCGAATTCATAAAAATGCTCTTCAAGTCGCTCGATAGATCATCTAAACGCGAAGGGTAGGAGGAGAGGATGAAGCAATGAGAATAAATGGGGTTCAAATCTGTTTATATGGGGTGAAAATTGACCCCAACAACTTACTGCATGTGGCAATAAATGTCATGCACAAAAATTGAGGCATGCTCAGGCGGTAAAATTTGCCGCCCTTACATGTCTTGGTGGGTCTGAATGCAGGGGCAAAAAAATTTGCCGCCCTTGCAGGTCAAAATGTAAGGGCAGAAAAATTTGCCGCCCTTGCAAGAAAAATGTAGGGGCGGCAAAAATTGCTGCCCTTGCTTTTTAAGGGTCAAAATGCACTGGCGGCAAAAATTTTCGCCCGTGCACAGAAAGAAGAAAAGACCAACTCTGGAAGAGGCAGTCTGGGGGAGGGGTTCCTTAGTCGCAACGAGATCATGGTTACTCTTACGTCCCTAGGTCAAGATGAGAATGAATTTGAAATTCATCTTAAAAAACAAACTTAGAGAGACAAAAGACGAAATGGACAAGTTTCGTAGGGGGTTATTTCCAAAAATGAGACAATCTAATTTTGGAAATAACAGCTGGCTCTTGTTGGGGAACTTTTATTAATCAAATTGATTAGCGAGAGTAGAAACCAGTCTCTAAGTGCCTTCATCCAAGCCATTGGGCTACGGGGTCAGGCTAAAAATAAAAGAAAAATAGACAAAAGATAAAAACTATATATATATACAAATGGACTTCTCTAAGTTTCAAGGATTGAATAGCTTCAAATGTTGTCCACTGTGAGGTAGTGCAAATGGTGTTCCATCTTGGTACTCCAACAAGAATCTAGCCTCACCATAGAGCTATCGAATGGTGAATGGGCCTCTCCATAGGGAGTCGAATTTGTCCTGCATCACTTTTAGTTCTCACCTCTTGTCCCATAACAAGACTTGATCTCTGACTTAGAATTCATGAACTTTAGCTTTCTTATCAAAGAGTGCTTTCACCTGGTTTTGATGTTCCTTAATCCGATCTACTACCATAGATTGGTGCTCATTCAACTCGTTTAGACACATGATTCTTTTGTCGACCGAGCTTTCGAAGATTGAGTCTTCGATTGCTTTAGTTAACTTGAGTGCTGACAGTTCAAGGGTAATGGAAATTTCTACATTTAAACCATAAAGAAGTTGGAAAGGGGACATACCTATAGCTATTTTGGGTGTTATTCTATCTGCCCATAAAGCATCATACAATGCTTTGTACCACATTCTCTGATTGTCATCCACCAACTTTCTGATAATAGTGACCAGGTTCTTGTTACTTGATTCTGCTTGGCCATTTTCTTGAGGGAAATAATCTGAAGTATGGGATAAGGTAATCTCATAATAAAAACATAATTGATTAATTTCATGCGATAAAATAATAGGCCACATTATCTGTTACGATCTTTAGTGGGACCCCAAACCTGGAGATGATATTTTCTTTGAAAAAATTGCACACCACTTCAGACGTAGCGTGCTTGGTTGAGATGGCCTCCACCCACTTAATAAAATAATCCATTGCTATGAGAACATAATCATGCCTGGCACTAGAAGATGGGTTGACTATACCAATGAAGTTAATACTCCACTGCTGAAACAGTTCTTCGATTACGACTGGCTTGAGAGGCAATGCGGGAATCTTAGGCTTCCCAATGAATTGTTGGCACAATTCACACCTACGTACCCATTTGTAGGCATCTTGGAAAAGCATGGGCCAATAATACCTTGTTCGTAGAATTTTGTGCGCTATCACTGGTGCAGAAAAATATCTCCCACAGGCTAGATTGTGAAAAGATTCTAAGAGTCTTTCTTGTTGCGCCTTGTCAACACAATGAAGAAATGCTCCATCCAGGTTTCTCTTGTAAAGACCATTGTCCCACAAAACATAACCAACTACTTTTAATTTAACATTTCATTTCTCTTTAAAAGACAGATGAGCGAGACACTCACCATATGTTAGAAAATGAGCGATGTCAGAATACCATTTGTCAGTAGTGACAACAAAGAGGACCATAGGCATGCCTTCGATCTCTACTTCTTCACTTTCTACTTCACCTAGAATGTTGTTGGCAATCAACTGGCAAAGACCCTTTCCCCGTACGAGTTTGGTTGGTTTGATGTCCAGATCAAGCTCCTGAGTTTTGGCAATCTAGTTACCTCTCTTCGTACCGAACTCTTGCTGAGTCAGAATAGATTTTACTGTTGTTTCTGGTACAAGAACTTCGGTGTGAAAATTCAAGATATAAAATCTGAAGTGTTTGACCGCTTTGACCACTGCGTATGCATGCTTCTCCATAAAATAATATTTTAGTCATGATCCTTGAGTGGACAACTCATGAATGAGATAGGAGATTCTGCACCTTCTAGATTTTGCTGGACCAGAATAGCTGATAGTGTATGTTCAGAGGCATAACTATATATTTTAAAACTTTTAGTATAATTTGGACAGACCAAGACTGGTGCATGGGCGATTACTTCTTTAATATTTTTAAATGCTGATTTACCCTTAGTAGTCCATCTAAATGTAGCATTGCCCTTCATCATGTTGACAATATGATGGGTTTTTTTAGCAAACTCAGGAATAAATCTTCGAAGAAAATTCACCTTTTCAAAGAAAGAGTGAACTGCGGTCTTCCTGGTAGGCAAAGTAAGTTCCTTGATAGATTTGACTCTTTCTAAATCAATTTTAATACCTTCTCGGGACACGATGTGTCTGAGGAGTTTCCCTTTAGTTACTCTGAAAATAGATTTCTTTGGGTTTAAAGAAATACCATTCTGACGACAGTGTTCCAATATCTTTTACAAATGGAGAATATGCTCAGAATGATGTTTTAAAAACACTGTCAGATCATCCAAGTATACTACAATAAATTTTATTATCTCATCTTTGAAAGTGAGATCCATCACCCTTTGAAATGTGGCACCTACGTTTATCAGACCAAAAGGCATTCTTCGGTAAGCGAATGTGCCCCAAGGTGTGGTGAACGCTGTCTTGTGCTGATCTACTTTTCTGACTTCGACTTGATTGTATCCCAAAAAATTGTCTAGCATTGATAACATTTCTGAACCTGTTACCATCTGCAAAACTTGATCCATGAGGGGAAGAAGGTAGTTATCTTTTAAAGACAACTGATTTAAGTTTCTGAAATCTACACAGATTCAAATTTTGCCATTCTTTTTTCTGACAGGCACTATGTTGGCAATCCATGTTGAGTGATGGATTGAAAAAATTATCTGGGCATCCAGCATCTTTTGTATCTTAGCTAAAATAGTACCTGAGATTTTTGGATTATATTGCCTGGATTTCTGTTTGTAAGGTATAGAGTTGGCTTTCAGGGAAATGTCGTGACGAATGTCATTTGGCCTGAGTGATTTCAGATCATCGTAGGAATAGGCCAATACATCCATATACTGGTGGAGTAGACTAGCAAGCTCAAATCTTTCCTTGAGAGTGCAGCACTTCCCAATGTTTATCATCTTAGGATCGCGCTTGGTTCCCAAGTTGACTTGATCAAAATCTTGGGAAAATTTTGAATCTGTTTGTTGTTGTTTAACAAACCTGTCATGGTTATCAAACAACGTCTCAAGTGAAACTAGGCCTCTGGGAATCTTATTCCCCTTAAGCTGTAAGAAATCCTCACCTGTATCCGTATTGGTCTCAGGAGTTGTTTCATATTCTCGAAGTTCACTACCTTCAAAATGTAGTTGTTCAAAACTGTCCTTTTGCTCCAAAAAGGTGATAATTTAATCATCATCGTTAAACACTTGCTAGTGGCCGGCATTATCTAGTACACTTGGCCAAAAGACTAGTTCAATAGTGTATCTATCTCCCTTAAAGTCTGGGTGAGGGACTAGAAGGGTGGCAAAGATAGCCAATGCATCCGCCCGATCATTGAATTCCCTTGAAATGGTAGAGATGTTGAAAGCATCAAAATTTTCAATCTGATCCCAGACTAGGTTGCGATAGTGGCGCAAATTTTTGTTTTTCATCTGATAGAGGTTCCTCACTTGACAAACTATCAACTCAACATCCCCTTTAGCATGGAGTAGCCTAATGCCCCTTTCTCTAGCAGCCTAGAGTTTGAGCAATAGGGACTCGTAGTCAGCCGTGTTGTTGATATTGTTGAACTGCAATTTGTAAGACAAAAGAATAATATCTCCCTAAGGAGATACCAACACAACCCCGGTTTCTGATCTAGTAGAGGAGCAGCTGTCATCAAATTCTAAGGTCCATACCTTGTTAGATGCTACTTTTTCTTTGAAAACTCTTTTGTTTGGGGGAAGAAGCTCTTCCATGTGTTCATTTTGATTTGTCAATTTTCTCATTGCATCAGCTGAACACAATCTCAAGTCATTGCTTGAAGGGGTTTCATCAAATGCCTCATGAGTTCCATTCGTAGATAAGAAGCAATTGCCTATTCCTGAGGACTCAAATAAAATTTGAGATTTTGGTGCTGAAGATCGGGTAACTACATACCTTGCTTCTTTTTTGGGAAGCAACTTCTTCATGACACCTTGAATTGGGATCTTTGCTTTCAACAAGTCCATACTTAGCTCACCTCCAACATCTTTGCAAAAATTTTGCCCAAGCAGGATGTCGTAAGATGCTGAGACATCGGCCACTAAAACCGTTATTTTTATCTGCTTCTCTAGAAAAGCCGTGAAGGCATATTGAGCATCTTTTATTTGACCAAGGAGAGGGACTTGCTTATTTTCTATGGAAAAACACCTCCCAAAAGTTTTGGTCAAAGTCAGGCCAAGAGAATTTGCCACTTTCACGGGTATAACATTATCTGAAGCTCCAGAGTCTATAATACAATTACTCAATTTATAACCATTTATAAGTAGGGAAACATAGAAAGGTTCTATTTTCTAGAGAGCGACAGGAGGAGTTACAACAAGATTGTTTTGGGCTGGTTTATCTTTAGGGAGATCATGAACGGCTTTCAAAAAATCTTATCCTACGGAGACGGCATTATTTTTCATATATTCTGCTAACCTATCAAATTGTTCTGGGTTAGCCCTCAAATATTCAACCTCTATCATTTGAATTTTAGTATTTATAGCATGATCAATTATATCAAATAACTGAAAACAACTTGTAACAGAGAAAGAGAGTCCATCATCAGGGACTTTAATAGGTACGGCACTAGTCTGAGTAACAGAAGTGGAAGATATCGGGTGATTGGGAGTACTTACTTTTTTATGGGTTACCTGATCTTTTGATTGTGGAGGCAATGGAGTCCTACATTTAGCGATAGAAACCACTGGCTGAGGTTCCTCCTCTATCTTTCCTTTGTCAGTCTGTGAAGTTGACTGATTTTGAGATCTGGTGAAAACTGCGTAAGATCCATCCAAACCCTCCCCTTTACTCTCGGCTTCCTCTTGATAATCCAAGAAACTGATATTGGAGTCGCCAACTAATTCTTCTTCCTACTCATTGAAGAGATTAGCATCTTCTTGTCGATACAACTGAGATTGAAATGATTTATCGTGATCAGCCTCTACGTAACCGATCGTTGAATTGGTAGGTGCTGCTTCAATGGCTAATCTCCCTGGAGGGGGAGGTAGGCGATTGGATTGCCCTTGGTTTTGAGTAGTATTACCCTGATGTTGTTTATTCTAGAATGTTCTCTTGGGCACGTCTTGATAGGTAGGAGCAGACGTACCTTGGGCTATCTACCTCTTCAAAGCTATCAATTCATTCATCAATTTCTACACCATAAGATCTATAGTACCTGAAGAACTTTCAGCAGATGAAAGAAATTTATTTTTACTAGGGTCTTTTATGATCTTACCTGCCAAGATAAGATCATCCTCAATTTCAGTAGCCAAACTTTGAGCCAAGGCTAGATCCATAGGGCCAGCTCGTCTCAATAGGAAACTTACCTCGAGAAGCTGTGAATTGATAAAAAAGCACTTGAGATTTTCTGGCGTGGGCTGAGCCATAGTTGGAATCCGATTTCTCAACTTGTTGAATTTAGCTATAAAATCTCTCATGGGTTTCTGGGATTCTTTCTTCAACTGTGTTAGCTGAGCCAACAAAGCATGTGCATCTTCAGCAAGTTTAAACCTAGCTTTGAATTTGGACTTGAACGTATCTCAGTCTGTTACTGACCCAGCTTGCAGGTGATAGAACCAATCGGCAGTAGCTCCTTGTAAAGTTTCAACAAAAAATCTAACTGCTACATCCTCAAATTCCATGCCGATCATGCCACATGCTATGGAGAAAGCGGTAATATGCTCATCGAGATGAGCCTTTCCATCACCAAAAAACTTAGGAAAAATTTTCCTAAAACTACGAGGTAATTCATGCAAAGGTGCAGTCAAATTGAGAGGACCAAAGGAATTACCCCACGAGCCTTGAGCCATTATGCTAGGATGATTAAATGGTGGGATAACAAATCTTGGTGGGGTATTTATAGGTAGGGCATGATTAACAACAGGAAAAGAAGCTATACCTTGTGTCGGTGACTTGATAAAGTTAGGAAGAAAACTCCTAGAACATTGGAGGAAAGGTGACGGAGGAAAGAGATCAAAGTTACTTTGCTGCACCAACTCAAACACAGGGTCAACAACACCCTTAGATCTCTGGCTTCTGGTGTAGCGTGGAGTTGACAAATTTTAAATGAAAAAGGGACTAAAACTGATTCAAGTTGGAGCTTGAGGCTTCAAAATACACATCCATCTTTTCCCCAGTGGAGTTGCCAAAAAACTGTTGGGTGAATATTTTGTCGTCAACTAACTAATGACAAAATGGGTATATCAACCACAGCATAGGGAGATTTACACCACAAAAAGTATGGGTTTACCATATCTTTATGAAATAAATCTCTCCTCTCATCAAGGGGAGGTTCCCTATAAATATTCACGCACTATATGCATATATAATTAAGCAAAAAATAACACATGGGGTGGTATAACAACATCTACCTCTCTTTTTTCAGGGGTAATGTACAAAGAACAAAAAAGAGAACTCCTGGTCTGTAGCTAACAACACTCCTCTTCTTTCAAGAATGGTATCAAATGGAGAGCAGGAGATCACCTGAGGTAACAAAGTCCACAAGAATACTCACGTAATCACAAAGTCTTTCATAGCTTCTTTCACCGATTTGGAACAAACGTAACCGTAGAATAAAATGAAGCACAAAGTCTCCGCCTGAAACTATAAAAGATAACTAAATCTCAAAGATAAAAGAAGCTCAAAGTCTATCCTCTACCTTTATAAATGCTCTCAGATAATATAAACACACCCACTTTGCTTATTAAATCAGATAAACAAGAGATTATCAAGAAAGAAAACATAAAAAATTGTTTCCTAGACAACACAGACAACTTCAACACAAAGTATGAAATAAACCTGCTTCTCATTCATTCAACAAAATATGATTTACAAATTTGAGCACAAAGTCTCAAAAGTTGTTTCAGTTTTGGCAGAGTGTTTGTTATATATTTTTCCAAGATCATTTACAAATGAGGTCTCCACTATATATAGGAAGAAAATCCTCAAAAATCAAAAAATAATAAAATACAAAAATATCTCAGTCAAAGATGACTCATCTTTGACTTTGAGATATTTTTCTAAAATATTTACATGTAATTACATCTTACAAAATTGCATGCACTTTTCACAAAATAAAAGTGCATAAGGAAAGAAGAAGAAAGAAGGGGAGAAATTTAGTTCTTGCTGCCAGATTTTTTCATATGGGCATCGTACATAGTGATGGATGTCTGAATTCCTAAGTTGTCCAGCGCGACTGTGTTCTTGGAGATGATTTTGGCTCTGATCAAAGCGTCTTTCGATGCTATGATGGCCTTAGCATGACCAGTTAACCTGGATTTTAGATTTTTCAAAGTTAATTGAGCATCTAGAATATTGTCCATAGAAGACATTGAGAAGGATTTTTTTTTCAAATCTCTCCGAATCATCTCTTTGAAATTCTGAATCATTTCTTCTGCCGAAAGAAACTGATTGTCCTTAGAGGTCAGGTTGCATGGCAGCTCTTCTAGTTTATTCAGCAGGCTTAGGTCACTCTTCTCACTAGCCTCCTTGAAAGCTTTGAGATCATCAATTAGATCTTTGAGTACCTGGATCCTGAAGATCAATGACTTCTTGATTTCAACATAAGAGTCCTTGCTGGAGATGACACTGATAGATATCAAAGTGCTTTTCTTCAAATCCTTCATCTCCTTCCATCTGCTAAGATCCTTTTCTAAACTATTAATCTCTTGAAAAATAAGGGAGACAAAGTCATCTACCTCTGCTTTTACCTTTCTCATCTTACCCATCCTTTTTGCAACCTCTGATAGCAAAGAAACTCCCTGAGTATGCATTCTTTCAATATAATCCTCCAGGACTTTTCCCTTTAAGTAAGTTTTCTCAATTTTTTGAATGACTGGGTCATCAACAGAGAAGGCCTCTGGAGTTGCTGCTTCAGGGGGAAGGGTGAACCTTCTTATTACTACCGTTAGCTATTCTATTTTGGCCTTGTAATAATCTTTCATCTCCTTCTCTCGATCAAATTTTTGGACCATGATGTCCATAGCAGCCTGAAGATCGCTTTTCGCACCTTCATGAGTAACTTTGCCAAGTTTAACATGAGAGATGGAATAATTGCTCATCTTGAAACCCTCAAGGGTTCTGTCTTGTGGAGGTCTGGTTATTTTCAAAAAAATTTGCCCTTTTTTCTCAACCAATTTCGAAAGGATTCTTGGCCTTTTAGGAGCTTTAGCTTTCACCGGCACTATTTTGTCAAAGTCGAAGTCATCTAGAGAAATGTCCAACTTTTTTCTTTTGGGGGTGAATACTGACATCCAAGGTGAGAGAAAAGTACCGGTTGTGGCAATAATTGTCTCAGCTGGTGTTACTATGGCAGCTTCTACACTGCTAGTGGTGACAGTAGTTGCAGTTGGGGTAACCAGTGAAACTGCACCAACCACTAATTTTGGCTCTTGTGTAGGGTAACTTGGAATGAACCCAGAAGAGTGAGGAGAACCTCCAAAAGTGCCCTGAGGATCACCGAATATGACTCTAAAAGGAGAGGCAGCTCCAGAAGAGGCAACACTAATCAAAGAGATAAAAAAAAGGGTACCACAAGAGACTGAGGGGGAGAAGGAGAGACGCTCTTGAGCAGCTGTGCTTCTTCTTGTGAGAGTGGAGGTCCAATGCTTGGTTGCCCTGACGATTGATCATCTGTCTCTATTAGTTAGACTGCCTGTGTCTGGGGGCTCAATTCCTCAGTTCCTTTTGCTACCACTTCAGGCTCTTTAGTAGCCTTTGGTTTCTTAGATACAAAGATGATTCTAGGCTTGTGAGGCCTAGAAAGGGAAGGTACATCACCTTTGTTTTTGGTTCTATTCTAAGCCTTTTTCTTCATCTCTGCTTGATATTCAACCTCTGATCTCGTGATGAATTCTCTCAGGATGATTCCTTTGGCTGCTAACCAATCATTGGTGTTAGCCAATATTGATTCGAATATTTTTCTTAGAGAAGTCAGCTCCTTCTGAGACCATTGTGTTGGAGTAAGAGGGGAACCAGCAACCTTTTTTGTCAGGTATTTCCTATTGATAACATTTTTATCATCGATCAGGCTAGAGGGGATCTCATTAAGTCCCAGATATTCAATATGCTCTAGTGTCAGCCTGCAAAAGTCCATTTTCCTGATTTCTTCGGCCATCCTTAGGTTGATCTAGATGTCTTCAATCATGGGCTCATGAAACTAGATTTTCCTTCTGATTTTGTCCTTGACGCCCCTGTATTCAAATTTTTTCTTTCTCTTAAATGGTCTTAGAGTGACCATCTACATTTCAGTTTCCATGACCTTGGCTTTGGCTACTGTTGTAAAGGAGTACCTGTCAATCTCGAATGGAAACATGAAACCTAGTTTCTTCAGCTCTATTTGTCTGGTATGCATGATAATCAGTTGTCAAAAAAGTTTGATTAGTACTAGCTTATCTAAAGGGAACCTGGGGAGCATGTAGGGGTAGCCTTAGAAAAAGCCAACCTGAAGATAGCAGAAGGTGGGGAATTGTAGGAACATGTAGCTGTAATCATTAACCACTATCCAGGCCTCATCTGATACTCTCTCTAGTTCAAGCTGAGAGTCGAAAAGGCATAGAAATGTATTAAAAAAGGCATCATTTACCCTCTTGAAGTGGCAGGTTGATCCTTACAGAGTCAGTTGAGGGTAATATGAGTACACTGGGGTTGTCTTTCTATCCCCCTCTGTGGTTAAGCCTAAAAAAGTTTGCATTGCGGTAGCTATGTACATAAGGTATGAAGTCATATAGAACTTATAAGAGGTTTGTACCTTGGTTAGCTATTCATGGAGAGCATTATTGATCTGATCTCCCCAAAAGATGACATGTTTGCCCTGGAGGATGATTTTAATGAATGGGTACATCCATTCATGGAATAGTGAAGAAGACGAGAGGCCTCGCACCCTACTGAGAAGGGTGATTAAGTCACCAAACTCCTCAATAAAGTCGCTCCTCAAAAATTTTCATGGCCATCTTGATAAGCTAGTCTTGGGATTTTTTAGCCATTTACCATTCATTACTTTCTTCGCCCTCTCAGGGTCTTTATCGTATTCCTTCTGAGCGTCCACGAAGTCAATCTTGGCTACTTCAGTGGCTAGAGGGCACATGAAAACTTTATCGATGAATTTAGGGTCCAACTAAATCACCATGTTGCCACTAGCGTCTGAGACTGACCTAGTCTCTTTGTTGTAGAATCGATCACATTGGAGAACAAACTCAGTATGATGTGCTGCTATCGAAAATGCGGCCACCAGATGGATGTTACTCTTGATGATCCTCTTCATCCCAGTGCTCAGATTCGTTGCCTTTGTTCATGCTAAGAATTTGGCTATGTCCACGTGGCCAATCTCGGTATCTGAGATATCATTAACATTCAAGGAAATCAATGTGAGTGGAAAGACACCCCGATACTTGTACTTCATGGTCTTCGCCTTTTTCGGAGATGCTTCAGACATGGGAACTAGTTCTTGCCGGATAGGTGCCGATGAACAAGAGTTCTCTAAAGGTACTACAGACATGATTGCAAAATTAGAGGAGAATGGACGAATGGAGAAAGCGTAATTTAAGTGATCATGGTCAATGGAGGTCACTTAAAAAGGCTGGGTGGAAGAAAGGACCAAAAAATGAGGAAAAAAGGGAAAAAAAAGGTCAACGCAAAAAATCCTCCAGAGTTAGAAAAATCTAGAGAAAGGATGCACGGGAAGCAAAAATTGTTGCCCCTATAGGTTGAAGAAAAAGATGCAAGGGCGACAAAATTCACCACCCATGCATGTTCAAGCTGCTCGGGCGGTGAATTTTGCCACTCTTGCAAGCTAAAATAGAAAGAGGTGGAGCGATGAAATTCGCCGCCCTTGCAGAGATGGCCTACACGAGCTGCAAAAATTGCCACCCTTGCAGTGTGGAAAGGTTAGAGTAGGGGCGGCAAAAAATGTTGCCCCTGCATATTGAAAAATGCTCTGGCGATGAATTTCGCCATCGATGCGCGTTTGGCAGACAGCGTGTGCAGGCGGTGAAATTCATTGCCTGTGAAATTGAAGACCGGGTGTAGGGGAAGCTAAGGTACAAGGGTGGTATAAAATGCCACCCTTTTGGTTTTTGGGAGAAACTTGAGGGTACGGGCGACAAAATTGCCGTTCGTGTAGGGTCAAACAAGACCGTGGGTTTAATGAAGAGGGACGGCTTTTTCTGTCGTCCCTAGTAGGGAAGAAAACTTCCAAAATAACCTAAAGATGATAAGAAGCATAAAAACTTAAGAACAAAGAAAAATCAAAATAAATGCAAAGAATGAGACCGACCTAGAAAGCCGCACGCGCCACAAGCTCAAATCTGTGAAAATGCTCTTCAAGTCGCTCGCTAGATCATCCAGACATGAAGGGCAGGAGGAGAGGAGGAAGCAATGAAAAGAAATGGGGTTCAAATTGATTTATATGGGGTGAAAATTGACCCCAACAACTTATCGTGTGCGGCAATAAATGCTATGCATAGAAATCGAGGCATGCTCGGGCGGCAAAATTTGCCACCCTTGCATGTCTTGGTGGGTCTGAATGTAGGGGCGGAAAATTTTGCCACCCTTTCAGGTCAAAATGTAAGGGTGGCAAAATTTTCTGTCCTTGCAAGAAAAATGCAGGGGCAGCAAAAATTGCCGCCCTTGCTTTTTAAGGGTCAAAATGCACTGGCGGCAAAATTTGCCGCCCGTGCACAGAAAGAAGAAAAGACCAACTCTGGAAGAGGTAGTCAGGGGGAGGGGTTCCTTGGTCGCAATGATATCATGGTTACTCTCACGTCCCAAGGCCAAGATGAGAACAAATTTGAAATCCATCTCGAAAAATAAACTTAGAGAGACAAAAGATGAAACGGACAAGTTTCGTAGGGGGTTGTTCCCAAAAATGGGTCAATCCAATTTTGGAAACAACAAGATGGAATAAGTATGTAAATTAAATCTAAATGTGCAATCAATGTAACAACAAATCTGATCTAAAATAAAAATGAAACAATAGTTTAGTTTAATTTTTTTTGTTCACAAACATACTAGACTAGATTTTCAACTTGTCTAATTTGTTACAAATAAACTTTTTAAATGAATTGATAAGATGGAAACAAGACATGAAAGTTTTGGTTTTTTGTTTTGAAAGAGGAAAATGACAATATTTTTAAATCTTCAAAAAAATATATATATACTACGCTTGTGCATGCACATATGATTGTCTAAAGTTTTTTTATGATTGCCTAGATGATTGTTTGGGGTGCAACGGACTCGTTTAGATCCTAAAAAGGGAATGTTGTATTGCTAGGAAATGACTTGAATAGTTACTTATATCTTTTCTAGAATTATTTCTAAAATGTATTGTTAGTTGGAAGGAACTAATCTACTACAATGCAAACACAAATCAGATCTATCATTTTTTATGGAAAAGACAATGAAAAGAAATAGATCTCTTTCCCTATTAAAATTTGCTCTTTTTTATGAATATGGAAACTAATCTACTACATCAAAAACTACACTAAATTTAATTTAATAGATAAAATAAATACTAAAAATCAAGAGAACTAAAATCTGATTTTGACATGAATCAATTGAAGTGCATGTGATGTATTGATAGAAGAATCCTCAATATGCTAGCCTTGTATGCTCTTGTATAAATTTTAGAAACTCTCTGGCTAGAGGATGCATAAGCTCTTGAAGAAGATGGGAAAAGAGGAGATACATCCATAGATGGAGAGCAGTTAAACTAAGACTGTCTAATGTCTTGGCTTGCAAATTCTACGTTGATTTCACCAAGAGTACTTATTCACTTATAGCAATGTATTTGACTCAAAAAAAATAGAGGTTGAATCTATAGGCAATTTTAATAGGATTGTGGCTGCAAAAGATTCACAATAGCAGCTTTTAATGGCAATTTTTGGAACTAAAATCAAGCCAAATTTGGCCTTCTTGTAGAAAGAGTTGGGATCTTGCATGGGGGAGTTCAACTATGTCTAATAGGGAGTTCAACTTAGGAAGAATTGAAGAGGACCAAAAATAGAAGAGAGAGTGAGCTAGGCCTCATTGGAGGCGAACACAAGGTGATAAAACCAAGAAATGTGATGTTATTCATGCAAAATGCATCAAAACTAAAATCACAAGAGCTAATTTTAAAGACACTTCAAATGGGATAAAATTGTTGTAGACACCTAAATCTGGCCACCAATAACCTCTAACTAGGCTTTTGACCAATTTTCACCCAAAATACATAATTTGGCCTAAAAACACTAAAACAAGCTAAATGATATGAAACTGAAATATTCAAGTGTCAATTTTGCATAGGGTATCCCTAAATAGGGTATTACAATTTATGGATCAACTAACTTTGATTAGATCAGTTTGAATCAAAATTCCAATTTTACCCCTAGGTGTTCTGGATTGCTCTTTCCTATCAAATCTTTTACACAAGACATGTGTCTTTATTATTTGTTGTTGGTAACATCCTAAATGGAATAATGATTTCAATGCATCTGACATTTCCTTCCAATTTTAATCTAATCAAATTTTTGACTAATAGCAAAATATTCTAATCAGTTTGAGTAATTTGTGCACAAAGTGTTTAAACATGCTTAAGAGCTAATTAAACCAAATTATAACCTAATCAAGAATTCTATGAAAACTTGTTGAATACTTATTTTTATAAATGAATATTAAATATCTACATCATTTAGTGAACTCAATTCTTGGAAAGACATCCCTAGGCCATAAATACCACAAATATCAGGATTCATGCCTCCCATGCCTTATCAACACCTTCCATGATGCCCTTCATGCCTCTTAATTACCCCTTCTTCCAATTTCATGATGAATATAATTATAAACTTAATTCTAAAAATTGAATTAATCCTCAAACACACATCTCAATCTCAAGATGGATAATTCAAGTTGATTCTAGACATTCTCAAAAATCTATAAATAGAGAGGCCATGAACATTACTTCTAAGCTATTTTGGTGCAAAGTTATAATGCAAAAATATTTTCAAGAGGACATTGCATTTATTGTTACAATGCCAAATTGATTTCAAGCCAATCCAAGCCACAAGCCAAAGGCGCCAAGGAGAGATGGAGGTAGCCAAGCTTCCATTGCCAAAGACTTCATGAGCACAAGCCAAGCAAGCCAATCGAAGAACACTCTTGAAGCATCAAGGAAGATAAGGAATGTATATTTTTTGTATTTTAGTTGTGCTTTATTCATTTTTTTCTCTTCACTAAGCTCTACTAGTGTCTAGGCCAAGAGATATTATGCTAGTTAGTGTGTTTATTTCATTTTATTTTCATTTTGAAACTAACGCCATACTAACCATCCTCTCTTGAGTCAAATTCTTAGATCACATATGACACGTTTAGTGCGACTAGACGCAACTCACACCTGAAAAAGATCATTTTGTAACTTTAAAATATTCATTTGGACCCTTAAAACTCCTACAAATTGATTTTATAACTTTATTTTATCATATTTATTGACCATGGTTTTACACAATAACTAGCATCAACAAGTAAGACTAACATCAATTGTATAGCTTAACCTATGTTGGTTAGCAACACTGACATTAATTGTATACATATCATCGGTTACATTGGTTTAATCGATATCAGTTAGATAACTGACATCGATTAGAAAATGTAACCATCATCATTTATATAAACCGACGTCGGTCACTATGTTTTTCTTAAAACACAGATCTAAGAGCTATTTTTTAAATTTTATTGTTTCAAACCAAAAATAGATTCAAAGCTAAAGAAAATGATGACATTTTTATTATAGGACCAAGCTTGATATTTGCTAAAAACATATTTTAAATCACCTTTTGCATGTTTAAAAATCAATTAGGAACTTTGTTTTGGTGTTTAATAAAAAATTTAAATGTTTAGATGAGTGTTTTCAAAATTCACAATCTTAAGACCAAGAGGTCAAATGAACACCACCAAATCTTTCATTTGGGATTAAAATTGAACACACTTGTCAATTTTTGTTTGTAATAGTTATTTAATTAGATTTTATTTGGCAAAAAGAGGAATGTTCTATGTATGCTCTTCTATTTGTCCCCTTTAGGGAACCCTTGGAATCAAAAGTGCCATTCATATTGCACAAAGCCTAGTCCAAAGCTTAGAAATAATGTCATCTAAAGCACTTTTCAAAAACTCATCAAAGTTTGAGTGACCTTGAAAATGACCCTAAAGTCTTTATATTCCATGTTTGCTTTATTTTTATGCAAACTTGGTTTGTGAAGGGGATGTCATTACCTCCCATGAGTTCTTTAGGGAAGCTTTGACCCAGGGTTTCACCTCCTAGCATTGACTTCACTTACTCCTTTTGATTTGTACATGGGATGTATCTACATTTGGACATCGCACTATACTGAGTGAATAGCAGGATGTAGTGGTTGTAAAAAGGACTAGACTTTTTTACAACTAGCTAATGTCGTAGTCACCCAATTTTTATGCTTGTATTTTACATTATTTGGTGTGAAATTCATTGTGCAATTGATTCCCCTAGAAATGTTTGAAAGCTTGTTAGTTTTATTTAACCTCATTTTTCCATACCCTTGTTAAGATTTAGATGATTATATTTAGTGTATTTTGGTCATTTATCTAAATTGGTATTTTTGAGACTAAAACTTATTTATTTGTTCATAAATCCATGTCAAAAACAATTTGTTTATACGTCACTCTTTTGTCTAAATAGGTGTTATGATATCTATTTTACACCATATTTGTGTCTTAAATTTTTTCTAAACTTGTTGGTGTGTGTGTCATTTGAGTTGAGGAGGGTAGTGTTATGTTACCCAAATCAGTCAAATATTTATGTGCCTTTGAGTCTTTTGAATATAGCATTGATCACATCATTCGATCATGCTTATGCCGTTAGGTTGCTCAAATTGTTTCAAGACTTGTTTCACCTTGCACCAAAAACCATTGTTTCAAACCATGTCATGTATACCATTTGGACCTTTGTCTTATGTTGTCATATTGTCCAATCTTGTCTAACCTATTTGGTCAAATCCTATTTTTCAACGTTGAGTTTTCAATTATCCTTATCAAGTTTGGATTCAAACATTGATTGATTTCTATTTAGGCCTCAATTCATGGGGATGATACATAGATCTTTCTCTTTTGGGTTGCATAACTTTAGTCAATCGATTACCCAAAATTGAAAACTATTGATGGTTTGTTTGTTTAATGCCTATCCTCATCATTATTTTTGCCTTTATTTGGGAAAACACAACCTTTCTCAAAGAGCCTTTTATCTTATTCCTTATGCCAACTGATCATGTTTATGTTTGATGTCGTGTGTTAGGTCTATGTCAAATTGTTTCAAAACTTGTTAGATTAAATCAAATCACTCAGCCTTTGTTTTGAGTCTAGTTTTTGATGTTGTTTGGCCAAAAGTCCTAGCATATGCCTGTTTGTTTGAGCCTAGATTTTGACTTCATGTTTGGATAAAAGACCTAGTGACTTAACTTTTTCTTTTCCTAGTTTAGACCTTGTTTGAAACACTTTGACCTAGAACTTTGACATACCAGTTTTTATTCAGATGCTCGACCTTTTATGTGTATGATATTTGACATTAGACATTTGATGTTAGACTATTTTATGCCAAGTCTTAGCACAAATCATTTTGGAGATATAGCTACACTTTTAAACCACATTAGAGATATAGCTCGACCCCTTTGACCAAGTTAGACCAAGTTTGAACCATTTGTCTTTTGGATCATTTTTCAAAGTTTGTAGAACTCTAAGCCTTTTTATTTTTAGAGATTTCATAATTTACGCGAATATGCCTAGCTACACTTATGGTGGAGTCACTTACAATCCAACTTATGATAGAATGGCTGCACAAAATGACTTTTATGACTTTAGTTAAGACCCTAATGATGCTAATATGGTTTGAGAGACAAATTTATATCCACCTCATAATAATCATTCATGGAAACAAAGTCACAAACCATCTCACGATCCAACTCAAGACCTTGATTGGTATGCAGAATCTTGTGAAGAGGAATTTGAAAACCCAACTATAGATAATGTTGTTTGGGATACGAATCCATAGCCTCTTTACAATAATCACTACATGAAACATAGTCAAAAACTAGCTTATGAGTCAACTCACGACTGAGATGATATGGTTTATGAGGAAGACTTGGATGCTTTTGCCTATGAAAGCAATCAAGCTTCATGATGTCCTTTTGTTATCTGATCATCGACTACCCCTAACCCTCCTTTGGATTATATGAGCTATCAAGATCTGCAATATCCAAAGAGTACCATTCCTATACCAAGACCTCATCCTTTAGTTTGTGTGAGCAATCAAGTTCCACAATGCCCCTTCATCATTCTAAGACCTAGTTATTTGGCTTGTGCAAGCAGTCAATCCCCATAACACCCTATTGTTACCATCTCAGGACTTTGTCCTTTAGTTCATATGATCAATCATGCTCCCCAAGGCCCTACCATTATCCAACCCCAAGTTATTCTTCATATATTACCAATCCCATCCAAACCTCAACCCATCCAATCATTCGAACACCAAGCTATGTTCAAAACTAGTATTTTCCAACTCATTCAAAACCAAGGCCAAGACAACCAACTAATCCAAGATGTTTCTGTTCAATCAACCATTTGTGAAAAGTCAACTTATGATGAATCACCTATTGATCTAATACCAGTTATCAAGGAGTCTCACTATAATGAGCCAGTCTTTGTTGAGTCACTTCTTAATGATTATAATTGTCTTTGGGTAAATCATTACCTCGATCATGTGCCTATTTTTCAAGAGCCTCCTATTGATAAGCCAGTCTCTAAGGAGTTGTCTCTTGACCTAATTCGCCTCTTAGAGGAGTCTCACTTTACCAAACTAGTTTTTGTGGAGCCTATTATGCCATCATAGGCCATTACTTGTCCAAAACCAAATATTCAATAAGACATCATTATAACAGAGTATCCATCAGATGAAGAATCAAAATTAGAGTCAGGTTTTATTTTTGAACCGACATCATATTTAGCATCAAAATTAGAATCAACATCAAATTTAGAGTCCCTTAAGTTAGAATCAGATTTATAAGAAGAATATGTTCATCATTGTTACAACATTGGTTATACTTGCCTTGTATATCAATTTGAATACATTTGTGATCCTTCTATAATTTTTGAGGATGATTACCTCATCATTGACACAAGTTCTCCTAGTATCTTCTACAAGGATTGTGCAACCTCTCCCAATTCCATTACCATTCCACAGTCCATTACCATCAACCAAAATAGACATATCATTGAATCTCCCATAAGTGTCGATTAAGATCGATAGAATCAAACTTTGTTAAACTACATCTATGGTGACATAGTAGTTGAAAAAGAGCAAGGAGGCCAAGACAACATTCATATAGCAAAAGAACACTCTCTCAGTGAAACCCTTTTGGAGGCATTAGGAGACAATCAAAGCCAAAATTCAACATCTTATAGTGAAACTTTTTCAGAAGCACTAGAAGAAAATCAAAGTCAAAACCCAATGTTTATTAGTGAAACCTTCTTGAAGGTGCTACAGGACAATCAAGACAAATTTATTGGTGACAACCTCTTTAAAGCACCAATAGCTGAGCACAAAAGTTATTCACTACTTGATGAAGACAAAATCAAAGATCAAATCAAAATAGCTTCTAATATATAGCCTAATCAGATGGTAGCTACTCTCAAGATCAAACAATAGAAAAATATGGTGGTTCTATCAAGAGAACAAGTCTTCGGCCCCACAACAACCAAAGTTATTTTGAATCTGACATCAGCAACATTACGTGTGATTGAAAGTCTTGATCTTCATTTATTTCCCAACCATTCTACATTCCCTTATCACCTACCATTCCATTTCACAAACAAACCTACCATCCATTATTTATCCTTGTTTACCATCTATGGCCACACTTTTTTTTGTAGAAGCTACAAATATACTTTATCTCGATGCTTGAAGAAATCAAAATCAACAACCAAGGAAGAACATAACAACATTCTTGAAATCCAAATAGACATCTAGTTCTTGATAGAGTAGTTATTCAAATGAGGTGTGGGATAGAAATTAACATGATCGAGTATTCTATTTGTATTATTTATTGATTAGAATGTACATCTCTCCATCAATAGGAACAACAGAATCAAAAATCACACCCAAGCCAAAAGCGTGTATCATACCATTTCACATTGCCATTATTGCATATCCATTTGCCATTATTATAGATTATTGTCATTCACCCCATCACTTGGGGGTAACCCTCCTACCATTTTAACTCTATTATCAAATCATCATTATCCTAAGCAATACCATACCATCCTATCATTTCATTCCTATCTAGATCAAAGCCTATTTTTAGTCATCCTACTCAATCTTGTTTTGATCTTGGTTAATTTGGTTCTTCCCATACCTTTTGTGTGGGGATTCTAATCAAGTTTCAAAAATCAATCAAGTTCATGTTTAAATGATAGTCCATGAAAGTAGTGTGACAAATGATTTGGCAAGATATCTTTCATCTTATATCTACATTTGCTTATGTGAGCTTGATTATAACCACTTATGGGCAAATCAGTATTTCATCAGTCTTGCTACTAATTATAACTGTCTATGGGAAAATTAGTATCATTGACCAATATCATTGTATCCTTTTTATAACCACTTATGGGCAAATTAGGGGAAACACTTGTTTATCATGCATTGTTGCATCACTTTGCCATCATTGTTTTCATTTTACTGGTCATTTGCCAAATTTGAGAACTTCTTGGGACCTAGTTGTTTTTTCCCTACCTTTTGTGTGGATGGAATTAATGTGAATTGAGGTCATTTTAGGACTATGTGGGTCATGCGTAATTCATGTTGAAGTCACTTCAGTCCCTCTTTTTCATATGCTCACTGTTTTATGAGCAACCTAAGTTAAATGCTCTCATCATTTTGTGAGTAGGTATCTTGTCATTCTCTAACGAGTTAAGATACCTCAAAATGCCAAAAACATTTATAATATTTTAAAATCCAAAAATATTTTTCATATATAAGCCTAGTCAGTTATCCTTGATCCACCTTACTGGGGCATGGTCATTTTTAAGATTTTTTCTTTTACTTTTGTTTTTAGGCTTTTTGTTTGTTTGTTTATTTCAGGTTGTTTGTTTATTTTTTTATATTTATTTATTTATTTGTTCACTTGCCTGTTTGTTTGCTTTTAGAACTATTTTCTTTACTCGATCTATATGCATTCATTGGGTGATTCCTTGAGCACATTATTCTTGACTCTATCCATATTTATACGTCAACATTGTCATCATGGTTTTTATCACTGGTGCATTGTTTTTGAGTGTTTATTGGATCGGGAGTCAGTCTTTATGCATATTTTGGGAGTATTCATGATGTTCTATCATAAATCCTACCATCACATGCTATAGTAAAAATTAGCTTCATGAAGGTCTACAATCAATGGAGCTATAAAAGTTTCTCCTTGGCACCTTGGAAAAGTCCTTCCATCCCACCCTTAATCAAATCAACCCAATGACCATTCTAGTTGTATCATTGCTAATCAAGATGAACATATCCTTATTGATATGTAAAACTAAATCATTTCTAATGATCACTCTTATTCCTTTATCAATATCTTTCATTAGTTTGTACCTGTTCATTTTTAATCTATATTCTAGGTTATATCCTTGAGTTATGCTTGGTAATCATCCCTAACTAGGGCACCATCATCTTTATCCAATCTAGGTCCTCTTAATGATTATAATTACCTATGGATAAATCATTATTTTGACTTTTATTCTTTATTATAATCATCTTTGGGAAAATTAGTATCCTTTTTACATCAATGCATGCAAGTATTTTCTCATTTGGATTAATCTCAACCATGAATTAATTCCACCTTTTTTCTTGTTTCTTTTCGAGGGACTATCCATCAACAAATGTGATAGCCACTCCCTCAAGTGGCATCATCATAGGCTTCCCAAAATTAGTTCTTCAATCATCATCTTCTTCTAGGCATACAGACCATTTCTCATTATTTGAGAAGACATTGCTTTGCCTACGGTTTACAACATCTTCCCAAACAGGGGTAAATTGTAGACACCTAAATCTAGCCACCAATAACCTCCAACTAGGATTTTGACCAATTTCCACCGAAAATATATAATTTGGCCTAAAAATACTAAAACATGTTAAATGATGTGAAACTGACATATTCAAGTGCTGATTTTGGATAGGGTATCTCTAAATGGGGCACTACAATTTATGAGCCAGCGAGCTTTGATCAGATTATTTCAAATTAGAATTCCAATTTCGCACCTAAGTGCTCTGGATTGCTCTTTCTTATCAAATATTTCACACAAGATATGTTCTTTTGTTATTTTTTTTGATAACATCTTAAATTGGATGACGATTCCAACACATCTGACATTGCCTTCCAATTCCAATCTAGTTAAATTTTGGACCAATAACAAGGCATTTTGATTAATTTGAGTAAGTTGTGCATAAAGTGCTTAAACATGCTTAAGAGCTAATTAAACCAAATTAGAGCCTAATCAAGAATTCCATAGAAATTTCTTGCATACTTATTTTTGGAAATGAATATTGAATATCTGCATCATCAGGGGACCTCATTTCTTAAAAATAAATCCCTAAGTCATAAATGCCACAAATATCAAGATTCATACCTCTCATGCCTCATCAATACCTTCCATGATGCCCTCCATGCCTCTTAATTTCCCCTTCTTTTAATGTCATGATGAGGATAATTATAAACTTAATTTCAAAAATTAAATTAATCCTCAACCACACATCTCAATCTCAGGATGGACGGTTCAAGTTGATTTTAGACATTCTCAAAAATCTATAAATAGAGAGGCCATGAACATCATTTCTAAGCTATTTTGGTGCAAAGTTATAATGCATAAATATCTTCAAGAGACCATTTCAATTAGTGTTACCATGCCAAATTGATTCCAAGCCAAGCCAAGCCACAAGCCAAAGGTGCCAAGGAGATATGGAGGTAGTCAAGCTTCCATTGCTAAGGACTTCATGATCATAAGCCGAGCAAGCCAATTGAAGAACACTCTTGGAGCATCAAGGAAGGTAAGGAATGTGTGTTTCTTGCATTTTAGTTAAGCTTTATTCGTTTATTTCTCTTCACTAAGATCTCCCTAGTGTCTAGGCTTAGAGATGTTATGCTAGTTAGTGTGTTTCTTTTCTTTTATTTTTATTTTGAAACAAACACCATACTAATTATCCTCTCTTGAGTCAAATTCTTAGATCACAATTGCCACCTTATACAAGGGTGGTTGAAAAACCACCACTTACAATGATAAAACCATTATTGTAAATCACAAAATCACCATTATTTTAATACAACACTGTCACTTTGTCTCAAAACCACCGCCTAAATTACAAAATCATCATGTTGGTTATGTAACATAAGGGACGGTTTCATAATGGAGGGAGGTGGTTTCATCACCTATAAGGGTTGTTCTGTCACACATGGTCAGTTTGAAAACAAGGTGACAGAAGTTATGACATTCAAAACCAAGAGGACCAAAAGGGATCAAGGGAGGAATAGGAAGATAGAGGGAGGGGAAAGAGCTAGAGAGTTTCATGTGGAGCACAAAACAAGATATCATTACATCATCATCATATTTGTATCAAAAATGTTTCACCATGTAAATTATAGGTGCATATAGATATTTCATTGATTCTTATACCTAGTGGAGGCACAAGTTATTTTTTAGACCATGATTCCCTGAGAGCCAAACTACTATTACTACATATACCATGGGGTTCCCAAATGCTCCAACTCAAATACTAGTTTTTATGCATATTCAAACCATGTTTCCTTCCCCTTTGGTAGCTAATTATCTTACTAATCTAAATTCTAATGGGTCTATAGTTCAAACACTCTAAGTTATAAATAACTTGGAGGACAAAGCTACAAACATTAAACAAAAGGCTTTAAAGTCTCATCATGCTATTGATTTTCAAGATGTGTTTCATGACCCCCTTGAATCTAATATATATTTACACTCTTTGTTAGCTAGTTTTGTTACACTTAAGTTCACATTTTATGATGGCAAGGGTGATCCTAAGCAGTATATTTGATCCTTCTTTATGACATGCCTTGATTATGCCTCTAATGATAAACTTTTGACCAAATTATTTCCAAATAGCCTCAAGAATTATTCTTTGAGGTGGTTTTATGATTTACCTCTTCAATTCGTGAAAGCATTCAAACCTCTTGTAGATCAGTTTTTGTCACACTTTTTCATTAATATTAGTGAAAAGGTTTCCTGTGCCCAAATTACAAAAATTAAATAAGGAACCTACCAATGAATATGTCTTTAGGTATAAGACAATGTTGGCTAAAATGACCAGTCCAATGGTAGGCAAGAACTTCAAGATATTTTCAAGCAAAGTTTGTTTGCTCCTTTACATGAATCCATTGTTTTTAAAAAGTTCAAATATTTTGATGACTTATGCCATGTTTTGAAGGACCATTAAATGAAATTTATTTCATTGAATAAGCTTAAGTATGTAGTAAAAACACCAAATCATCTATATCCAATACCAAGTTTACAATCAAACCAAGTTATAAGGTAAAACCTCCTGAAACTAAAAAGAAAACAACTACCATGGTTAATATAGTTTCACAGTAGCCTGATCGGTTGGTATTATCTAATGCACTAAGGAGGTAGTTTACGTGTTTACTTGAACCTCATGTTTTATTACTCTATGACTTGTAGAGTGTCAACTTATATCTCTATCTCTCTTATTATAGAGGTTGATATGAGTAGGTCTCTATCTAAATGATATGATGTGAATGCTTATTATGACTATCACCAAGGCCATGGGCATTCTATGAACATATGTTTTACTTTAAAGCTTAAGATCTAAGATCTCATTGATGACCGAAAGATTAAATATGATGATCCTCTAAATGACTCGAGTTCAGAACCTAGCGATCACTAGAAGCATAAGATATTTAACAATCTTTTACAAGGGAATTATAAGAAGGATGTGGAAATGCAAATGATATATAAAACACATTCTCCTCCATCACACTATGAGTAGCCACTAAATGGGATTAATGGTACTTACACATGGCATACACCTTCCATGGTTGAGATACCTATTACCTTTGATGACAATGATATTAAGGATGATGACTCAAATCTTAATTATTTATTCATTTGAGCATACCTTGATAATTAACCTATATGCAGTGTTATGATTGATAATGGTGCATGTGAAAACATTTTCACCATGGCATTACTCACACATATAGTTTATACTCACAATTATTTACACCCTTCTACCAAATTAGTTAGAGCATTTGATGGGTTCTCACAACATATTTTTGATGAGATTGAGTTACCTTTACAATTGGGTCCCTCACATGTGGTTACTAACTTCTTAGTTATACCTTCTACATGTGACTTTGATATGTTATTAGGATGACCTTGGATACATACACTTTGATTAGTACCTTCTATAGTGCATGGGTGTGCTAAATACATTCATGTCAACTGAGTAATTATAATTTTTAGAGTTGCATATTTGATATGTACTTATCTTATTGGTTCTTTTTCATCTATGTTGTTAGTTTCATGTTGATAGATAACATACCAGTTATTTATACATACACATGTTTCATGATTCTATTTGAGTGTGATATATGCATACAAAGATACATGATTTATGAACTTATAGATGCTAGATCTTATTTCTTATATCACCAAAATGTTGGGGACATCCACCTTTTTTTATCATGATACACCCAGTTCATCTCATTCTATTGTCAGTTTACATTATCATGTTTAGGCTCATGTACTTACACATGCCTTTATCCATGCTTACATCTTTCATAGTGTACTTGATATGCTATGTAATTGACATTTTTTGCCAACACATTTGATCCATGGGCTAGTACATCATGTTTATGTTGGTTGTTTATGTGTTAATCTATGCACTTCCTTGAGTGCCTTGCCTTGATATTGTCTTATTTGTTTGAGTATTTGGATATGATCCATTATTTTTGGCCCTCATGTCTTTGTTTACTTCTTTGACATTCGATAGGTCATTACTTGTGTGGACATTTAGATATGCCATTCTTGTGATTATGCGGTATTTGAACATGCCTTTTGTTTGAGGTCTCTGTGTACCATTATTTGTTGACTTACTTTTGAGTGTGTGTGTATTTGGTTTCTTGTTGAGATTTTACTATTACTATCTAGACATTTCCATGATCTTTATCATGCAACTTAGGCCTTGATGTGATCACATCATGTTGCTTCAGTGTTACATTTACCTTGATATTTTCTTTATATATGCTACATGGTTCATTCATAGTTATATGGTTATCTTATCCTTTTGAGACAAGGTAACTAATATTTTATATCTTCTCTCACCTCAAATAGAGGGAATATAAGCTAGGGCATGTCATAAAGGCATGGCTTCCACATTTTCATAGTTACAGATTCAGTGGGGGCATATTTTGGAAACATGTTCTCCAAACTTACTCAGTATTCAACATCTCCATATTACAATGGGGGCATATTTTGGAAACATGTCCTCCACATTGGAATTTATATTATTTTTCAAAGTTTCTTCATATATAGTGGGGGTATGTTATAGTAACATGTCCTCCACACTTGTTTAAAATTATAAAATTGGCTAAATTGCATAGTTATATGATTAGATATACATTTATGGTAGAATTTTATACATTGGTACCATTGTTATACACAGATTTAGCTTGGGACATATCTAAGGTGCACATGATATGCAATGTGCACCTAATATTCTAAAACTTAAATCAGTTTCAGATTTAAAAAAACTTTTGCAAATTTTTATCACCCACTAAGGGTAAACTTTTATGGACTATATTGAGCCAATATGTTGTAGTAGTTAATTCAATTTTTGGTATGGTTGAGGTGATTAAATTACTCAATATTTCCAATTGTTTAGGTTAGACTTGATTGTATCATCTATCCTCACTAGTTTTATAGTGTGAGTTTACTTGGTTCACTCACACTTATCAAGTTATAAGTATGATTGGGTTGCACGATTGAGCTAGTCTCAACTACCAGGTGGCAGTCCACCTTTTCTCCAAGGTTGAGAGAATGTGCTCTCTCCCTCTCACTCTCTCTCTCCCCTTAGATATATGCACTTTATAGATTTATATTTACCTTAATCTCAATTTTAATGATTCATAATGATACATCTTTCGAATAAAATTGACAAAAGACATGATGGTTGCATTGGTATACAAGTATACTCTTGAACCTTGCTCTCTTTCAATTTAAATAATTTGTATACTTTCACTTTCAGATTATATGCACCTATTATATAATGTAACATGATCTTTGTTGCAAATTGATTATCATCAAAGTACTCAAGTTTGGCTAATGCAAAGACAAGTTATGTTATACACACCCAAGTATGCATTCCTTCTACTTTAAACCATAAATTTCATTACTAGATTAAGGGGGGAAATGTGGATTATATTTATGAATTATATATCACCTTAGTATTATACACTTGAAAAATATAGACCTTGATTGTTACACTCAATTCTGGACCTTTCCTACTTTCAAAAGGCTTGCATACACTATAAATTTATGCCTTATTACTTATCTCTTAGTCTGACCAATATTATTCTAATGACTCAGACCTTCCATTATGCCCAAAATGTTATAAACCTGTTTATCTTCCATCTTTATAAGTTTTGGACCTACACCTATTTTCCAACTACCCAGACACTTGTGTCCTAGTCAAATGTTTACGTCAACACAAGTGTCCTTACCTAACACAAGCATCTAGTGCCCTAAAGTCATCCAATTTACAAATGAAACATATCCTAAAAGAAATTCGAAGTGATTTAATGTGAGATATTCTCTGAGAGGATTGATATAAATATAAGATCAACCCTTTTTCATTCCTCACCTAGAAAAGACTTAAATAGACCAAGGCAACTTATTAAAAGCATTAAAATGAGCAAAGTTTCCATATTTTCTCCTATTCACATATTAGTCATAGGGACAACACATCTATAGGTCTTAAGTATTTAAGAAGCAACCCAAAAGATATATTTTCCAAGTTACAAGCTAGGTCACTATTGTACTTTTTTATCACACATTGCATGAGTCACACACAATCCAACATGAAGGAGAGAACTACATAAGTCTGAGGCCCTATTCAGAGTATTGTCTATGTAAATAGTGATCTTTAAAAAATGGGTATATTAGCTAATTTTGGCCTACATACAAAACTTTGCCTAGATGAATCAGTATTCTAGAAGTTCTGGTATAAAGTAAGAAGCTGAGCAAAGTTTGGTTGAGAAGCAGGTCTAGAATTGTAAGTAAAAATATCCAACATGTTTCCATGGTGTTCATAGTATTAAAGGAGTATGAATCAGGTTTTCTTAAATTCTCATTAGTTCATCATAATTTTGAAGGGATAAAAATGACTTGCACAAGCCTAGAGAAGCCAAACCGTCATAACACGTCACACAGGTCAGTCTAGTTACACATTCAATAACCATACTTGAGAGGTCGATCAAGTTTGAATAATTGAATGAACATGATCTTCTTTATGCCATGAATACCCTCTACAAATTTGGTATCTTAATGAGTTATCTATCTCAATATATAGGCCTTTAAATTTGAAATAGTAGAGTAGGACATGTACGGGGATGTCAAGTTAAAACCATAAGAAGTAGTTGTTTGAATTCAAATATTTCAAAGGATCCTAAGGTTGAACGTGGAAATGACAAGTTTTAAAATCTCATTTTCTTGAATCAAGATCAATAATATGTGGGTGATAGTTTGAGTTTGTAGGCCCAAATAAATCTACAATGCACATTCAATCGTGTAATAAAAGATTAATGGCGAACATCAAGGTCAACAAGTTAGAAGATCTTGAAGTTGAATGTGGGGATGATAAGTGGCATGATCATGATGAATTAAAGGATCAATGGTATGCATTTGATCAAGTAGATCAAATATCAATGGCATGCATTCAACTACAGATGAATTTTCAATGGTGCAAATGAGGTCAAACGGTCAATGAGTCTAGATTACACGCAAGGCTGCCATGCACCCAAAAATTAGTAGATGGATGGAGATCCAACTACAAGGTCCATAGAGAGCATAAAAAACTGACAAGTGTCATGATTTGGGAAGCCCAAATCAAGGATCAATGGTCAGTGATAAAATTTAAGCCAAAGTAGATACTTCAAGATTTGAAGGTCGCCATTAGAGCTCAATTTCAACACTCTGGTTTAAAGATTTTAAAACTTTCAAGACTTGTTTTTTGAAGACATAATGTGTTTCCATGATTGTGTCCATTGTCTTTTGAAGGGGATCTACGTGTACAATGAGCTCTTGGATTTTATGATGTTCGAGGGAAGAATAGGTCTATTTGAACCTAATAGAGATCAAGAATGAAGTTATGCATCCTGTTGGATATTCATTGAGATCATGGCTATAGGAAAACCAATAAATGAGATTGGTTCTCATCTATAGTAGACCTAGGTTTAGGTTTTGGCAGTAGGGGGCAGATATAAATGAGATATGGAGAAATGTCTCTTCTTTCAACATAGTCACACCCTCGACAAACTAGGTACTTATAGCCGCTTAAAATAGACATAGTCATGGCTCTATTAGATCCATGAATCTGAAGATTTTGTCTTTATAATGAAAACCAAGAGTCTAGTGGTGTAGAGGTTCCAAGGGACAAATTTGGGGATCAAAAAATGTAGTTGTGGCATTCAATGCATTTTCAAAGGGCTTTAAAGATTTTCTTCCCTAATAGATCATGACTCATCATCCTTAACAGATCTTTGTCTTCTAGTGTATTTCCAACCAGTGAGAAAATTTGGAGGCTTTTGGGACAAATGAGGGGTTAATTTGTCGATGGGGGGCTAGTCCTGATTTGATCAAAAAGTGGTTGGGAATTCATTGAAGGGTGGTGGTAGGTCATTGATTGATTATGATGGTGTGCTCCTTCTCTCTTCTAATTTTTCTCATATATATTCCATTTTCTCCCTCATTATAAGGCTCTCTCTCTCTCTCTCTCTCTCTCTCCTCTCTCTCTCTCTCTCTCTCTCTCTCTCCTCTCCTCTCTCTCTCTCTCTCTCTCTCTCTCTCTCTCTCTCTCTCTCTCTCTCTCCTCTCTCTCTCTCTCTCCTCTCTCTCTCTCTCTCTCTCTCTCTCTCACACACACACACACACACACACACACATTTTAGATAGATTCTTTGATTTTAAAAAGAAGAGAAAGAGAATCATATTTGATAAGGCTAGACCCTATCAAAATTTGTATGAAATACCTCTTTAAAAATAACTACTTTCTTTACCTATCTCTTGTCTCTAAATTATGTTTATTAAGCTTGTGCATGATGGAATTATGAATGACAATCTTCCATGTCCATTGTCCTTTTTTTTTTTAGGTGTTTTCCAAGTTAGTCGTAAGTTTAGACTTATGTTCTTTCTGCCATTAATATAAGCTCAGTGTGAGTCTTAGATTTTGCCTTGCTTTATTCATGGCTTCTTGAGCCTAATTCATGAAATACTTATGCAATTAACTAGTTTATGAGATTGTGTGAGCTAGCATTATCTTATACTTCTTCAGTGTATGTTGCATTCTTATGTGAGTTCTCATTTAAATTTGGTGCATCACCTTTTTAGCTTCCTTAGTAACCCTATTCCCCCATTCTAATCCTTTTCCAAGAGGAATCATTATTTTAGGTGATCCATCAAGATAAATTCATCCTTCTCTAGAGGTTCAACCTCACCATAGGATACCCATATCCTGAGGTTGTTCCAATATTGTGGGCCTTATCCATGGCCCTTAATGGGCTAGTAAGAGAGGGATCAAGCAGTTGCAAGTATATGGGGATAGTGACCTAATAGAACATCAGGTCAAAGGCCAGAACACCACAAAGAACCCCTTGATGAGATCTTACAAGTATAAAGTGTGGAACATTATTGATAACTTTGAGGTCTTCAACATCCAAGTAGTGCCAAGGAACCAAAATCAACACATTGATAAGTTCATAGTTGTGGGAGCTCAATTTGACCTCCCAAATGAATTGAAAAGGTCTAAAGTGCAACTACATGTTGAAGTGGTGGTAATACCATCAGTGCTAGATAATGGATCTCATTGCTAGGTCTTTGATAATGACAAGTAGATTGCTTGTTTCTTACAACAGGAAGCAAATTTATCATCATTGAACCAAGAAAAAGCTTTAACATCAATATGAAGATCAAATTGTTCAACTGAGGTCTAATAAGCTTCCCAAAGGGTTGGTCACCATTGGAGGTTTTTTCCATTAAGGGGGACCATATGAGAAAGGACAAGGCAATGATGTCAATTGATGAGGAAAACTATGAAAGAGTCATGATCCTCAAATATAAGCTCTTCAAGCATGGAAAGGTAAGCAATAAGGCTGAAAAGGATGCTTTCATTGAGATTTGTAAAGAATATGTAGACATCTTTGCTTGAGAATAAAATGACCTGAGAGGATTTGATCCCAAACTATCCCAACACACTATATAATTGGAGGTTGATGCCAACCCTGTCAGGTAGAAGAAAAAGCCTATCAACTCCAAAATTTAAGAGCTTATGAGGAAATAATTGACTAAGCCAATTGAATCTAATATCATCATTCCCATTAATCACTTTTTATGGGTAGCCAACTTAGTGCCTATAAAGAAGAAAAATGGGGAGATCAAATTGTGTGTTGACTTCAGAGACTTGAATAAGGTCTCTTTGAAAGATCATTACCCCTTACCATCCATGGAGCAACTCCTTTAGATAGTTTTTGGTTTATAATGCTTCTCCCTTTTGGATGGATATTCAAGATATAACCAAGTAATAGTAAGAGAAGAAGATCAATATAAGGCTGCCTTCACCGTAAAGAGGGGAATATATGTTTATCAAAAGATGCCTGTTGGCTTATCACATGTTAGGGCAGCCTTTAGAAGAGCAATGGACATGGATTTCTAAGGAATGCTAAATCAGATGGTGCTAGTATACTTGAATGACATCACAGTTTTCTCCAAGAAAGCTAGTAACCACTTAGATCACCTAAGATTGATCTTTGAGAGATGCAAAGAATATGGGATCTCTTTGAATCCCAAGAAATGTGTGTTTTCTATCCAAGAGGGCAAACTATTGGGACACATTGTCTCAAAACAAGGATTAGCCATTGATCCTGATAGAATAAGTGTCATCTTGGCATTATCTTTACCCAAGCACAAGAAGGGGCTCTAGATTTTCCTTAGGAGAATAAACTTTGTACAGAGGTTTATACCTATTTTTGCCAACTTGGTCAAACCTATCACTACCATGCGAAGGAAGAACCAAGTGTTCACCTGGTCTAATGAAGGTAAAGCAACTTTTGAGGCTATCAAGCAAGCCATTTCCAAAGCACCCTCGCTCATGAATCCTGAATTTTCAAGGTATTTCATATTGTATACCTTTTTTAATGATAAAAATATATTAGCTAAGTTGATGCAAAATAATGGTGAAGGACTTGAGCAACTAATTGCATTTTTCAATCAAGGGTTGGAGGGGTATGAGGTAAAGTATACTTTAGTATAAAATCAAGTTCTTTCAACTTTAAGAAGCTTCAAAAATTTCATACCAATTCTCTCCAATAGCAAGAGTCATCTTATGGTGTCTCATTCCAGAGTGAGGGACTTTCTCCTTAACATAAACTTGAATGAAAAGAGGGTTGGCTAGATTACCAAGGTCATGCAGTATGATGTGGAAATCAAAGTCGCTAAGCTAGTAAGAGGCAAAGGCTTATGTGAACATATGGTAGATGACCTCCATGAAGACAAATAAGTTGTTTTGGTAACACAAGGAAACTTGCAAATAGATGTGCCTCCACCTCCCACTAATTGGCTATAGGATATGATACATTTCTTGCTAACAAGTGAATGCCCTCAAGGTATGGATAGGGAAAAGAGAAGGTATTATAGATTTCAATCCATACCTTATGTATTGGTTGATGGGGTTTTATTCAAAAGAGACCTCAATGGAGTGCTTCTTAGGTACATTGATGATAATCAAGTGACAAAGCTCTTTGAACAATTTTGTGATAGGCCTACAGGAGGCCATTTTGCTCTAAGGACCATAGCAACAACAGTGATGAGAGTTGGTTATTATTGGCCCAACATTTTCAAGGATGCATATGCATGGGTCATAAAATGTCAAAAATTTGCTCTCTTTGCAAGAAAACAAAGATTGGCAGCCCTTCCTCTCAACCCAATCCTAGTGGAACAACCCTTCATGCAGTGGGGTCTAGAATTCATAGGAATGATCAATCCACCTTCTAGTGGAGAACACAAATGGGTGTTCACTACTAACTACTTCACCATGTGGGTGGAAGAAATTAACCTAAAAGAAACTAATGAAATAGCAGTGTTGGACTTCTATGATAACATAATGACTAGGTTTAGTGTACCAACAATAATAATTTTAGATAATGCCTTAGTATTTGTTGGCATGAAGACAAATGAATGGGCACTTCAACTGGGCATCTACCTCAGTACATCCTCAAACTACTATCCCCAAAGAAATGGACTGGTAGAGTCAACAAATAAGATCTTGATAAAGATTATCTAAAGGACCATGGAGGAGAATCAAAGAGTGTGGCACACAAAGTTAAGGACAACCTTGTGGCTGATAAAGTGACTCCTAAAGTTTCTATTAACAACTCATCATTTGTCTTGGTGTATGGGAGGGAAGCCAAATTGCCCATTTCTCCTAAGCTGCCTACCTTGGAGTTAGCTCATCAGCTTGAGTTGATGGAGAATGAGCCTATGAGCATGAGGATGGCAGATCTCATGGAGCTCGAAGAAACTATGGACCTTGTAATGAAGATACTAGAGTCACATCAAGCTCAGGTTAAGAGAGCCTTTGACAAGAGAGCCATATCAAGGGACTTCAAAGAAGGGGATCTGTCCTCAAGTGGAATTCAAATAAGGGCAAGACATGCAACCATACCAAGTTTGATAGCTTATGATGTGGCCCTTACTTGATCCACAGATGCAAACAACATAATGATTTTTAGCTTGCCCAATTGGATGGAGAGGTAGTACCGATCCCAATTAATGACATTCATTTAAAGCCTTGTTATTAAAGGAGTTTACAACCATTGTATAATATTTCATATAGTAAAGTAGTTTTTCATGTTTTCCTCTAAGTGCCCTATGCACATTTATTTTTAGTTGTGTGTTTCCATTCCATAAGTGCCTTGGGCACAATGTTGATTTTGTTTTTTTGTCCTTTTTGCTTCAAGAGAAGTTTTTTAGAAAGGGGTAACTTTGTATCATTTTCATGATCAGTTGAGAAGGAAAGATTTAAGACTCTATGCCCAATGGATAGTTTAAGGCTACTATTCTCTTACATAGCATGCATGCAATCCCAGGATGTCACCAAAAATATTGGCTAATTTTGACCTACATACAAAACTTTGCCTACATGGATTAGTATTCTAGAAGTCTTGGTATAAAGTAAGAAGCTGAGCAGAATTTGGTTGAGAAGCAGGTCTAGAATTACAAGTAAAAGGAACAAACAAGTTTCCATGGTGTTCATAGTATTCAAGGAGCATGAAGTAGGTTTTCTCAAAGTCTCATTAGTTCATCAGAGTTTTGAAGGGAAAAAAATGACTTGCACAAGCCTAGAGAAGCCAATTTGTCATATCACGTCACAGAGTAATGAATAGGTAGGTATGGTTACACATTTGATAAGTGTACTTGAGAGGTTGATAAAGGTTGAAGAATTGAATGAACATGATGTTCTTTGTGCCATGAATACCCTTGACAAATTTTGTATCTTAGTAAGTTATCTATCTCAAGATATAAGCCTTCAAAGTTGAACTAGCAGAGTGAGACATGCACAAGGATGTCGAGTTAAAACCATGAGAACTAGCCATTTAAATTCAAATATTTCAAATGATCCTAAGGTTGAAAGCATAAATGACAAGTGTCAAAATCTTGTTTGCCCAAATCAAGATCAACGTCACATGGGTGATAATTTGAGTCAGTAGACCCAAACAAATCTACAACGCACATTCAATAATGCAATCAAAGATCAATGATGAGCATTAAGGTCAAAAAATCAAAAGATCATGAAGTTGAATGTGGGGATGATAAGTATCATGATCATAATGAATTAAAGGATCAATGGTGCACATTTGATCAAGCAGATCAAAGATCGATGACATGCATTCGACTGTAGATAAAGATCGATGGCACAAATGAGGTCAAAGGGTCAATGAGTCTAGATTGCATGCAAGGCCACCACATGATGCAAAAACTAGTATCTAGATGGAGATCTGACTGCAAGGTCCATAGAGAGCATGCAAAATTGATAAGTGTCACGATTTAGGAAGCTTAAATCAAGGATTAATGGCCAACAATAAAATCCAAGCTAGAGCAGATATTTCAAGATTTGAAGGCCACCATTAGAGCTTAGTTTCAATCTCTAGTTCAAAGATTTAGAGCTTAAAAGACTTATTTTCTGAAAACACAATGCATTTCCATGATTATGTCCATTATCTTTTGAAGGGGATCTACATGTATGATGAGATCATGGCTTTTATGATGCTCAAGGGAAGAATAGGTCTATTTGGCCCTGATAGAGATCAAGAATGAATCTATGCATCTTGTTGGATATTTATTGAGGTCATGACTATAGGAAAACCAATAAATGAGATTGGTTTTTATCTATAGTAAACCTAGGTTCAGGTTTTGAAGTAGGGACAGATATAAATGAGATATGGAGAAATGTCTCTTCTTTCAACATAGTCATACCCTTGATAAAGTAGGTACCTATAGCCACTTAAAACAAACATAATCATGGATCTATTAGATCCATGAATTTGAATATTTTGTCCTTATAATGAAAACCAAGTGCCTAGTGGCATAGAGTTTCAAGGGATAGATTTGGGTATTGGAAAATGCAGTTGGAGCATTCAATGCATTTTCAGAGGGATTTAAAGATTTTCCTTCCTAATAGATCATGACTCATCATCCTTAATAGATCTTTATCTTCTAGTGTATTTCTTAGCCAATGAGAAAATTTAGAGGCTTTTGGAAAAAATGAAGGTTAATTTACCGATGGAGGGCTAGTCCTGATTTGATCAAAAAGTGGTTGGGAATTCATTGAAGGGTGGTGGTAGCTCATCGATTGATTATGATGGAATTTTCCTTCTCTCTTCCCCTTTTTCTCATATATATTCCATTTTCTCCCTCATTGTACGGCTCTCTCTCTCTCACTCATTTATTTTAGATAAATTCTTTCACTTTGGAAAGAAGAACAAGAAACTCTCATTTGATAAGGCTAGACCCTGTCAAAATTTGTATGAAATACCTCTTGAAGCAATAAATACTTTCCTTACCTATCTCTTGCCTCTGAATTATGTTTAGTAAGCTTGTGCATGATGTCATTTTGAAAGAGAATCTTCCATGTTCATTGTCCTTCTTTCTTTCCTATTTTTAGGTGTTTTCAAGTTAGTTGCAGGTCTGGACTTGTGTTCTTTCTACCATTAATGTAAGCTTGGTATGAGTCTCAGGATTCCTCCTTGCTTCATTCATGGCTTCTTAAGCCTAGTTAATGAAATACTTATGCAATTATCTAGTTTATGAGATTGTGTGAGCTAGCATTGTCTTATGCTTATTCAGTGTATGTTTCATGCTTATGTGAGTTCTCATTTAAATTTGGTGTATCACCTTTTTAACTTCTTTAGTAACCTTATTCCCCCTTTCTAACCCTTTTCCAAGAAGAATCAGTAGTCTAGGTGATCCATCAAGAGGACATTAACCTTCTTCAGAGGTTTAACCTCACCATAGGATACCCACATCATCAAGTTGTTCCAATATTGTGGCTGGGAATGGAGGAGCCTAAAGAACTCTCCCACAAGGGTGCAAATTCTACGTCACAACAAGGTCTTTAGGGCAGCATGACACCATGTACCCACTAACTCATTTTTCCCACAACCAATATGAATATGAAGAACTAAAGTTTTACTATTTGAAAAGGAGCAATAGTTTATGACCCAAAACTAAATGCACTAGAGTGAAGGTGACACATAACCCAGAAACATCTAGGTGATCACATCTAGTTTTAACAAGTATTTTAATTGGACATCTACTTCTGATTCAGACAATAGAGTCTACATAATTGTTCTAGGTTGACACATGTGTCTGAGGCCATAGAGCCACTTAATCCATAATTTAATGACTATTCTATAATATTATTCCAGACTATTTCCTACCTATTCCAAATCCAAATTTGTATTAGCATCATAACTACTTAAGTATATTATTTTCATTATCATTGCAATATCTAACATAGTTATGTTTATTATTTTTAGCATATCTCAGTATAGTAAATTCAATATATATTTTATTTGAGTTTTGTAATTAATTAGCCTGCTATAGATCTTTTTATCACCCTTGTGCTTATTCATTTCTATAATCTTAACCCTATTTGTCTCATTAGGATCCATATTCAATTTAGGGTTAAACAAATGGATAGAGATGGGTAAAATCCCATAAGAGAAATGAAAATATAATTTAATAATATGGATAGATTGTACCCAAGAAATGGGAAAGAGAAGGAACATGTTGATTAGAGATAAGTGGGAAGGATCTTTTATGGTTTAATAGTTGGCTAGAAAATCAAAGAGGAATTAAATAAAAATATTTTGAGGTATCTCACATGATGTAATGTCTCTTTTAGGGTAGAATTAGAACAAATATGGTTTCCCAACAAATCCTAACAATAAATGCAATTTTTGGATTTTCTTTTCAAACCCTAAATAAATGTAAATTTCAAAATTTTATTAATGCCAATTTAGAGCACAAAAATAATATTTTTATTTACCAAACAATGACCAAAAATTTAAAAATATTGCAGTTGAATGTAGGACCTTTAAATTTGATTTTTTTATCAAATAAATGGCTTTAAAAATACAATAAAATATTAGCAATATAATTTTTTCTTCAAGAGAGAGCTTAGAATTGAAATAGCCTAAAAAACTGAACTTTCAAACCCCAAAGGGGTTCGCTGCAACCCCAAACTACTTGTTTCCTTTCCAAGGCTTCTAAAACCCACTCATTGCCCTAGCAACTGTAACACCCACTTTCCAAAATGACCTTGTTGTGTTTAACCTTAAAATGGTGTTCAAAACACCTCAATGGATCACTAATTCCCTATACAACCTCTGAAATAGGGCTACCTAGTTGAAAGGTAAAGGTTTTTGTTCTTACTTCATTCCTCCTATGAAGGCTTTTGTCTTCAATGGGTGAATTCAAGTAAATCATTCTTAAACTTGTGATTTCAAGTCATAAACATAACATGAGCCTTCAAATGATCCTCCTTTTTCCCTTTTATATCATTTCTTCCAATATACTTTCTAAATTATGGACTAACTTATATCAAATTAGATAAATCATTTTATTTATTATAACTTCTTTTAGAAAGAAGTTGCCATTAAGTTACTTTTTTAGCAACTTGAATAAAGAACCAAGTTTTGCTTGTATTCCCTTTTATCCCCCAAGAATTCAAATAGGGAAAAAGGTCTCCTTAGTGAGATAGCCTTGAAAAAACATGGTGGAAAGGCACTTTGTGGATTCAATTCAAAATGATGGTGCTACCATCTATCCTATGTTTGTAAGCACTATGCTTATAAAATTATTACCTCGAGTGTATGATGTAGGAGCATCTAGGGCCTCATTCAATCTTGCATCAGCCAAAAAAATATGGTAGTTTAGAATTTGTCCAATTGTTGTGTTGCATAAGGTTTTCGACTATGCATATATCTTGTCATAAGTTTTCACAAATATTAGGTGTTATACAGATGTTTTTTGTGTTGTTTTTTGTTACCTTTAGTATGCATGTGTTTAGTGGAATTATGTGCTACCTATGAGCACACTTATGTTTGTAATGTTCTGTGCATTCTTTTATTGCACACATTGGTATTGGTTACTTGCCTAAGTAAGATTGTGAATCTCTGCATAAGATGTTGTGAAAGTATTTCTTACCATGCAACAATGCCAAGATTTTATGTATGTTCCTAATAGTTTATGAAATCCCTTGAGCAATAGTGTACTTGATCAAGTTGATTCTTCACCACTGTGACAAATTAGTAGGGGAGATTTCTTGAGGTCATTGCATATGTATTGAAGAAGCTATGCATTAAGTTTCAATTCATTTGAAGAAACAACAGTAAAGATCATAACAAAGAGATCTGATATTTATCTTTTGATATATAATATCACTTGAGCATCAAACAATCAGTAGATTTGGTTCTTCATTGCAAAATTAAATGTGTGGTTGATACTTCATGGAGGAATTGGAGCTTCATTGTGCAACCTGAATTAAATTGCTAAACACTTAGAAAACCTATGATAAAGCATGACATCATTCTTGAATTGATGTGAGGATCATGGTACAAAAGTTTCATGAAGATTGGTGATTGTGAAGTCCTGCAACTTCGTGTAACTTTCTTTGTATTTGTGACATGTTATGGAAGGAGCCATCGATGATTGTTTGGCATTTAATCCTGAAAGTCATGGAAGGTGATAAGGATCCATTTAATAATGTATGTGATCTGCTTTATGACAAATTGTGTTGTAATGTGTTCTTATTCCTTGAAAATATGAAGACATTTAATATTTATGGCGCACTAAGGTGTGTTGAATGTTGTTAGTGGGGTAAAAGCACTTATTATAAGTAGGTGGGTCTTGCATATATATAATCATGCCCATATGCCTATGCTAAGGGACTTCTTCAATTGGATAGATTTAGTGAAGAGAGATTGGGTAGTGAAGAGTAGATATGAGAGTTTACTCGGAGATAGAATAATTATAAAGGCTATGAGTTAACAAAGATGAGATCTACAAATATGTTGTGGTAATGAATCTCAATGTGAGATCGTAGTGTGTTTTATATATATGTGCAACTTGTAATTCCTCAGTTGAATCAATAAAGAACATTTTTATTTCAATGAAGCACATTCTGTATGTGCACAAGAATAAAAATTAGTCTATTTTGTTATGTATTATGAGGGTTGTGTGGTCTAAGGTATCTCTTATTTGAGATGCCTCACCACAATGACTTCATTACAGCTTTGTATTGCTAGTAGGGTAGGCCTAAGATGTAATCATTGTATAAATACAATACATATAGAAGGTGTTGTCTAGTATTGTATCATCATATTGAGAATTATATTTGTATTGGAAGTTTATATAGGTTTTCCCCTTGAAGTGTCTTGGTTAGAGGCTTCATTATTTTTATCTTATTTCAATCATATTATGATCTATTATTATTATTTTACTCTAGTGGTATAGTAATTTCATTACAATCTCTCTTTCACATGTTCAAATGATCCTAGATCTAGTTGGAGGTAACTACCAACAATCATCTATGATCACCAAATACATGTGTTACAATGCCAAACATAACATTAATGATAAATCTAAATTGTATATGTGCCCTAGTGCCACCTTGACTAAAAACCAAAATTGATTGTAACCCTCCCAATCCTATATACTTCTCCATTAACCAAAATCATGTCCCATCCTCAATTTGACAAAATAGTCATCATGTTCATATGAATGCATCCATTATTTACATAAATTCTAATTTGACTATAATCACAATGTTTTAACATATGTTGACCATTCTACAAGTCAATGTAGAGTGACCATGTTAATTTATGAAATAATTCTTGTAGTATTCCACTTATCTCTATTTCAATTTATAGACTTGATTAGATATAATGCTCAAGATCACCATAAGTGTTTTGATTCTTATGTTGATATTCTACATTTTCCAATGCTTCTGCCTATCCATCAAGGCAATTATGAGTTTCAATTTGTCCACCTAATGTTGTAGCGAGTCTCAAAATACCAAAATACTAAATATGGTAACCATGTGATATCCAATGCCCAAATGTTTATATGCAGCACCAAAATCTAGTTGTTTTATCTTTAAGGCCCATATTAGATGAAGCAAGATTAGAGTGGGAGAATGATGTCATTACTTAGGATCTTATTCAAAAGTTCCAACAAGATCTGAGCATGCCAAATAATGTTTTGTAGAAAGGGGATGTTCTTTGCGTCAAGGATAGATTGTACCTCTTTAAAAAATCAACTATTAAGCATAAGGTACTTATGAAACTTCATGTTTCTAAAATAAATGGGCACTTGGGATTCTTAAAAACTTATCATTGATTCAAGAAATATTTCTTTTGGAAAGGGCTAAAAGGGAAAGTCCAAAAATTGGTGGCATAATTTATGGTGTGTCAACAAAAAAAGGAAAGACAACCAAGACCCCAGCTCTGTTACGACCTCTATCTAATCCTAACTAGAGGTGGGAAGATGTTTCCATGGAATTCATAACAAGTTTGCCTGAACTTGAAGTAAAAAATGTCATCAAGGTTGTTCTCGATAGACTCACCAAATATGCCCATTTTTACACATTATCACATCCATTTGTAGCAAGTACGATAGAAACAATATTTATGGATATAGTTTAGAAGCTCCATAGGACCCCGAATATCATAGTAAGTGATTGTGATCCTATATTTACCAAAATTCATCTAGTATTCCATGTTTCCTACTTAGAGGTGTCATTGGACAAAGAGTTTTAACCCAAACAAAGTTGCTAGAGCTTAATGAAGATGAAAGAATCATTTTTGAACTTAAAGGAATAATTTAGATACACACTACGAGGTTACAGATGAGGGTGATTACAGAGTATCTAATCAAGTAGAAGAATTTAACTAGTGATGATGCGACATGAGAGGATGAAGCATTCCTGCAAAAACATCTAACAATCGTCAACATTGAGGGCAATGTTGGTTTGAAGGGGAGGGGAATGCTATGCCCTTTGTCATCATAGTTGTTCTCGATAGACTCACCAAATATGCCCATTTTTCTCATTATCACATCCATTTGTAGCAAGTATGATAGAAACAACATTTATGGATATATTCAGAAGCTCCATAGGACCCCAAATATCATAGTAAGTGATTGTGATCCTATATTTACCAAAATGCATATAGTCTTCCATGTCTCATGCTTGAAGGTGGTCATTGGACAAAGAGTTTTAATCCAAACAAAGTTACCAAATTTTAATGAAGATGAAAGAATCATTTTTGAACTTGAAGGAATAATTCAGATACACACTACGAGATTGCAGATGAGGGTGATTATAGAATATCTAATCATGTAGAAGAATTTAGCTAGTGAAGATGTGACTTGAGAGGATGAAACATTCCCACATAAACATCCAATGATCGCCAACATTTGAGGATAATGTTGGTTTGAAGGGGAGGGGTATGCTACACCCTTAGCCTATAGCGTGTATCAGGATGTGTAGTTGACTTGTGCTCTAATAACCCTTAATTAATTCATATGCCCATTTTTATAGCTTCATATTAGTAGTAGGGTTAGCTTATGGTGTTTACATAACATAATTAAGTTATTTATAAAAGGTAGTGTTGACCATTTTTTGCCCAACAGGCCAAAAATCGGTCCCCCCTTATTTGTATGTTGTTCTGAGCTAGTACTTTTGATTTTGCATGAGTCTTGCAAATTTCTACGGACTCGGCATGGATTTTCTACGAACTCTACAGGCGAGCCTTCTAGCATATGAAGAACCAATTCAAAGAGTGCAAGGTTTTGCAAAGTTTCTTCAGGCTCTTGTCTAAAAATTCACAAGGAAGGTTATCATCTTTGAACCATTGAACTAGTTCAATGCCTTGGTTCAACGCTTTGATTCAAAGCCTTGGTTCAATCGGCAAAGTTCATCGCTTCGATTCAAAGCCTTGGTTCAATCGGCAAGTTCGTCGCTTTGGTTCAATCAAACGGTTCATCAGCTTGGTTCAACACGTTGGTTCAACATTTTAGTTCAATGTTTCGGTTCAATCGGATGGTTCAATCACTCGGTTCACTCAGTCGGTTCATCAGCTTGGTTCAATGCTTAAGCTCAATGCAAAGTTCATCGGCTTGGTTCGATCAAACAGTTCAATGCCTTGGTTCAACAACTGTTTGAACCGTTGAACCAGTTCAATCAATTGGTTCAACAGTTGGTTTAAAAGAGCGGTTCAAACAAAACTTCAAGCCTCCCAAAGGACAAGTGCCCTTGCGGAGGGCAGTTCCAGGTTCAAGAGCCCTTGCGGAGGGCAGGGAGCACTTCAAAGAAAAAAGAGTCGCAAAGGTAAGATTTTTTCGAATTTCGTTAAGGCAACGACATAATTCCTTTAGACGTTTTGTCCAAAGAAATTCCTTCGAACAAAAAGTCTGAAGAAAATAGGGGAGGCCGCGGGAGAGAAAAAAGCTGAGAAAATTCCAAAGAAAAGGACCCGGGGAAAATTTCAAAGAAATCAAAGCAACCGAGACAATTCTCGCAGACTTTTTATCTGCAAAAAAATTATCCAAAGGAAAAGCCCGCAAAGAAGAAAGGCCGAAGCAAGAAAGTCGAAGGAAAGTCCAGGGGTGATGGGCCTGAAGACATCAAAGTCAACCACGATGAACTAGCTGTTGGAAATTCAAACACAGTGACAGGCCCGTGAACGTCAAATTTTACACCAAGAAATCTAGAGCATGGAAGGCGCCAAGTGGTAACCGCAAAAGGCTTTGACATGCTTTTTTAGGAGCAGTAGAACGTGCCACGTGTCCCCTGTAAGGCTCAGCAAAAGCTGACAAGTGTCAACGCCTGCAGTCTCTCTCTTTTGTCCTGCGAGAACTATGGTGGGCCCCAGAGGAATTGCTAAAGAAAGCGGAAGCTGACACATGTCCTCTTTCGTAGGACCTTTAAAGGGTGCCTAAAGCTTCTATGAGTCAAGTGGATGCTACCACATGTCCTGCCTGTTTCACAGTGGAACGCGCCACGTGTCACTTATTTGAAAATCAGTGAAAAGTGGCCAAGGCAAGCAGAAAAGAGCCTAAGGAATGCAGTGACCTGCCAGAAGAAGCTATAAAGAGACAAAACCAGGATGAGATAAGGCAAGAAGCGGACAAAGCATCCAAGCGGCGAAAGAAGGTGTCAATTTTGGGAGTTACTCTAGCAGGTTATACAGTGTATGCAAATTGATCATTGGGAGGTGCAAATGGCTAACGATTGGACCTGTTTTCTTCATTTTGCATTAATGAGCAGACAAGTTGCGTAATCGCCTTGAAGGAGCAGTCTTGTAAGCAGACAAATGACATGGCTCATAATTTCTCATATGATGTTTAAGTGGCTTGCTCTTCCCAATGATCGGAATGCACATGGGTCATTTGTAAAAAGGGCGCCAAAAGGCCTCTTTTCTTCCTCTTTATATTGTAATCTTCTCATTTGAAAAAGGAGCTATTCTCTTAGCCTTTAGGCAAAACTCTACCCAAAAATCTCTCGGGTTTGTAAGGCAAAGCTCTGCCAGATTTTACCTTGAATAAGGGCTTAGCATTTTTACCTCTATCTGGACTTGCACTTTAAAGTATATGTCTGTGTTCTTCTTTTGTGTTAAGTCATTGTCTTTCATGCTTTTCATAGATCGATTATAGCATGTCCAGTGCATTGTGAAGTCTCCTTTCTATAGGTCTGCTAGAAGTGTCTACAGCAAGAATATAGGCACATGTGAATAGGTTGTCAAAGTGTGTCTCATAACACCTTTGCTAGTTCCTTCCTCCCTGTATCTCTACGAACCCCTGACTCACTGAAACATAAGAGTTTCCCACGTTAGATGAAGGGTATGGGTGTTTCTTCCTGGTGAAAAGTCTATGTTCGGGCTGGGTGGGTTACATTTTTTGGTGTATCACCTTTTCTTTTTTAGGTTTAGGTTTTGTTTTCAGCATCTCTCTCCCTTTTCATCCCCCCATCCTTGTTTTTACATTTATTTGTTAGCAGTAGGAGAAACTAGGGCCTAAAAGATACATCAGAGGGAGCTAGCCCTTATCTAGAGACTCTCCCCTCCAGCTTCGCTGGTCCCACAGGTGAGATGGGAGTTTTCATTGTTGCGTGTGGAAGGGCGGGAGCTAGGCGTCCTGCCCCTGGGTGCAATCCACTGCGTCAATAGTTTTTGGCATGCCCAATGGGACCAACTAGGACAAGTTGTGTCCACAGAGTTGAAGAATTTTTGGTGTGTTCTTCAACCAACCAGCCTTTGGAGGCTTTTGCATCAACACCAATGGTGACTCTGAGTTAAATCAACTGGTTAAGTAGTTCTGGTGCCATCAAAAAATAGTATTTTGGTATGTATAATTCTATCGTTCAGAGCCATGGACCCTGTTTTCCTTGGCCAGCCTAGCTATGATCCTTACCAGCCTTATGTTGATCCTTATCAGGTCCAATATGACCAATATCAGCCCTATCATGAGCTGTATCAACCTTATGCCCAGTCTTCTCAATGTGTCACTTCTCCTACGCAACCTAATCTGTTTACCAATCAACTCGTTTCCACCTTCGAATGAGCACTGTTGGGATACGAAAAGTATGTAATAGAGCTTGACACCAGAAGGGGATGTGGCCAAGAAATTCCTGATCATGTCATCCATCAAGAGAGAAATGCACTAGATCTGGTTAAGAGGGAATGGATGCCTATTGAAAGAGCCAATTGGCATAGGCTTACAAGTGAGATGATGGATGTGAGTGGTTTGATTGCATCTTTGGAAGAGAAGTTGAGTATTCATGAGAGGCAGCCTTACCAAGTCTATCAACCTACATACCCACTGCCCCAAGTATCATATCAGTCACACAAAGCCCCTGCTTATGAGCCAAGTCAAGTCTGTCAAAGTCCTTTCCCCAATCATGTTGAAGAGAGTTCCAAAACAGTAAATCTTGTGTTTAAGGCTAATCTTGATAAACAGATCGAATTGGAAAATCTTCAAATGCAACAGTCTATTTTGGCAGCAAGGGAAGTGGAATTCAAACCCTCACTACCCTCTCACATTGTGGCCCCATCACCCCAAAAGGAGATGCCCAGTCTTAATATCTTGAGCTGGAATAAAGTGGTTGAGTCGTGGAACAGCGAGGAGAAAGACATTGTCCAAGAGTGTGAGGTACAAAATGAGGTTAGTCCTTTTCAAGTCCCTCCCACCCTTCCTCAGGGAGCTTCTTGCATTTCATGGCAACCTTCATGCACTCCCCATCTCTATGATGATTCCTACGAGCTCCAAAAGGTACAAAATGAGGATAATCTGGCTAAGCAGATTGAGGAATTAGAGGCTAAGATGAGACTACTTAGAGAAAGAGAGATAGAGCTTTTAGACCTTGTAGAGGAGACTGCACCAAAAGATACCCCTTCTACCAATCCACAAGCTAATTTCAATATTGATGAAGTGTTGGTAAAGTGGAGGGACGAAAATCAAGTGATTTTGGCCCAAGGTCTGCCCCCATTTTCTCATGAGGGTTTGAAAGGATCCCCTATTTCCTTTTCCCAACCTGATTTTGATGAGCCTTGTGTGCCCCCTCCTATTCTAGAGGAAGCCCCCTCTTGTGTGCTAAATCCTTTCTATCAGATGGCACTCACTCATTCTGGCTTATCTGATGCATTAATCGATCCTGCCTGTAATCCTGTGTGCTTCGCTTTCTAGGATGCCTCTTTTCATACAGCTCTTCCTGTACATGAGTAGACCCTCCCAAATCTTCCCCAACCTCCTCAAGTCTTTCAACATGATCTCCAAATTCCAAGCTAGAAGAAGGAACATCATGAACCAGCTCAGGACCTTGAAGAGGATAAAGTTACTCCTTGTTCACAAGGGGAAAATTCCAATCCTAAAGTCATGAGTTGGAAGCAAACAATGGAATCTTGGGGCAGAAAGGAAAAGGAGGAGAAAGGTTTTGCTCAAAACCTTGAAGAAGATGAGGCTGCTCCTGCTCCCGATGATGATTGTGACCTCTAGAAAAGGCTCTTCCAGGAAGATATAGACAGGCGGATTGCAGAGTTAGAGTCCAGAGCGAGTTTCCTCAGCAGCGTGTGGTGGATGTTTTAGACCAAATAGCAGATCCCATGTCTGAACACACTCCATCTACACACCTCCCAGACAGCTATCAGGCCATGCCTGATATAGATGAAGTGTTGGCCAAATGGAAAGAGGAGAATCATTCAATTCTAGTTTAAGGACTGCCTCCTCTTCCACATGAGTTCATCCGTTAGCCTTCCATTTCCCCCGTTCTCGAGGAGGAGCCTATCTTGAGGGAAGCAAGTGAAGAGCAGTATGCTCAGTTTATGACTGATCAAGGAAACTTCATGAGTGCAGATGAGGAGGTGATCACCTTAGATGTCATGGAGGAGCATGGACAATCTCTTGTTCATGTTTTGAATGATTCGTTTGAAGTCATTGGGGTAGGTTGCACTATTCTTAAAGGAGGCTATGAGTTGGATAAGAGTGGAGAAGGCAGCATTGGGACTCAAATAAGTATGCAAAGGGGCTGCAGGCTTTCAGATTTGTCCTTTCAAGAAGTCAATGAATCTGAAGATATTTTCTTTGAAGCCATCAAGGAGGATGATCATACCGTGGAACCCGAGCATGAGGCAGAAGAGAACAAGCCAGCCAATGATGCATATCAAGGGGCTTATCGTAATGAGCCAACAACGATTGGTTTCTTGATGAGATACACTAGCATGAAGAACCAACAGGAGGCAAGCTTCCAAGAACAAACAGAGTACGTATATGTTGGAAGCATGTTTGAATATGATCCACTCGGATACGAGCCAACCCAGGTGGCAGGCAAGAGGAGCAGGTCACCAACTCTCCATTTCATTCAGCCACTTGTCTAGCACCATAAGTCTTCTTGCCAAGAAGGGGACTTAAGAAATTTTCCCTTTGATCCAGGAGGGAAACATATGTACCTGGTTAGTTGTACATAGTAGTTTGTTTTCAGTTTCTTTTCCTACTTTTCCTAAGTATAGTTTGCACAAGTAGTGTTTTTAGCCTTGTGTGTGTTTTCCTTTGTGTCTGGGGTAAAAGGCTTCATGTTTGATTCTGGGATCCCTCAAGGCAGTGGCTAACTCTTTCAGAGCTACATTTGACTCTGTGCCCAATGGACTAAAAGCAACTAGTCTCTAAGCATAGCAGGCATGCTTCCCCTGGGAGTCGCCAATTTGTTGACCATTTTTTGCCCAACAGGCCAAAAATTGGTCCCCCCTTTTTTTTATGCTATTCTGAGCCAATACTTTTGATTTTGCATGAGTCTTGCAAATTTCTATGGACTCGGCATGGATTTTCTATGAACTCTGCAGGTGAGCCTTCCGGCACATGAAGAACCAGTTCAAAGAGTGCAAGGTTTTGCAAAGTTTCTTTGGGCTCTTGTCTAAAAATTCACAAGGAAGGTTAGCATCTTTGAACCGTTGAACCATTGAACCGGTTCAACGCCTTGGTTCAATCAAACGGTTCATCGGCTTGGTTCAACACGTTGGTTCAATGTTTTAGTTCAATTGGATGGTTCAATTACTCAGTTCACTTAGTCGGTTCATCGGCTTGGTTCAATGCTTAAGCTCAATGCAAAGTTCATCGGCTTGGTTCAATCAAACGGTTCAATGCCTTGGTTCAACAACTATTTGAACCGTTGAACCGGTTTAATCAATTGATTCAACGGTTGGTTCAAAGGAGCGGTTCAAAAAAAAGTTCAAGCCTCCCGAAGGACAAGTGCCCTTGTGGAGGGTAGTTTCAGGTTCAAGAGCCCTTGCGGAGGGCAGGGAGCACTTCAAAGAAAAAAGAGCCGCAAAGGTAAGATTTTTTGGAATTTCGTCAAGGCAACAACATAATTCCTTTGAACTTTTTGTTCGAAGGATTTCCTTCGGACAAAAAGTCCGAAGAAATTCGGGTAGGCCGCGAGAGAGAAAAAAGCCGAGAAAATTCCAAAGAAAAGGACCCGAGGAAAATTTTGAAGAAATCAAAGCAATCGAGACAATTCTTGTGGACTTTTTGTCTGCGGAAAAATTGTCCAAAGGAAAAGCCCGTGAAGAAGAAAGGCCGAAGCAAGAAAGCTGAAGGAAAGTCCAGGGGTGACGGGCCTGAAGACGTCAAAGTCAACCACGGTGAACTAGCTGTTGGAAATTCAAACGTAGTGACGGGCCTGTGAACATCAAATTTTACACCAGGAAATCTAGAGCACGGAAGGCACCAAGTGGCAACCGCGAAAGGCTTTGACATGCTTTTCTAAGAGTAGCAGAATGTGCCACGTGTCCCCTACAAGGCTCGGTGGAAGCCGACAAGTGTCAACACCTGCAGTCTCTCTCTTTTGTCCCACGAGAACTGTGGTGGGCCCTGAATGAATTGCTAAAGAAAGCGAAAGCTGACACATGTCCTCTTCTGCAGGACCTTTAAAAGGCACCTAAAGCTTCTATGAGTCAAGCGGATGCTGCCACGTGTCCTGCCCATTTCACAACGGAACGTGCCACGTGTCACTTATTTGAAAATCAGTAGAAAGTGGCCAAGGCAAGCAGAAAAGAGCCTAAGGAATGTAGCGACTCGCCAGAAGAAGCCAGAAAGAGACAAAACCAGGATGAGACAAGGCAAGAAGCGGACAAAGCATCCAAGCGGCGAAAGAAGGTGTCAACTCTGGGAGTTACTTCAGCAGGTGATACAGTGTATGCAAATTGATCATTGGGAGGCGCAAACGACTAACGGCTAGACCCGTTTTCTTCATTTTGCATTAATGAGCAGACAAGCCGCGTAATTGCCTTGAAGGAGCGGTCTTGTAAGCTGACAAACGACACGGCCCATAATTTCTCATATGATGTTTAAGCGGCTTGCTCTTCCCAATGATCGAACCGCACATGGGTCATTTGTAAAAAGGGCCCCAAAAGGCCTCTTTTCTTCCTCTATATATTGTAAACTTCTTATTTGAAAAATGAGCTATTCTCTTAGCCTTAAGGCAAAACTCTACCCAAAAATCTCTCGAGCTTGTAAGGCAGAGCTCTGCCAGATTTTACCTTGAATCAAGACTTAGCATTTTTACCTCTATCTGGACTTGCACTTTAAAGTATATGTCTGTGTTCTTCTTTTGTGTTAAGTCATTGTCTTTCATGCTTTTCACAGATCAATTACAGCATGCCCAGTGCATTGTGAAGTCTCCTTTCTACAAGTCTGCCAGAAGTGTCTACAACAAGAATATAGGCGCATGTGAATAGGCTGTCAAAGTGTCTCAGAACACCTTTGGTAGTTCCTTCCTCCTTGTATCTCTACGAACCCCTGACTCACTGAAACAGAAGATTTTCCCACATCAGATGAAGTGTATGGGCGTTTCTTCCTGGTGAAAAGTGTATGTTTGGGCTGAGTGGGTTACATTTTCTGGTGTATCACCTTTTCTTTTTTAGGTTTAGGTTCTATTTTCAACATCTCTCTCCCTTTTCATCCCCCCCCCCATTTTTTTTACATTTATTTGTTAGCAGTAGGAGAAACTAGGGCCTAAAAGATACATCAGAGGGAGCTAGCCCTTATCTAGAGACTCTCCCCTCCAGCTTCATCGGTCCCACAGGGGAGAGGGGAGTTTCCATTGTTGTGTGTGGAAGGGCGGGAGCTAGGCGTGCTGCCCCCGGGTGCAATCCACTGCGTCAACAGGTAGTAGTTATTATTTTATCATCATATTATGAATTTTATTCTTAATGTAAGGTTATGGAGGTTGCCCCCTCAAAGTAGCTCATAATTTATTCATATATTATGCTTTATTTCAATCATATTTTGATATATTGCTGTGATTTTATTTTATTGATGAAGTAATTTCATTATAGTGTCCCCCTTATTAGGCAAGTGCTCATGGTGAGTGTGAGCCCTGGGCTCAAACGAGGCATCAACACTCAATTATCAATGAAATTGCCTTAGCATTTATCATGAAATTTAGCACGAGTTTCAAAATTGTGCTTGTGGTGGTTTCTACAGGGGCCTTACTACTAAAGACTATTATTACCCCAATGTCACCCCAAACCCAAACTTCCGCAAGGGCAAAGGTTGAGTTGTCTTACCATAATTTAGAAGTTGTCACTACATGAGTTCATGTATTGGGCTTTCACTAAATTAAATTGCATGCCATATAGTGGCTTGGCTTAAAGCCAATTTTTTTATAACAAGTACAAAATGATTTTAATTTTTTTTTTTTTTTAAAATTACCATTTAGAGGCTTCGATTAAACAAATGTTTTTGTATGGAAAATATAGATTGTTCATTGTTATTAATTTTTTTTTTTTTAAATGTCATACCATAAATCTTTTTGTATTAAAAGTAGTTAGAGTATTACGTGTTTTTTTCAATCCATACTATAATCTTAAAATGGCAATTGTGAAAAGAAACTGAGATCTCAATGGCTTGGATGCCAAGGAAAAGAAACTTACTAATTCTGGGCTCAGTTCCAATATGTATGTTCGGAATGCAGTTTCTACTTGCCAAAGCATAACATGATATACAATAGGTTGTTGTGATTAGTCCATTCTTTTGCCCTTGTTTACCAGAAGTTGTTACCACCGTTATTTGCAAAAGCATTTTATTAATCCATTAGTAGTCAAATTTATCCGTATTGATAAACTGTTACAAAAAGAAGTATATGGAAATTTTCTATATTTTGGAATCCTATTAGACATGAAGCTACTTTTCAACAAGTCAATAATATTTAAGGTTTTCGATACCTCATGACGAACTTAAGAATGTCAGAGTGCTCCATAACTTGGTCATACGGCTAAGTCATTTACAGGGATTTGTGACTGTTCCTTTTAACAAAACAGAGATGGGGCTATATATGATGCAACACGGAGTTATGAGTTCGCCAGTTTGTTTTGAAGACAAACCCATTCCTAATACTTACTAGGCAGGAGTCTGCCTTGGCATAGCTGTGAATGGCCATGTCCTACTTCAAGCAGCAATAGCATGGCTTTGCAATCACAAAAGAATGGCGCTACTTAATCCTCTGAAATCCGGGCTGATTATGAATGTCGTAGCTATGGTTGACAATGATATTCAGATGGCAGGTAGTTACAATGCTGTTCAAAGCTGTGCAGGAAAGCTGAAAGCGCTGTGTAAGCAACGGCGATTGAAAGAGGCTCTCCACATTTTGAATAATTTACATCAATCCGACAACAGTGTATATGCCTCTCTGTTGCAGGCCTGCATCGACAACAAGGCCCTGCCGGAAGCCAAACTGGTACATGCCCATATCATCATGACTGGGTTTAAGCCAGATGTCGGTTTGGATACCAAACTTGTGATAATGTATACAAAATTTCTCTGTCTGGAGGATGCACGCCAAGTGTTTGAAAAAATTCCTGAATCAAATGTTGTCACGTGGACTGCTATGATGGGTGCTTATTGCAGAAACGATCAACCTTGGGAAGCCTTGACTCTTTTTCGCCAAATGCAACGAGCCGGCATTTTTTCTGATCGATTTGTATTTCCGAGTGTCCTGCCAGCATGTGCTACCTTAGAAGCCTTAGATTATGGCAAGGAGTTGCAGGGATTCATAGTTAGAAGTGGGTTTCAGTGTGATGTTTTTGTGGCGAGTGCCTTGGTGGACATGTACTTCAAGTGTGGGAGAGCAGAGGATGCAAGCAAAGTGTTTAACAAAACGCCAGAACCAGACACTGTCTTATGGAATACCGTGCTTGCAGGTTATGCATATAATGGCCATATTGAGGAGGCCATGCGGATCTTTCAAAGAATGCCCAAACCGAATGTTTTCTCGTGGAATACAATGATTGATGGATATGGAGAGAATGGGCAGGTTGATGAAGCTCTGAAATTGTTTGAGATTATGCCCGAACGAGATCTATTTTCGTGGAATGCCATGATTGCAGGATATGTACAGAGTGGACTTGTTGACAAAGCCATGGAGCTCTTCCAGGAAATGCCTCATCAGGACATGGTTTCATGGAACCAAATGATTCTAGGGTGTGCACAGAGTGGAAAAATTGATGAAGCCATGGAACTGTTTGAAAAAATGCCTGAAAAAGACTTGGTGTCATGGAATACAATGATTTCAGGGTATGTGCAAAATGGGCATGTTCAGAAGGCCGTAGATCTCTTTCAACAAATGCCCAATCGATGCGTGATCTCATGGAATGCAATGGTTAGCGGACATGCACAAAATGGGAACTACAATGAATCGTTGCAACTTTTTCGAGAGATGCAAGTGACAGACACAAAACCCAATAGAATCACTTTTGTGAGTGTCCTTCCTGCATGTGCTAACTTGGCAGCTTTGGAACATGGCAAGGCTGTCCACCAAGACATAATTAAAAGTGGATTTGAATCCGATGCCCTTGTTGGGAATGCCCTTGTAGATATGTATACAAAATGTGGGAACATAGAAGATGCACAGATTATGTTTGACAAGATGCCTGCTCGAGATGTCGTCTCATGGAATTCAATGATTTCAGGGTACGCTATGCATGGGTTTGGGAAGGAAGCCTTACATCTCTTTGAAAAAATGGAATACTCACATATGAAGCCAAATCATGTCACATTTGTTGGAGTTCTTTCAGCTTGTTGCCATGCAGGCCTTGTCGATGATGGCTGGCAATACTTAAATTCTATGAATGAGTATTATCACGTCACACCTGCAATAGAACACTATTGTTGCATGGTTGACCTCCTTGGCCGTGCTGGCCAATTGTATGAGGCATACAACTTGGTTAGTAATATGCCAATGAAGCCTAATGCTGTTGTGTGGGCATCTTTGCTTGGTGCATGTAGAGTCCGTTCCAATATAGAATTAGGAGAACGTGTGGCGGAATTCCTGTTTCAATCAGATTCCAAAAATCCTGGGCATTATGTTCTTCTCTCAAATATGTATGCAGCAGCTGGCAGGTGGGATAATGTAGGAATAGTGCGGAAAATGATGAAAGAAAGGGGGGTCATAAAGACACCAGGAAGCAGTTGGATTGAAGTGAAAAATAAAATGTATGCTTTCGTTGTTGGAGATAGATCACATCCACAAACACGGGAAATTTATGCAGAGCTGGAGAGATTGTCTGGGCAGATGAAGGAGACAGGGTACGTGCCTGACACAGACTTTGTACTGCATGATGTTGAGGAGGAACAAAAGGAACATATTATTGGCTATCACAGCGAGAAGCTGGCTGTTGTATTTGGGCTTATCAACACCTCTCCTAGGACACCTATTCGTGTCATTAAAAACCTTAGAGTATGTGGTGATTGCCATTCAGCCATCAAGTTCATTTCCAGGATTGCTGGAAGGGAAATTATTTTGAGGGATGGCATTCGTTTCCATCATTTCACAAATGGACAATGTTCTTGTGTTGATTACTGGTGATGCTAAGTAAACCAAGCAATTGAAAAGAAGCTTACATGACAAGTAGTCCTGCTTTACCATCCAGTGATTAGGTAGGTTTGTTGCTCTGATGAAGTGTAGTGTTCTCAGATCCAGTGTATATATTTGGTTTCAACCAGGTTACACATTTTACATAATTGGGTTTATTAGAAACGTATAAACCATTTATATTCTTCTAATAGGTCTTGGGAGTGATCACATTAATTTTACCAAAGGATACGGAAGCTTAGTCTGTAAATGTTAAGCTAAAGATTTATATTTTACTAAAGAATGTGAATACTTATTCTGCTCGCATTGAATTGTTTGAAGGCAATATAAAGATCATTGGCTATATAAAGATCGTGAATAATGAAGTTTCTGATTATGACCTATGGTAATTATTCTGACGTTTTTCATCCATGTTTGATGCTTATTAGATGTTGAGTAGAGTCTTTTTTAATAATCAAACCAAAAAACGGTTGCCGAACTGTAAATTGTTAAAGTTGGATAATAGAAATTAATAATTAACTTACCCACCAGATGTAAAATATGTACTTAGCATGAAGAGTTAATAAAATATGATGGTGAAATACAGAGGTCGATAGACTGGACCCTCTGAATCCGTTCTTGATAGTTATCTTCTTTTAATTAACTGTTGCAAATCCAGGAGACCTTTCTTCCAGCCATAAAGTTACAGGATAATGAAAGGAATTTCTTGGTAATAACTTCAAATAATTATTTAAAATGTCATGACATACCAAAGGTTATCAGCTTTAAGGATGTACTCCAGCAAAGGGCAAAATTGGTGAAAAATGTCAGACATATCACAACTGATTTGATGACAGAGATCGTCATGAAAATGGATGAAATACGAGTGTGAGCATCATTCGTGAATGATGCTATCTGTTTCTTCACCAAATGACTTGTGAAGCTCAATATCTATAATTCCATCCTCTTTTGGAATGCAATTTAAATCATCCTCTTGTAACTGCTGTGATGTAATGTCCCCACTTTAGCAATTGACTTACTCAGTTTCAGGCATACTTACTATTTGTAGTAAGATAGCAGGACACAACGGATACCAGTTTTGATGATTGGATTTGATACTCCTCGACGAGAGCTTTCCGACGAACTATCACTTGTGCTATTCGGAGTCCGATTGCTATTATATTTTAATGCCTGAAGTGTTATAAAAGTAACATTTAACTTAATTGCAAGATATTAAAGTGTTACTTTAAATATTTACTTTATGGGGATGGTACTCAAGGGGACATAATTAATATTTTAATATATAAACTGTTGCACATCTTTTATCCCACATTGCTCAAGAGAGTTGAGTCACCCCCTTGGAAAAAGAATAAAATGAAGTGATTGTGGCTTAATTAGGCATGTTGGATAAGAAGAAAAAATTGATGCACTTGCAGTTTGCAGGTATTTTGGGCATTTGGGAACCTCCTCATCTGTAGCACTCTAGACATCAATCCTTGGGATTGGTCTTTGGAGTCTGTGCTTTCAGCGTCATGCCGTTGCGCCACTGTAGTAGCGACATCACTGTAGCAGCCACATCACTGTCGCAGTTGCGTCACTGTAGCAGCCCGACACTGTAGCAGCCACGTCACTGTAGTATCTCGTAGCAGCCGCTATTTGCAGTACGATTCGGGAGAATCAAGCCTGCGGAGTCCATAGAATTAGCCTGCAGAGTCGTAGAATCAGCCAACAGAGTCCGTAGAACCAGCCTGCAGAGTCCGTAGATCTAGCCTGTAAAGTTCGTAGAACCAGCTTGCAGAGTCTGTAGAAATCAGCGTGCAAAGTCTGTAAAATCAGCTTGCAGAGTCCGTAGAACCAGCCTGTAGAGTCTGTAGAAACCAGTCTGCAGAGTTCGCAGATCCAACGTGCAGAGTCCGTAGAAACCAGCCTGTAGAGTCCGTAGTTCTACTGGATGGAGAACAAAATAATCGCACCTTCGGTACATTCACTTGAAATAATGTTCATTCCATTACTAGAGTATTTAGTGACTTATCACGTGGATGGCATTGTACTTGTTTACTTTTTTTGCAATCAATATAAATACAGTGTGTTGGTTATTTCAGCTGTGTGTATCTATGCTTTCAATTTTATATTTATGTTACATGCATAAGACCTTGCAAAACACAAAAAAAAACAATACAAGCAAACCGTTCCAGAGTCATAAGGAGTTTTATCTGGGTTAGTTTTGGGCGTAACGGGCGTGCCCATTACAGTGGTATCAGAGCTTGTTTCCTGCCATCCTGTGAGGTTTCACGCATCCAACACATCAATACTATTTGAGGAGAAATCGGACAAACTCATACTTACGAAATTTTTCAGAGATTGAAGAGGAGGGTGACCCTTTTTCAGCATCAGCCATGAGTGACAGAGATGGGGAAAGGAGAGAACCTAGTACTAGGATGATGCTCAGTAATCTTGCCAGGGGTCAAAGGGAGCTACATGGTACATTGCAGTAGATGGCTCTAGCAATTACACAACACTTGACTAGAGTAGATCAGGGCAATAATGCCAACCAGGGTAATAATGCTAACCAAGTAGGCGGACAGGGTAATGGAGGTAATGGAGATGCATTGATTAATAGAGGAACCCGGACATATGCTAGAGCAGGTTCTTCTACTACCAGACCACTCATGCCACAGTTTCCTCCGAGACAGAATGACCAGAATAATGTTGGTCCTACAGAGTAGGAGATTCAGGGTATGCTTATGGATGATTGGAGGAACTCTAGCCCAGAGTTACAAGCTAATATGACATTTAGGGAATATATGGATGTTAGACTCAAGCATATGCCCATGAGAGGAAATAGGCAACAAAATTTTGAGATGAGGAAGAAGTTGGGGAAGTTGTCTATTTCATACTATGATGGTACAGAGAAGACTTCAGCACGAACGTGGGTCTAGAAATTAGACACTTATTTCCAGCTTAATCCCTTGCTTGAGGAGGATGCGATTAAGTATGCTGCATTGCACTTGGATGGGAGTGCCCACGAGTGGTGGCACCATGGTATGGTCACACTTAGCCATAACCAGATAGATATCTATGCAGAGTTTACTGAGAGACTCATTGACAGATTTGACACGAAGGATCCTGAACTTCATTTTAAGGAGTTAGCGCAGCTTAGACAGTGGGGCCCTGTAGATGGCTACATTTCAGATTTGCAGAGGCTTTCAATGTTGGTGACAGACATATCAGAGAGGAGGTTGATAGTGTTGTTCATGGATGGACTGTCAGACCCCCTTCGTGGTTGGGTGAAGGGACATGATCCTCCCACTCTGCATGATGTTATCAGGAAGGCTAGAGGCTTAGCGCCTTCTGCTTACAGGAGCAAGTTCACTTCAAAGGACTCTCATTTTAAGAAGGATAAGGACAAGAAGCCAATGCATAAAGACGTACAACCAGAAAAGGGAGAGTCAAAGAAGTTGGACAACGAGTCACTAAATGAGCTAAGAAAGAAAAAACTTTGTTTTCAGTGTAGGGAGCCATGGGATTTATCTCACAATTGTCCTTTGAAGGCTAAAGCCAAGCAGATGGAGTACTTTTGAGCTGAGGAGTCACAGTCGCAGGATGAGGGGCAACAATCTGATTCTGATTCTAGTCAAGAGAGCAATGCTTTCGAGGAGAGTTCAGGGGATGAGAAATCCCTAGCCAGGTTGACAGGAGCCCAAAAGGCAATTACCTTTAAGGTGTGTGGTAAGATACAAGGACAGAAGGTGATTGCATTGATTGATACAGGGGCCACTCACAATTTTATAGATGCACAGCTAGTGGCTAAGAGGGGTTGGAAAACGGAGGAGCATGCTGGATTTCGAGGTATGGTGGCTAATGGCCAGAAATTAGTGTGCACGCAGAAGATTTCAAATCTTCGCCTTAGATTGGATGAAGGTTATGAGTTGGAGGACGATTTCTATGTAGTTGACATGGGTGATTATGATGTCATCTTGGGAATGACATGGATGGCTTCTCTGGTAGAGTTTACCTTCAACTTGGCTAAGTTGGAGATGAGGTTTCAGCATCAGGTTAGGAAGATGATGCTTCGAGGTTTACCCGATGGGGGGCTCAGGGTGGTATCATTGAAGAGGATGGAACGGTTATTTAGACATAATGATGTAGAGTGGGCAGCTGAATGTTTGATCATGCCTACACCTCCAGAGCAATAGGTTAAAAGCCATCCTCCAGATATACATGATGATCGCTATGAGGTGATAGATGGGTTGATCAGATTTTGGGACAAGATTTATTTGATTCCGTCATCACGTTTAAGAGAGGCGATACTGAGGGCATTTCATGATGCACCTACCGCTGGGCATCCAGGGGTCTTCAAGACCTACAGGGAGATCCGAGAGCGGTTCTCATGGAGAGGGCTTCAGGGTGATGTTCAGAGGTATGTCAGGGAGTGTGCAGTTTGTCAGTAGAATAAGGAAGAGCACACGTTTCCTGCTGGTTTACTACAACTCTTACCCATTCCAGACAGGAAATGGGAAAGCATTTCTATGGACTTCATCACTGGCCTACCATGAGTGCAGGGAAGAGATTGCATTTATGTGGTTTTAGACAGATTGACGAAGTTTGCTCACTTCTTTGCTATCCCTTCTACTTACACAGCAACTCAGGTGGCAGATTTGTTCTTCAGGGAGGTTTTCAGGTTGCATGGGTTACTGAGATTTATTGTCAGTGACAGGGATAACAAGTTCATGAGCACCTTTTGGCAGGAGTTGTTCACGCTGTGCGGTACAGATCTTACACCTAGTATGAGCTACCATCCTTGGACAGATGGGCAGACGGAGATAGTAAATAAATGGGTGGAAGGTTATTTGCAGAACTATGTGACTGCCCAACAGAGAGCCTGGGTTAAGTGGTTACAAATGGGGGAGTATTGTTACAATACCACGCATCACATGACCATCAGGGTGACTCCACTTATGGCATTGTATGGGTATGAAGCCCCAAGCTTCACGGATATGGCTTTGGGGGACAGTAGAGTGCCCAAATCTAAAGACCTATTGAAGGATAGTCAAAATATCCTGAGAGAGCTCAAAGAGAATATACAACAGACTCAAAATCAGCAGAAGTTGTATGCTGATCAGCATAGGGTAGAGCACAGTTTCGAGGTGGGGGACATGGTGTATTTGAGGCTACAGCCATATAGGCAGTCATCGCTCAAGAAGAGCGGAGCAGAGAAGCTAAAGCCTAGATTTTTACGGCCCTTACAGGGTGATTCGCAGAGTGGGCGAAGTCGCCTATGAGCTTGAGCTCCCAGAGGGCAGTCAGGTGCACAATGTATTTCATGTGTCTAGGTTTAAGAAAGCCATTGGTCAGAGTGTAGTGCCTTCTGCAGATTTACCCCCTTTGGATGAGGAGGGGAAACTCGTGTTAGTACCCAAGGCTATTCTGGACACCAGAGAGGAAACTCAAAAACATGGTAGTGAAGGAGTTTTTGGTCAGATGGAGAGACCTGCCGGAGGAGGATGCTACATGGGAGAGTGAGCAAGGTATTCAGCAGGCTGAGCTAAGATTGCTTGAGGTCAAGCAATTTCAAGGGGGGCAGACTGTAATGTCCCCACTTTAGCAGTTGACTTACTCAGTTTCAGGCATACTTACTATTTGTAGTAAGATAGTAGGACACAACGGAGGCCAGTTTTGATGATTGGATTTGCTACTCCTCGACGAGAGCTTTCCGGCGAACTATCACTAGCGCTATTCGGAGTCCGATTGCTATTATATTTTAATTCTTGAAGTGTTATAAAAGTAACATTTAATTTAATTGCAAGATATTAAAGTGTTACTTTAAATATTTACTTTATGGGGATGGCACCCAAGGGAGACATAAGTAATATTTTAATATATAAATTGTTGCACATCTTTTATCCCACATTGCTCAAAAGAGTTGAGTCGCCCCCTTGGAGAAAGAATAAAAGGAAGTGTTTGTGGCTTCATTAGGCATGTTGGATAAGAAGAAAAAATTGATGCACTTGTAGTTTGCAGGTATTTTGGGCATTTGGGAACGTCCTTCTCATCTGTAGCACTCTAGACATCAATCCTTGGGATTGGTCTTTGGAGTCTGTGCTTTCAGCCTCATGCAGCCGCGCCACTGTAGCAGCCACATCACTGTAGCAGTTGTGTCACTGTAGCAGCGCGGCACTGTAGCAGCCACATCACTATAGCATCTCGTAGCAGCCGCTATCTGCAGTACAAGTCAGGGGAATCAAGAATGCGGAGTCCGTAAAATCAGCGTGCAAAGTCCGTAAAACCAACCTACAGAGTCCGTAGAAACCAGCCTGCAGAGTCCGTAGAAACCAGCATGCAGAGTCTGTAGTTCTACTGGATGGAGAACAAAATGATCGCACCTTTGGTACTCGCTGGGGATATTCGCTTGAAATAATGTTCATTCCATTACTGGAGTATTTAGTGAGTTATCGCGTCGCTGGCATTGCACTTGTTTACTCTTTTTGCAATCAATATAAATACAGTGTGTTGGTTATTTCAGCAGTGTGTATCTATGCTTTCAATTCTATATTTATGTTACATGCATAAGACCTTGCAAAACACTAAAAAAAACAATACAAGCAAATCGTTCCGGAGTCATAAGGAGTTTCAACTGGGTTAGTTTTGGGCGTAACGGGGGTGCCCATTACATGTGATGATATCTCAACTTGCACTAAATTTCTGACTAGTAGATGCTGGGCCTTGGTTGATTCCAAGACATTTACCCTGTCTTGAATTGTAACTCCTCAGCCTTGAAACTTAAAAATAAAATAAAAGTCCTCGTAAGCCTTGTATCAAGTTGTCAATCATAGGCAAAGTTGTTCTTTCAGGGCCAAACGTCTTAACAAACCATCTTACTTGCCATTGAAGTCCTAAATCTAGGAAAGCATTCAATACTGTTCGGTGGAGTCGAACATCCAGTTTTAGTCCCACAGAATGAATATCCTATACAAACGTAAGTAATTCATCATACCTATTACTTTTTGAGAAAGCATTCACCACAATGGCAGCCATTGCTCGATCAACAGAGTCCTCACCTTTCTTGAATTCATTTAACAAATTGACAGCTTTGTCAAAGTGGCCGACCTTAGTGTACCCTGCGATTACACTAGTATAGGTAACCCTATTTGGAATAATTGTCATGCTTCTCATTTCCTGCAAGAGTTCCTCCACTTGGTCCAAGTTCCCAGATTTGCTATACATGTCTATAAGAGAATTGTACACCCAAGCATTTGGGGCCCACCCTGATCCCTTCATTCTATAAAACATGTGCAATGCATCATTTGCATCCCTGAGCTTTGCATACATTGCAATGACATTGGAATACACAACCACACACCACTTGAAACCCTTGATCCTCATCTCACCCAATAGAGCTTCTACAGTTCGATACATTCCTAACAGGGCATACACATTGATCATGGAAGCATAAGTCACCTGCCCTGGCTGGCATCCTAATGACACTAATTCTTTAAAGATCTTGAGAGTGTGCCCTGGTCCTCTTCTCTTCATATACCCATTAACTACCGCACACAGAGCACAGTCAGTCACCTTAATGCCTATTTACCTCATCGATTTGAGTGTAGTCCACATACAATTGCATCATGGTAGAAAATATAACAGGATCCTTGAGACACCCTGCCTTGTGGGCCTTAAAAAAAACCTTTCTGCCCTATCCACCATCTTGGCCACTGCAAATGCATGAATCAGAGAATTGTATGAAATCTTATTAGGCTCGAACCCTTCCTCTTGCATTTCCCTAAAAACTGCCACTGCATCAGAGGGTCTCCCAACTTTTCCTAGAGTATCTACCACAATACTATCAGCGATCTTATTGGGTTTAATACACTTTTCTCTCATCTCTCCATAAACATCCATAACTTTCCCCATCTCTCCCTTATTTCTCAAAGTGGCCATCACAATACAATAACTGTCAATGTCTAGCAAAAACCCATTAACCCTCATTCGTCTATAGACAGAAATCTTTCTGTCCTACATTTGACTTCTCATGCATCAAGGCATTATAAGCAGCAACCCTACGCTCCTGGTCATTCTCCATTATTCTAACCCATCTTTCTGCAACGTCAAATTCACGTGACTTAACAGACTCTGTAAGAACACTACACAAAGTTCCAAAACTCAGCAAAAGCCAATAACTTCCTATATCTTCTGCAAGTTGTTGCAAAGCATACCACTATTTTGGATCCACCAAATACTTAGCTAGAGCTTTCAAGGTCTTCAAATTCAGCCTGAATTCCGCCTAGAGTCTTAGTATTGGAGGTTTTAACCATTTTAGACAGAAACCTATTTGAAAAATTGCAATTAAATACCTGCAAATCCTACTTGATTTCTTTCACAGACGCTTCCTCCACCACGGTGAATTGAGCTTGGCGTGCATTGACGAAAATTTTGCCATTAGAGAGAAGAAAATTTGGAGGTTTGGATGGTAATGAGACTCAAGTTGTTGACCTGTAAAATGTGGAATTTTGATTGAGGTGAGAATAGTGTGATAATGAAATCAAGGGTAGTGACAATTTTTCCACATCCATCTCCTGCTCCCAGTTTAAGAATATCCAAGGCTATCCTCCACTAAAATATATTATTACGTTCTTATTATTTAAAAATATCTATGATATTACCACATTATTCCAATTGGTAGCAATCTTTTCATCCAATCACCTATCATGAGACCACATCTTTACACCAATAGGATCCTAATTCAAGTTCAAGTTAACTATAAATAGGCATTCATCTTAGTGCATTTAGGGAATTAGGGATCCTCTCAAAAGGTATCTTGCATTTATCATCATATTGATCTATTGAGCATTTACAAGTATTCTAGAGAAATTAAGTTAGAATTTAAAAAGTATTCATTGTTACTGAAGTTCATATTATTGTAGACATCTAATTCTCACCACTGTCATGTTGAAATTGTAAGTCAAAACGACTTCCTATAATAACGTACAAACTGGACCAAATACCATTGAATCACTCTAATTCATTTGCATATATCACTACATGAATCACTCTAGTTCATATTACTAGAGAGTATACTAGCAAATTATTGCATGGTTTGGTCTTGGTCTTGCCCTGTATAAGGTGTGTTGGCAAGATAATGTGCTAATGGGTCTTGGCCTTGCTCTGTATAGTGGGTATTGTATGGGGGATACAGATCGGTCTCATACGCTATGTTGTCTCTATAAGGTTCTTGAGCAAAATGGTCACTTGTGATAGTGTTTTCGTTCTCTGAATTATACATAATTTTGCTATGTGTATAGCGAGGCATCGTTGAAGTATTGGTAAGTGTCTTAGGAAAAGATTGGTTTATCACTGCAAACGTTATAAACTTGGCCCAAAAGGGGAACTTGAAACAAACTTGGTCGCAGTCTAAAATTATCATGAAAAACACACTTAGCTCTTGGAAAGAGGTCTAAAAGTGAAATGTGAACATGGTCCTAACAAAGGTCTATGCTAATTCTAAGGCAAATTTGGAATGCAAACGTGAAACCAATATTTTGACAAAGGTCTTGAACTATCTAAAGGTAAAACAAACTTGGTCTATGTCTAAGAATGAAATTGTGCAAGGTCCTTGGCAAAAGTCACAAAGCTAGTCTTTGGAAATGAACTTAATCTAAGCACGAAACTTGAAATGAACATAAATCTAAGGCAATTGGTCTGATACAAAGAGTGCACTTGGTCAAGGTGAACTTGGAAACTGGGTCAAAAATGAACTTGGTCTAAAGTTGTCCTAGGTCTAAAGGTCTGAAGTTGTTTTAGGCCTGAAGATCTAAACTTGCAATCAGAAAATGAAGGTTTGAAGTTGTTCTAGGCAAACTAATTGGAAAGCCAACTCAAGTATCACAAACTAAGTGCAAAAAGTAAAATATTAAAGCCGAAGTGGTAAGCAAGACTCAAATGTAAACTAATTGTATTTAGATATATATTGGGAGTGGGTTTCGGACTTGATTTGAGAAGGCAACTTAACTCTTGGCAAAGGGTCGAAGGTCTATGTGAATGACATAACTATGCTAGATTTGAAATTGGCTTCACACTTTTAGGATGTTTGAAACTTGGTCAAGAATAACTTCAACTTGTCTAGGTAAAAAAGGCTAACGCAACAACGTTACTTAGTAACAAATGGCACAAATGGTTTTGATCTCATTTGAACAAGGTAAATAGTTTGGAACAATTTTACCAGCATAACACTTCTTTATGCAAAGTGGTGTGTGTATGTGTGTGTTTTTCTGACGTTTTCATACATTTATTTTGTCAAAGTGATTTTGGACTCAAACAATACAAGTAAACGAAGTAATACCTAAGTGCACGCTCCTACGTTAAAACTGACATGAGGTACGTATAGTATACGCCAAAGATTCCACTAATATACCAATTTTGAAAGGAATTAATTGTTAATTCAAAAATAAAGAGCACATGTAGGTCGAGTTTTTTAAACCCCCCTCCATCTCTCCATCTCTCAATAACTAATATGTGGCAAGGAACTTAGAGTGCTGAAACAACTCGGTATTTGACAGGATAATCCATGGCAAGTGGGGTCAATTAATTTAAATTTTTGACTTAGCTTATCTAGATGGTCCACAAGTGCCTATAAACACTTAGGCACAAAATTCATGTCATTTAGATCCAAACTGTCTAGCTTGTTGTGCAAGGGTCTTGTCCTTTGCACAACAACTTCAGTCATGTACTGCTTAGTGAAGTCTTGATGTCTAGACAAGCGCATGGACTAAAGATCCGTTGGACTAACTGCTCAACCATTATCCAATCCAACGTCACACCCAATTTATATCCCCTACTAGAGAGTGGGGTTGGAATGATGTTGGGAGATAATATACCAAGTCAACACCCACCTAATTCACAAGCAAAAAAAAAGAGAAAAAAAAGGAAGAACTAGGTTGTTTTTGAGTCACTCAAGTCCCTAGGAACAAAGGGAAAATATACATGACATTTCTTTGAATTTGAATTAACAAAACAAGTAAAACAATACGTTTTTTGTCACCCAAGTTCCCTAAAGGGGACAAGGGAAGAACATACATGCAAGGTTTTACTAAAATGAAACTAAGTGCTTTTGCAAAAATGAAGAACAAAAAACAAAGTGCTCGTAAGAACTCTAAGTCTAATGTGATTGTTCTTTTTAAAACACCTATTGAAATATGATTGAATTTTGACCTTTCTTGAAACTTTGAAAGTTGTTTGTAAGGTTTTAAAGTACCAAAATAAATGTGAAATGGCCTTGTTAATGCTAATTTTTTTTCTATTTCGCTTAATTCCTTGTAAAAACATTAGAGGATTGATTTGTGTTTAATTAGTTAATGAAATCAACCTGCAATTTAGTAAGTTGGCTCCAAAAACTATAAAAATATGCTCTCTGAAATGATTTAGCAGTTACACAGTCAAGTGTAAACTACAAAATTGTAGGTTAATAAAAAACATAGAAAACCAGAAGACACAGAAAGCTTATATGAATGATTTCGCAGTTCCCTGACAATCTCGCAAGTCACCTCACCGATTTTGCTGATCTGTTGGTCGATCTCATAGTTCTCCAACAATGTCACAATTGCGAATTCGTTGATTTCACAGTTAGGTTTGATGATTTTGCACCTCTCACACGACTTCACAGTTAATGCAAATGATTTCTTAGTTTTTCTTGAACCCTGTAAAAACCACATAAACACTACAAAATGATTTCATAGTTTTGACTACGATTTCATAGTTGTGACTATGATTTCATAGTTAATGAAAATAGTTTCATAATTTTGATTATGATTTCACAATTAGTTGTTCCAAATTCGCAAATAAACAAATAATTCAGAAAAACAGTAAAAAATGTAAGATGATTTCACAGTTTACCCTCATGAGTTCACAAAATAGTGCCTCGAATTTGTAGTTTTATAGATTTGGTCTAAAACAGAGGCAATTTCACAATTTTATGAGACGATTTCGTAGTTTCTTATGACATTTTTGTTGTTTTTAGCTTTGAATCCGCAGTTTTGCAATAGACAAATTTGTAGTTCTACAGGGAAAGACAAAATACAACAAAAACAAAAAGGGTAAGAACAAGGTCATTGATGAGTTTTTCTTGGCTCCTAAGAGGTCCAAAAACGCTCTTATGATGTAAGTTAGGTGCATGGTCCTATCAGGTGTGCCATTATGTATGCAATAAGAATCCAAGGGAAAAGATGCATTAGTCACTTGTTAATAAGACAATTCATCCAAAACAAGCTTAAGTCAAAGCATTCCTAAGCCTACATAGTTGGGGGAGCAATTATAACAAGACAAAACACAACACAACTAGAAGAACAAAATACAAATCCCTTTCATCTTCCTTGTACCTTCAAATTGCTTGTTGAAATGGTAGTTGGCTTGCTCGACTTGTGTCCAAATAGAGTCTTCGTCGACGCTCTTGCCTCGCGAGCAGCACCTTCCCTTTGTCCACTATGGTTTTGGCCTTGGCATGCGTTGGTCTATGAAGCTTCTCTTATAAATTTGGTGCAATAACTTTAGATAAAAGAGATTGTTGAAAGTGAGGGTGGGACATTGTATTTATAGGTTTCAAACTAATCCCAACCTAGGTGTGATTAGGTTTAAGCTAATCTTGGGAATCTAAATGCAAAAGATAATGTCTTTAATTATGCATTTATGGAGGCATGACTCAACATTTCTGATTTGTAAGGCATTTATGTTGATATTTTATAATTCTTGATTTTGCAGATGACGACATCATCATAACCTCATTTTCCTTCAATATTTGTTGAATTTTAGTTTTCAGAAATTACAAATTCACTAATTTGACATTGATTATTTAATTAAGCATTTAATTTGATTTACTCGTTTAATTAATTTTAATAAGGCTTTTGGTCATTTCAAGTTTTTTGAGTTAAGTGCCTTGTTTAATTGGTTAAAAATGTCAGTTTGTTAGGCCACACCTTGAATAGAGATGAATTTGTAGGAGGTTATAGTTGCATACAGGGTAATATCCCAAATAGGGATGCTTTAACACAATTATGTACACTTACGTCTAATGTGCAGATGAATTTAGAATGTTCAGGGATTTCTAGGTTTAATTTGATAGAAACCAGTCTAAAATATGTTTATGTCTACATGTTTATCCTTAAGAATGCTATAATTACAAGTACATTTTAGACAATATAATAGTGTATGTCATAATATACACTAATAAATACCACGTCTAATGTGCAGATGAATTTAGAATGTTCAGGGATTTCTAGGTTTAATTTGATAGAAACCAGTCTAAAATATGTTTATGTCTACATGCTTATCCTTAAGAATGCTATAATTACAAGTACATTTTAGACAATATAATAGTGTATGTCATAATAAACACTAATAAATACCATGGTTACTGTCAACAATTCTTCCGCAGGGCAGATTGTCTCTTGCCACTCACAAAATTTGCATCTCCATCCAAGGAAAGAAAGAAATCATTAAGAAGAATACATTGTTTTTCTTTGGTAAGGGGCCTTTGCTACAACAGGGAAATTCTGAAGGGATGGTTCATCAAAAGGCTTTTACTTCGGAAAAGTGCTAAGGCGAAAGTCCTCAAGGCAAAAGACAAACGAAAGGCAAAAGATGAAGGAATACTTCGGAGAAATTATAAGAGAACACCCATAGGCCAAACAGGGAGAATCCAAAAGTCCACCCAAATAAGCAAAGAAAAGCCAAGGTACCCTTCGAAAGGGTCATTTGCAACAATCCCGAAGGGCACTTACCCCTCGAGAAGGTATAGAGAATGAATTTGGGACCTTTGCAAAAAGCCCGGGTGCCCTACAATTTTTCCAAAAATGGCACAACAAAGAGCCACTAGCCCTTGCGGAGGGCACTTGGTTGGCGAGAGGACCGTGGTGACTTTTTTGAAGGGCACATTTCGAAGAGCAAAAGCAAAGGAAAATATCCTTCGGACAAAAAGTCCGAAGGAATTCGGGAGACACAGGAAGAGGCCCGTGGAAAAGCTGATGGCAAGAAGTCCGAAGGCTTCGAAAAAGTTGAAATACCACGGCAAAGACAGAGAAGGGAACCTTCGGAGAAATGTGACTTAGCGTCCAAAATAAAAAAGGTCAACAAAGAGCGAAGAACGAAGGCAAAGAACAAAGTATACCTTCAGACTTTTTGTCCGAAGGAATTCATTCGGACAAAAAGTCAGAAGAAATTTGGAGAAAGGGCTGCAGATAGAAACCCGAAGAAGATAGGAAATTCGAAGGACAGAGGAAGAGACCGAGATAATTCTTGCAGACATTTTGTCCGTGGGAAAATGACGAGACAGAAGTCCGAAGAAAAATAGAGAAATGAAGGCAAAGAAAAAGGGGAATTCATTCGGACAAAAAGTCCGAAGGAAATCGGACAAGGTCCCTTCAATAAACTTTGAGGGAATTAAGCCGAGACACCCACAAGCAATAGAATGACTGTGCAAAAAAAGAAATAAGAGAAGTCCAAAGGAAATTGCCAAATATAGAATCCTGCTAGAAATAGACAGGAACAGGCAGACCATAACAGGGTAAAATACATGCAAGTGGGAGCTATTTTCGAACACCGGTCAAAGCTTCAGTTGACTAGTTATTGAAGTCTTGCTCGTCTCTAGATCATCTGACGCGTATGAGGGTCCAACTCAATGTCAACTGAAGTTTCAAATTTGAATGTTGAGTTGACTGTTCCAGATTTAGAGTTGACTAATTATTAAACGCCGCATCCACTAGGATATTTCCATGTGAGGGAGGCTGATCTCTTCGACCAACTCAACTTGCCAAGCAGTCAACTCAGTTGATCTCTTTGTCCAACTCAACCTTTCAAACGTTCCAACTTGGCATCAAGCAGATCACATAGAGTTCTAAAATTGACATTGGCATGGATTTCCATGCAAATAGAGGTGGGCAGTTTAGAACAAAGACAAGTTCACTTCCTCAAGCGCAAGAAGCTTCATGCAAAGACAAAAGAAAACATATTTTATTGAAAGGCTAAGTCAGCGTTGAGTTAACCGAAGTTAATCCTTCTCTTCAAATTTTCAACACCAATCTTTGGCCTCTTGTAATTCTCTATATAATGGCTTTCAGCCTTGATTAAAGATCATCCAATCTTTCTCTCGGTTAGACCAGACTCTGCCATTGGTGAGTTGTGTAACCTTTTCGATCAATAGAAGGACTGTACTTTTAGATTTCAACTGTTGGCATAGTGCATATTTCATTCAGTAATTTGCATAAGTGGTAGATTTATCTCCCTTCCCAAATTCTGGTTCATACCTAGTTGCTAGATTATCCTTATGCAGGTCATGTTAAAGTGTTCTTTATGTCTTTTGCTGAAGTTGTAAGTGGATGTTAGGTGGCTGCAAAGTGTCTTTTATCAAACCTCTCTCCATTGTTTTCCCTTATGTTTTGGTCATTAGATCGAACCTATTCATGAAATATTTATGCATAAGTGATTGATTGAAATCATAGGTCTTCCTTTTCCCTTGTTCATTCAGTGTTCAAGGTTCCAAGTTGAGTGGATCAAAATTCTGGTGTATCACTCCCTTTAGGTAGGATTTTCCCTTTAAGTTTTCCTTCTCCCCTTTTCACGGTAGTCCGCAACATAGAGTAAAGATCCTAATTGATACATCATACAGGAACCAGCCTTCTCTGGAGGTTCTTCTCACCGTTGAGGCACCCACCCTCGTGAGAAGATCCCATTGTTTCAGCCGGATAGAGGACTGGCCATTTCGTGCACGTCTTTGAATCAAGGGGTAGCTCCAGGTTGACAACAATTTTTGGCATGCCCAATGGGACCTATTTTTTCTGGTTTTGATGAAATTGCAATTGTAGCAGTATACTTCAAGAAGTATTTGGTGATTCCAAGCTCAAGCAATTGCTTCTAATAGTTCAGGACATCTTCCATGTAAGTCTATTTTTATTGCATTATCGTGAATGAATTTTGATGGCTGTGTATGAAGAGAATTCCTATGCTATGTGTCCTTATCATCCCAATGATGGATCATACCAGCTTGGCCATGATACCTATGAGCCTAATTAGCCTTATCAATAGTATTATCAAAGCTATGTTGAGCCTTATCAAGTTTCTCATGATCCTTATTATCAAGAGCATGAATCTTACCTTCCTTGTGAGCCATATCAGTCTCAGGACTAGATTTCATCTTTCCCATATGGCTATGATGTTGCATATGAGCAATATTGCCTTCAAGAAAAAATGAATGAAATAGAGCTCAGAATACTAGCATATGCAAGAAAGGTTTGTTGTAACTCTCAGTATGAGGAAGTGAATGGTCTATTTCGAAATGTGTCCAATGATCCAAAAGAGATAAATAGACTATGTATTCTTGCATTGGAAAAGATGGAGGCTTGGGAAAGGCAGAAAATTGAGTTAAACCAATTGTCTACAAAGGGCTATTGTGCTTCTTATTCTGATGAAGTTCTTAACCATGCCCAGTGTGTGCCAAGGGAGCTTCCTAGTTGGAGTCAAGAGCATATTCAAAAGCCTATTCAAGAGCATATTCAAGAGCCTATTCAAGTGACTATTCATGAGACTAAACCTTCGTATAGTCCCCTTTCCTCACCAATCATCCCTCAAGCTCAGGTTGTCCAGGAAGACAAGCAGGTTCCAGATTTTGATGAGGTAATGGCCAAGTAGAAGGAACAAAATACATAGGTCTTTAAGAGTTTCTCTTTCCCTCCCCTCCAAAACTCCCTAGATAATTCCACTGCCGTCAAGATTCCAAAATCTGATCATAATCAACCTCCCATACTTCATTTTCCCTCTCAAACAAATGAATTTCATCACCTTCCCACCATTCCCTTTCCTCATAAGGAGCTTGTTCTTTGGAGGATTGAGAAAGAAGTTGCAGCTACAGGACAAGTTCTTGTAGAAAGTGTAGAGGATGCTTCATATGTGTTTAAGGAAGAATTTCCTATTGGTATTTCACTTGAGGTTGTAGTTGAGCATCCAATTATCACTGAGATCGAGAAAACTGGTCTTGATGTAGAGGAACTTCAAGAGGAGCTGGTACAAATTGAAGTCATACATGAGTTATAGGTATCTCCTATTGAGAAGGATCTAGATAGCATGACAACAGATTCAGTTCAAATAGATCAAAATGAGGAACAAAAAGATGATTGGCAGCTGTACCTTGAATCTCTACAAGAGATTGAAGAGCTTTGTATGGATATGATGGCTATTAAAGAGCATGTTTATGAGAAATTTGATCAAGAATCGCCTATTCAAGGTAACATTAAAGATTGAGTTGCCTACTCAGAGCTCCTTGAAGAGCTGGATGAACTTGCATCAGTCAATAAGAAGGATGTGGTCATTCAAAAACCATGCATAGATGAAGTATCAGTTGACATGGTGATAGATGACAAGCAATCTGAAAAGGATCAAGAAGTACTTGGTGAGTTTGTCTTTGTTGGTGACTGGTAAGATGCTAATACAGTTCATAGATAAGAAAAATACCTCATCAAAGGTTATGACTAATAAACACCCTGCTTTGCAACTTATATCATCTCTTGGAAGGGGTAAATTCAATAATTTCCCATTTGATCCAGGTGGATCATGCTTTATCATGGTTAGCTAGGTTCTTTAGTTCTTTTTGCTTTCCTCCAAGTGTTGTTTAAGCACAGTAGTTTGCTTCAGTTTTTGTTCTAATAAGTGCTTGTTTGCACATTTGCTTTTTAGTTAGGTTTTCTACTTTCGTGTCTTTCCCTTATTATTTTGAAGGAGGAGGTTACTACAACCATGATCAGAGCAGTTTTTAATTCAGAAATCAGGTTCACCATTTGGGGCCAAAACAACGTCTCTATATGGTTTGAGTTCTCAAGCATAGTAAGCATGCTGAACCAGCTGAGTTGCCAGAAATGTCGATAATTCTTTCGCAGGATAGATTGTCTCTTGCCGCTCAGAAAATTTGCATCATCATCCAAGGAAAGAAAGAAATCATTAAGAAGAATACGTTGTTTTTCTTTGGTAATGTGCCTTTGCTACAACAGGGAAATTTTGAAGGGACGGTTCATCAAAAGGCTTTTACTTCAGAAAAGAACATTCAGAAAAGTGCTAAGGCGAAAGTCCTCAAGGCAAAAGACAAATGAAAGGCAAAAGACAAATGAAAGGCAAAAGACGAAGAAATACTTCGAAGAAATTATAAGAGAACACCCGTAGGCCAAACAAGGAGAATCCAAAAGTCCACCCAAATAAGCAAAGAAAAGCCAAGGTACCCTTCGAAAGGGTCATTTGCAACAATCCCAAAGGGCACCGACCCTTCAAGAAGGTATGGAGAACGAATTCGGGACCTTTGCAAAAAGTCCGGGTGCCCTACAATTTTTCTAAAGATGGCACAACAAAGAGACACTAGCCCTTGCGGAGGGAACTTGGTCGGCGAGAGGACCGTGGTGACTTTTCCGAATGGCACATTTCGAAGAGCAAAAGCAAAGAAAGATATCCTTCGGACTTTTTTTCCAAAGGAATTCCTTCGGACAAAAAGTCTGAAGGAATTCGGGAGACACAGGGAGAGGCTCGTGGAAAAGCTGATGGCAAGAAGTCTGAAGGCTTCAGAAAATTTGAAATACCACGGCAAAGACAGAGAAGGGAACCTTCAGAGAAATGTGACTTAGCGTCCAAAACAAAAAAGGTCAACAAAGAGCAAAGAACAAAGGCAAAGAACAAAGTATACATTCGGACTTTTTGTCCGAAGGAATTCCAAGAATTATCTCAGTCTCTTCCTCTATCCTTTGGAATTCCTATCTTCTTCGGGTTTCTGTTGCGGCCCTTTCTCCGAATTTCTTCAGACTTTTTGTCCGAAGAAATTTGGAGAAAGGGCTGCAACAGAAACCCGAAGAAGATAGGAATTCCAAAGGACAGCGGAAGAGACTGAGATAATTCTTGTGGGCATTTTGTCTGTGGGAAAATGACGAGACAGAAGTCCGAAGAAAAATAGAGAAACGAAGGCAAAGAAAAAGGGGAACTCCTTCAAACAAAAAGTCTGAAGGAAATCGGACAAGGTCCCTAAAATAAAATCTGAGGGAATTAAGCCAAGACACCCAAAAGCAATAGGACTGTGCAAAAAAGGAAATAAGAGAAGTCCGAAGGAAATTGCCAAATATAGAATCATGCCAGAAACAGACAGGAACAGGCAGACCAGAACAGGGTAAAATACATGCAAGCGGAAGCTATTTTTAAACACTGGTCAAAGCTTAAGTTGACTAGTTATTGAAATCCTACTCGTCTCTAGAGCATCTGACGCGTTCGAGGGTCCAACTCAGTGTCAACTGAAGTTCCAAATTTGAATGTCGAGTTGACTATTCCAAATTTAGAGTTGACTAATTATTAAATGCCGCATCCACTAGGAGCTTTCCATGCGAGGGAGGTTGATCTCTTCGACCAACTCAACTTGCCAAGCATCAACTCAGCTGATCTCTTTGTCCAACTCAGCCTTTCAAACGTTCCAACTCGGCATCAAACAACTCACATAGAGTTCTAAAATTGATATTGGCGTGGATTTCCATGCAAATAGAGGTGGGCGGTTCAGAACAAAGACAAGTTCACTTCCTCAAGCACAAGAAGCTTCATGGAAAGACAAAACAAAACATATTTTATTGAAAGGCCAAGTCAACGTTGAGTTAACTGAAGTTAATCCTTCTCTTCAAAGTTTCAATGCCAATCTTTGGCCTCTTGTAATTCTCTATATAATGGCTTTCAGCCTTGATTAAAGATCATTCAATCTCTCTCTCGGTTACATTAGACTCTGCCATTGGTGAGTTGTGTAACCTCTTCGATCAATAGAAGGACTGTACTTTCAAGTTTCAACTGTTGGCATAGTGTATATTTCATTCAACAATTTGCATAAGTGATAGATTTCTCTCCCTTCCCAAATTCTTGTTCATACCTAGTTGCTAGATTATCCTTATGCATGTCATGTTAAAGTGTTCTTTATGTCTTTTGATGAAGCTGTAAGTGGACATTAGGTGGCTGCAAAGTGTCTTTTATCAGACCTCTCTCCATCATTTTCCCGCATGTTTTGGTCTTTAGATCGAACCTATTCATGAAATATTTATGCATAAGTGATGTATTGAAATCATAGGTCTTCTTTTTCCCTTGTTCGTTCAGTGTTCAAAGTTCCAAGTTGAGTGGATCAAAATTCTGGTGTATCACCCCCTTGAGGTAGGATTTCCCCTTTAAGTTTTCCTTCTCCCTTTTTCACTGTAGTCCGCAACATAGAGTAGAGATCCTAATTGATACATCATATAGGAACCAGCGTTCGCTAGAGGTTCTTCTCACTATTGAGGCACCCACCCTCGTGAGAAGATCCCATTGTTTCAGCCGGATAGAGGACTGGCCATTTCGTGCACGTTTTCGAATCAGGGTGCAGCTCCAGGTTCACAACAGTTTTTGGCACGCCCAGTGGAACCTATTTTTTCTGATTTTGATGAAATTGCAGTTGTAGTAGTATTCTTCAAGAAATATTTGGTGATTTCAAGCTCAAGCAATTGATTCTAATAGTTCGAGACAGCTTCCATGTAAGTCTATTTTTATTGCATTATCGTGAATGGATTTTGATGGCTATGTATGAATATAATTCCTATGCTATGTTTCCTTATCAGCCTAATGATGGATCATACCAGCTTGGCCATGATACCTATGAGCCTTTTTATGAGCCTAATCAGCCTTATCAAGAGTATTATCAAAGCTATGTTGAGCCTTATCAAGTTTCTCATGATTCTTATTATCAAGAGCTTGAATCTTACCTTCTTTGTGAGCCATATCAGTCTTAGTACCAGATTTCATCTTTCCCATATGGCTATGATGTTGCATATGAGCAGTATTGCCTTCAAGAAAAAATCAATTGAATAGAGCTCAAAATACTAGCATATGCAGGAAAGGTTTGTTCTAACTCTCAGTATGAGGAAGTGAATGGTCTATTTCAAAATGTGTCCAATGATCAAGAAGAGATAAATAGACTATGTATTCTTGCATTGGAAAAGATCGAGGCTTGGGAAAGACAGAAAATCGAGTTAAACCAATTGTCTACAAAGCGCTATTGTGCTTCTTATTCTGATGAAGTTCTTAACCATGCCCAGTGTGTGCCAAGGGAGCTTCCTAGTTGGAGTCAAGAGCATATTCAAGAGCATATTCAAGGGCCTATTCAAGTGAATATTCATGAGACTAAACCTTCCTATAGTCCCCTTTCCTCACCAATCATCCCTCAAGCTCAGGTTGTCCAGGAAGACAAGCAGGTTCCAGATTTTGATGAGGTAATGACCAAGTGGAAGGAATAGAATACAGAGGTCTTTAAGAGTTTCTCTTTCCCTTCCCTCCAAAACTCCCTAGATAATTCCACTGCCCTCAAGATTCCAAAATTTGATCATAATCAACCTCCCATACTTCATTTTCCCTCTCAAACAAATGAATTTCATCACCCTCCCACCATTCCCCTTCCTCACAAGGAACCTATTCTTTGGAGGATTGAGAAAGAAGTTGCAGCTACAGGGCAAGTTCTTATAGAATGTGTAGAGGATGCTTCAGATGTGTTTAAGGAATACTTTCCTATTGATACTTCACTTGAGGTTGTAGTTGAGCATCCAATTATCGTTGAGAATGGGAAAACTGATCTTGATGTAGAGGAACTTCAAGAGGAGCTGGTACAAATTGAAGTCATACATGAGTTACAGGTATCTCCTATTGACAACGATCTAGATAGTGTGACATCTGATTCAGTTCAAATAGATCAAAATGAGGAACAAAAAGATGATTGGTAGCTGTACCTTGAATCTCTACAAGTGATTGAAGAGCTTTGTATAGATATGATGGCTATTAAAGAGCATGTATATGAGAAATTTGATCAAGAATCACCTATTCAAGGTCACAGTAAAGATTGGGTTCCCTACTCAAAGCTCCTTGAAGAGTTGGATGAACTTGCATCAGTTGATAAGAAGGATGTGGTCATTCAAAAACCATGCATAGATGAGGTATCACTTGACATGGTGATAGATGACAAGCAATCTGAAAAGGATCAGGAAGTACTTGGTGAGTTTGTCTTTGTTGGTGACTGGTTTGTTGTTGATGACTCATTTAAGAAGATGTAAATACAGTTCATAGACAAGGAAAATACCTCATCAAAGGTTATGACTAATAAACATACTGCTTTGCAACTTGTACCATCTCTTGGAAGGAGTAAATTCAATGATTTCCCATTTGATCCATGCAGATCATGCTTTATCATGGTTAGCTAGGTTCTTTAGTTGTTTTTGCTTTCCTCCAAGTGTTGTTTAAGCACAGTAGTTTGCTTCAGTTTTTGTTCCAATAAGTGCTTGTTTGCACATTTGCTTTTTAGTTAGGTTTTCTACTTTCGTGTCTTTCCCTTCTTATTTTGAAGGAGGAGGTTACTACAGCCATGATCAGAGCAATTTTTTAGTCAGAAATCAGGTTCACCATTTGGGGCCAAAACAACGTCTCTATATGGTCTAGGTTCTCAAGCATAGTAAGCATGCTGAACCAGCTGAGTCGCTAGAAATGTCGACAATTCTTCCACAGGGCAGATTGTCTCTTGCTGCTCGAAATATTCGCATCTTCATCCAAGGAAAGAAAGAAAGAATTAAGAAGAATACGTTGTTTTTCTTTGGTAAGGTGCCTTTGCTGCAACAGGAAAATTTTGAAGGGACGGTTCATCAAAAGGCTTTTACTTCGGAAAAGAACCTTCGAAAAAGTGCTAAGGCGAAAGTCCTCAAGGCAAAAGACAAACGAAAGGTAAAAGACGAAGGAATACTTCGAAGAAATTATAAGAGAACACCCACAGGCCAAAAGTGAGAATCCAAAAGTCCACCCAAATAAGCAAAGAAAAGCCAAGGTACCCTTCGGAAGGGTCATTTGCAACAATCCCGAAGGGCACCTACCCTTCAGGAAGGTACAGAGAACGAATTCGGGACATTTGCGAAAAGTCTGGGTGCCCTACAATTTTTTCGAAAATGGCACAACAAAGAGCCACTAGCCCTAGCAGAGGGCACTTGGTTGGCGAGAGGACTGTGGTGACTTTTCCGAATGGCACATTTCGAAGAGCAAAAGCAAAGAAAGATATCCTTCAGACTTTTTGTCCGAAGGGATTCCTTTGGACAAAGAGTCTGAAGGAATTTGGGAGACACAGGGAGAGGCCCGTGGAAAAGCCGATGGCAAGAAGTTTGAAGGCTTCATAAAAGTTGAAATACCACGGCAAAGACGGAGAAGGGAACCTTCGGAGAAATGTGACTTAGCGTCCAAAACAAAAAAGGTCAACAAAGAGTGAAGAATGAAGGCAAAGAACAAAGTATGCCTTCGGACTTTTTGTCCGAACGAATTCCTTCGGACAAAAAGTTCGAAGAAATTCAGAGAAAGGGCCGCAGACAGAAACCCGAAGAAGATAGGAATTCCGAAGGATAGAGGAAGAGACCGAGATAATTCTTGTGGACATTTTGTCTGCGGGAGAATGACGAGACAGAAGTTCGAAGAAAAACAGAGAAACAAAGGCAAAGAAAATGGGGAATTCCTTCGGACAAAAAGTCCGAAGGAAATTGGACAAGGTCCCTTCAATAAAATCCGAGGGAATTAAGTCGAGACACCCAAAAGCAATAGAAGGACTGTGCAAAAAAGGAAATAAGAGAAGTCCGAAGGAAATTGCCAAATATAGAATCCTACCATAAATAGACAGGGATAGGTAGACCAGAACAGGGTAAAATACATGCAAGCGAGAGCTATTTTTGAACACCGGTCAAAGCTTCAATTGACTAGTTATTGAAGTCTTGCTCATCTCCAGATCATCTCATGCGTCTGAGGGTCCAACTCAGTGTCAACTGAAGTTCCAAATTCGAATGTTGAGTCGACTGTTTCAGATTTAGAGTTGACTAATTATTAAATGCCGCATCCACTAAGAGCTTTCCATGTGAGGGAGGCTGATCTCTTCGACCAACTCAGCTTGCCAAGTAGTCAACTCAGCAGATCTCTTCATCCAACTCAGTGTTTCAAACGTTCCAACTCGGCATCAAGCATCTCACATAGAGTTCTAAAATTGACATTGACGTGGATTTCCATGTAAATAGAGGTGGGTGGTTCAGAACAAAGACAAGTTCACTTCCTCAAGCGCAAGAAGCTTCATGCAAAGACAAAAGAAAACATATTTTATTGAAAAGCCAAGTCAGCGTTGAGTTAACTGAAGTTAATCCTTCTCTTCAAATTTTCAACGCCAATCTTTGGCCTCTTGTAATTCTCTATATAATGGCTTTCAACCTTGATTAAAGATCATCCAATCTCTCTCTCAGTTACACCAGACTCTGCCATTGGTGAGTTGTGTAACCTCTTCGATCAATAGAAGGACTGTACTTTCAAATTTCAACTGTTGGCATAGTGTATATTTCATTCAACAATTTGCATAAGTGGTAGATTTCTCTCCCTTCCCAAATTTTGGTTCATACCTAGTTGCTAGATTATCCTTATGTATGTCATGTTAAAGTGTTCTTTATGTCTTTTGTTGAAGCTGTAAGTGGACATTAGGTGGCTGCAAAGTGTCTTTTATCAGACCTCTCTCCATCATTTTCCCTCATGTTTTGGTCTTTAAATCGAACCTATTCATGAAATATTTATGCATAAGTGATTGATTGAAATCATAGGTCTTCCTTTTCCCTTGTTCGTTCATTGTTCAAGGTTCCAAGTTGAGTGGATCAAAATTCTGGTGTATCACCCCCTTTAGGTAGGATTTCCCCTTTAAGTTTTCCTTCTCCCTTTTTCACGGTAGTCCGCAACATAGAGTAGAGATCCTAATGGATACATCATATAGGAACCAGTGTTCGCTGGAGGTTCTTCTTACCATTGAGGCACCCACCCTTGTGAGAAGATCCCATTGTTTCAACTGGATAGAGGACTGGCCATTTCGTGCACGTTTTCAAATCAGGGTGCAGCGCCAAGTTGACAACAGTTTTTGGCACACCCAGTGGGACCTATTTTTTCTAGTTTTGATGAAATTGCAGTTGTAGCAGTATTCTTCAAGAAGTATTTGGTGATTTCAAGCTCAAGCAATTGCTTCTAATAGTTCAGGACATCTTCCATGTAAGTCTATTTTTACTGCATTATCGTGAATGGATTTTGATGGTTGTGGATGAAGAGAATTCCTATGCTATGTTTCCTTATCAGCCCAATGATGGATCATACCAGCCTGGCCATGATACCTATGAGCCTTTTTATGAGCCTAATCAACGTTATCAAGAGTATTATCAAAGCTATGTTGAGCCTTATCAAGTTTCTCATGATCCTTATTATCAAGAGCATGAATCTTACCTTCTTTGTGAGCCATATCAGTCTTAGGACCGGATTTCATCTTTCCAATATGGCTATGATGTTGCATATGAGCAGTATTGCCTTCAAGAAAAAATGAATGAAATAGAGCTCAAAATACTAGCATATGCAAGAAAGGTTTGTTCTAACTCTCAGTATGAGGAAGTGAATGGTCTATTTCAAAATGTGTCTAATGATCCAGAAGAGATAAATAGACTATGTATTCTTCCATTGGAAAAGATGGAGGCTTGGGAAAGGCAGAATATCGAGTTAAACCAATTGTCTACAAAGCGCTATTGTGCTTCTTATTCTGATGAAGTTCTTAACCATGCCCAGTGTGTGCCAAGGGAGCTTCCTAGTTGGAGTCAAGAGCATATTCAAGAGCTTATTCAAGAGCATATTCAGGGGCCTATTCAAGTGAATATTAATGAGACTAAACCTTCCTATAGTCCCCTTTCCTCACCAATCATCCCTCAAGCTCAGGTTGTCCAGGAAGACAAGTAGGTTCCAGATTTTGATGAGGTAATGACCAAGTGGAAGGAATAGAATACAGAGGTCTTTAAGAGTTTCTCTTTCCCTCCCCTCCAAAACTCCTTAGATAATTCCACTGCCCTCAAGATTCCAAAATTTGATCATAATCAACCTCCCATACTTCATTTTCCCTCTCAAACAAATGAATTTCATCACCCTCCCACCATTCCCCTTCCTCACAAGGAACCTATTCTTTGGAGGATTGAGAAAGAAGTTGCAGCTACAGGGCAAGTTCTTGCAGAATGTGTAGAGGATGCTTCAGATGTGTTTAAGGAATAATTTCCTATTGATACTTCACTTGAGGTTGTAGTTGAGCATCCAATTATCGTTGAGAATGGGAAAATTGATCTTGATGTAGAGGAACTTCAAGAGGAGCTGGTACAAATTGAAGTCATACATGAGTTACAGGTATCTCCTATTGAAAACGATCTAGATAGTGTGGCATCTGATTCAGTTCAAATAGATCAAAATGAGGAACAAAAAGATGATTGGCAACTGTACCTTGAATCTCTACAAGTGATTGAAGAGCTTTGTATAGATATGATGGCTATTAAAGAGCATGTTTATGAGAAATTTGATCAAGAATCACCTATTCAAGGTCACAGTAAAGATTGGGTTGCCTACTCAAAGCTCCTTGAAGAGCTGGATGAACTTGCATCAGTCGATAAGAAGGATGTGGTCATTCAAAAACCATGCATAGATGAGGTATCACTTGACATGGTGATAGATGACAAACAATCTGAAAAGGATCAAGAAGTACTTGGTGAGTTTGTCTTTGTTGGTGACTGGTTTGTTGTTGATGACTCATTCGAGAAGATGTTAATACAGTTCATAGACAAGGAAAATACCTCATCAAAGGTTATGACTAATAAACATCCTGCTTTGCAACTTGTACCATCTCTTGGAAGGAGTAAATTCAATAATTTCCCATTTGATCCAGGCAGATCATGCTTTAACATGGTTAGCTATGTTCTTTAGTTGTTTTTGCTTTCCTCCAAGTGTTGTTTAAGCACAGTAGTTTGCTTCAGTTTTTGTTCCAATAAGTGCTTGTTTGCACATTTGCTTTTTAGTTAGGTTTTCTGCTTTCGTGTCTTTCCCTTCTTATTTTGAAGGAGGAGGTTACTACAACCATGATCATAGCAGTTTTTTAGTCAGAAATCAGGTTCACCATTTGGGGCCAAAACAACGTCTCTATATGGTCTGAGTTCTCAAGCATAGCAAGCATGCTGAACCAGTTGAGTTGCCAGAAATGTCGACAATTCTTCCGCAGGGCAGATTGTCTCTTGCCGCTCGAAAAATTCGCATCTCCATCCAAGGAAAGAAAGAAATCATTAAGAAGAATGCGTTGTTTTTCTTTGGTAAGGTGCCTTTGCTACATCAGGAAAATTCCGAAGGGACGGTTCATGAAAAGGCTTTTACTTCAGAAAAGCGCTAAGGCGAAAGTCCTGAAGGCAAAAGACAAACGAAAGGCAAAAGATGAAGGAATACTTCGGAGAAATTATAAGAGAACACCCGCAGGCCAAACAGGGAGAATCCAAAAGTCCACCCAAATAAGCAAAGAAAAGCCAAGGTACCCTTCGGAAGGGTCATTTGCAACAATCTTGAAGGGCACCTACTCTTCGGGAAGGTACAAAGAATGAATTCGGGACCTTTGCGAAAAGTCCGGGTGCCCTACAATTTTTCTGAAAATGGCACAACAAAGAGCCACTAGCCCTTGCAGAGGGCACTTGGGCGGCAAGAGGACCGTGGTGACTTTTCCGAATGGCACATTTCGAAGAGCAAAAGCAAAGAAAGATATCCTTCAAAATTTTGTCCGAAGGAATTCCTTCGGACAAAAAGTCCGAAGGAATTTGGGAGACACAGGAAGAGGCCCGTGGAAAAGCCGATGGCAAGAAGTCCGAAGGCTTTGAAAAAGTTGAAATACCACAACAAAGACGAAGAAGGGAACCTTCGGAGAAATGTGACTTAGCGTCCAAAACAAAAAAGGTCAACAAAGAGTGAAGAACAAAGGCAAAGAACAAAGTATACCTTCAGACAAAAAGTCCGAAGAAATTCGGAGAAAGGGCCGTAGACAGAAACTCGAAGAAGATAGGAATTCCGAAGGATAGAGGAAGAGACCGAGATAATTCTTGCGGACATTTTGTCTGTGGGAAAATGACGAGACAGAAGTCTGAAGAAAAACAAAGAAATGAAGGCAAAGAAAATGGGGAATTCCTTTAGACAAAAAGTCTGAAGGAAATTGGACAAGGTCCCTTCAATAAAATCTGAGGGAATTAAGCTGAGACACCCAAAAGCAATAGAAGGACTGTGCAAAAAAGGAAGTAAGAGAAGTCTGAAGGAAATTGCCAAATATAGAATCCTGCCAGAAATAGACAGGGATAGGTAGACCAGAACAGGGTAAAATACATGCAAGTGGGAGCTATTTTTGAACACTAGTCAAAGCTTCAGTTGACTAGTTATTGAAGTCCTGCTCATCTCTAGATCATCTCACGCGTCCGAGGGTCCAACTCAACGTCAACTGAAGTTCCAAATTTGAATGTCGAGTCGACTGTTCTAGATTTAGAGTTGACTAATTATTAAACACCGCATCCACTAGGAGCTTTCCATGCGAGGGAGGCTGATCTCTTCGACCAACTCAGCTTGCCAAGCAGTCAACTCAACAGATCTCTTCGTCCAACTCGACGTTTCAAACGTTCCAACTCGGCATCAAGCAGCTCACGTAGAGTTCTAAAATTGACATTGACGTGGATTTCCATGCAAATAGAGGTGAGCGGTTCAGAACAAAGACAAGTTCACTTCCTCAAGCACAAGAAGCTTCATGCAAAGACAAAAAAAAACATATTTTATTGAAAGACCAAGTCAACGTTGAGTTAATTAAAGTTAATCCTTCTCTTCAAATTTTCAACGCCAATCTTTGGCCTCTTGTAATTCTCTATATAATGGCTTTCAACCTTGATTAAAGATCATCCAATCTCTCTCTCAGTTACACCAGACTCTGCCATTGGTGAGTTGTGTAACCTCTTTGATCAATAGAAGGACTGTACTTTCAGATTTCAACTATTGGCATAATGTATATTTCATTCAACAATTTGCATAAGTGGTAGATTTCTCTCCCTTCCCAAATTCTTGTTCATACCTAGTTGCTAGATTATCCTTATGCAGGTCATGTTAAAGTGTTCTTTATGTCTTTTGCTGAAGCTGTAAGTGGACGTTAGGTGGCTACAAAGTGTTTTTTATTAGACCTCTCTCCATTGTTTTCCCTCATGTTTTGGTCATTAGATCGAACCTATTCATGAAATATTTATGCATAAGTGATTGATTGAAATCATAGGTCTTCATTTTCCCTTGTTTGTTCAGTGTTCAAGGTTCCAAGTTGAGTGGATCAAAACTCTGGTGTATCACCCCCTTTAGGTAGGATTTCCCCTTTAAGTTTTCCTTCTCCATTTTTCATAGTAGTCCGCAGCATAGAGTAGAGATCCTAATTGATACATCATACAGGAACCAGCCTTCTCTGGAGGTTCTTCTCACTGTTGAGGCACCCACCCTCGTGAGAAGATCCCATTGTTTCAGCCAGATAGAGGGCTGGCCATTTCGTGCACATCTTCGAATTAGGGCGCAGCTCTAGGTTGACAATAGTTACAATGTAGTTGATGAGATGGCCATGCCAAGATTCTAAAAAACCCTCAAGAAGAATGTTTATTAAAAAAGACTACTCAACATCTAATAAACATCAAACATGGATGAAAAATGTCAAAATAATCTTACCATAGGTCAAAATCATAAACTTCACTATTCACGATCTTTATCTAGCCAATGATCTTTATATCGCTCGTCATGTTCCTAAAAAGTGATTCAAACAATTCAATTCAAGGAGAATAAGTTTTCACATTCTTTAGTAAAATATAAATCTTTAGCTTAACATTTACAAACTAAGCTTCCGTATCCTTTGGTAAAATTAATGTGATCACTCCCAAGATGCATTAGAAGAATATGCATGGTTTCTATGTTTATAGTGAATCCAATTATGCAAAATGAGTAACCTGGTTTGAACCAAATATATACATTGGATCTAAGAATACTACACTTCATTAGAGCAACAAACCTACCTAATCACTGGATGGTAAAGCAAGACTACTTATCATGTAAGCTTCTTTTTGATTGCTTGGTTTACTTAGCATCACCAGTAATCACCACAAGAACATTGTCCATTTGTGAAATGATGGAAACAAATGCCATCACTCAAAATAATTTCCCTTCAAGAAATCTTGGAATGAACTTGATGGCTAAATGGCAATCACCACATACTCTTAAGGTTTTTAATGACACGAATAGGTGTCCTACGAGAGGTGTTGATAAACCCAAATACAACAACCAACTTCTCGTTGTGATAGCCAATAATATGTTCCTTTTGTTGCGCCTCAACATAATGCAATACAAAGTCTGTGTTAGGCACGCACCTTGTCTCCTTCATTTGCCTAGACAATCTCTCCAGCTTTGCATAAATTTCTCGTGTTTGTGGATGTGATCTGTCTCCAACAACAAAAACACACATTTTATTTTTCACTTCAATCCAACTGCTTCCTAGTGTCTTTATGGCATCCCTTTCATCATTTTCTGCACTATTCCTACATTATCCCACCTGTCAGCTACTGCATACATATTTGAGAGAAGAACATAATGCCCAAGATTTTTGGAATTTGATTGAAACGGGAATTCCGCCACACGTTCTCCTAATTCTATATTGGAATGGATTCTACATTCCCCAAACAAAGATGCCCACACAACAGCATTAGGCTTCATTGGCATATTACTAACCAAGTTGTATGCCTCATACAAATGGCCAGCACGACCAAGGTCAACCATGCAACAATAGTGTTCTATTGCAGGCGTGACGTGATAATACTCATTCATAGAATTTAAGTATTGCCAACCATCATCGACAAGGCCTGCATGGCAACACGCTAAAAGAACTCCAACAAATGTGACATGATTTAGCTTCATATGTGAGTATTCCATTTTTTCAAAGAGATGTAAGGCTTCCTTCCCAAACCCATGCATAGCATACCCTGAAATCATTGAATTCCATGAGATGACATCTCAATGGCATCTTGTCAAACATAATCTGTGCATCTTCTATGTTCCCACATTTTGTAGACATGTCTGCAAGGGCATTCCCAACAAGGGCATCAGATTCAAATCCACTTTTAATTAAGTCTTGGTGGACAGCCTTGCCATGTTCCAAAGCTGCCAAGTTAGCACATGCAGGAAGGACACTCACAAAAGTGATTCTATTCGGTTTCATGCCTGTCACTCGCATCTCTCGAAAGAGTTGCAACAATTCATTGTAGTTCTCATTTTGTGCATGTCTGCTAACCATTGCATTCCATGAGATCACGCATCGTTTGGGCATTTGTCAAAAGAGATCCACAGCCTTCTGAATATGCCCATTTTACACGTACCTGAAATCATTGTATTCCATGACACCAAGTCTTTTTCAGGCATTTTTTCAAATAGTTCCATGGCTTCATCAGTTCTTCCACTCTGTGCACACTCTATAATCATTTGGTTCCATGAAAGCATGTCCTGATGAGGCATTTCTTGGAACAGCTCCATGGCTTTGTCAACAAGTCCACTCTGTACATATCCTGCAATCATGGCATTCCACGAAAACAGATCTCATTCGGGCATGTTCTCAAACTACTTCAGAGCTTCGTCGACCTGCCCATTCTCTCCATATCCATCAATCACTGTATTCCACGAGAAAACATTCAGTTTGGGCATTCTTTGAAAGATCTGCACGGCCTCCTCAATATGGCCATTATATGCATAACCTGCAAGCACAATATTCCATAAGACAGTGTCTAGTTCTGGCGTTTTGTTAAACACTTTGCTTGCATCCTCTGCTGTCCCACACTTGAAGTACATGTCCACCAAAGCACTCGTTACGAAAACAACACACTGAAACCCACTTCTAACTATGAATCCCTGTAACTCCTTGCCATATTCTAAGGCTTCTAAGGTAGCACATGCAGGCAGGACACTCAGAAATACGAGTCGATCAGAACAAATGCCCGTTCGTTGCATTTAGCAGAAAAGTATCAAGGCTTCCCAAGGCTGATCATTTCTGCAATAAACACCCATCATGGCAGTCCACGTGACATCACTTGATTTAGGATTTTTTTTAAACACTTGGCGAGCATCCTCCAGACAGAGGAACTTTGTATACATTATCACAAGTTTGGTATCCAAACCGACATCTGGCTTAAACCCAGTCATGATGATATGGGCATGTACTAGTTTGGCTTCTGGCAGGGCCTTGTTGTCGACACAGGCCTGCAACATAGAGACATACACTCTGTTGTCAGATTGATGTAAATTATTCAAAATGTGGAGAGCCTCTTTCAATCGTCTCTGCTTACACAGTGCTTTCAACTTTCCTGCACAGCTTTGATTAACATTGTAACTACCTGCCATTTGAGTATCATTGTCAACCATAGCTATGGCATTCATCATCAACCCAGATTTCAGAGGATTAAGTAGAGCCATTCTTTTGTGATTGCAAAGCCATGCCATTGCTCCTTGAAGTAGGACGTGGCCATTCACAGCTATGCCAAGGCAGACTCCTCCCGCTCCGATTGGGCTGTTATCTGCAATTCAGAGTTAAACATCAGATGGTATCGACTAACCAATTCTTTCTGCAACCACGTGCTCCTTCTCAAAGGAAGCTGCTATCCATCTCGTAAATTAGGAGAAAGCTCTAGTCGTTGGGCGGGGAACCAATAGTTTTTGTTGGATGTCTTGGGTCAAGTATTTGTTATTTGTGTGGAAAGGTTGATTTAAAGTTTTCTGTACTTGTAATAACATTTAATTTTATTTATACCCTTTATTTTAGTGGATTCTACATCCCCATTGACTTGGATACCCCTGAGTACGTGATGATCCAAATCTATATATACTATGAATATATGGATAAATTGAAGATATAAAAAACATCCTCGCCGTAGAGAATTATCATTATTTCAAATTGACAAAATTAAATTAAATATAGTTAATATCTTCAAATGTAATAATTCATGAAAATATATATTTTTAAAATTATTCTAAAATATAATGAGAGCATGATATGATGAATTATTTAAAATGTTTACATTTTGAAATTAGTATTTTTTCAATACTATTATTCGAGAAAAAATATATAATACAAATAGTTCAATTATTATATAGTGTAATTTTGCATTATTCCTTTTATCAACAAGAAAGTTCGTACGTCTATACATGTCGCTCAATTTGCAATCTAAAAAGTGTTATAAATAATTACTAACAATGTTTTCTTCAAGGCTTGCTTTTGAAAACATTGTCACCTGTATTAATAAAAAATATATTATGAAGACTATATAAAGGACAACTCTGCGACCATCTACATGCTTCGAGGATTTTTTGTTCAAACAACATTTACACACGACCAAACAAAACACATTATACACATTGAAATAATAAACTAAAATCAAGGTACGACAATTCAATACTTCCCACCTCCAACATAGTCTTTTCTTTTATTGATATTTTGAAAAAAATGACACTGAACTAATACTTATACTTTCTTTTAACTTGTGGACCATTTTTAAATGTATCAACAATGAACTACATTTTCCATACTTGTTTTTAAATCAATTATTGTATTGGCTAATATGATATTCTATTGACAAAATTTGATATATCTGTAAAAATATTAGAAGACAATATCAACTATCTATATATCTAACTATATACTATATGTCTATGTGTTTAAGCCTAATTTAGATGTGGATCCTCTTGGGTAGATAGGGTTCAGAATATAGAAATGATAGGACACAAGAATGAATCCCAGATTGAAATGATCCAAAATAAATAAATGAGCGTCCCTTATTTCAGAGTTCATAACAAAAAAAGTGAAATGGTTTATTACATGTAACTTGGTTTTACATGACCTATCACAACAAAATAAATAAATGAGTGTCCCTTATTTCAGAGTTCATAACAAAAAAAGTGAAACGATTTATTACATGTAACTTGGTTTTACATGACTTACCACAATCCCCATAACCACATTTCCGTACATGCAATCCTTAGCCAGGATAATTACCTCTAGAAAATTCTACGAAGAAGATTATTGTCTTTTGAAAATCTTCATGCCATTTGAGGCATATCGATTTGCGATCCATAACGATAAGCTCGGCTGTATGGTGGCAGACACCTTCTCAGTAGGACCACCTAGGTGTCCTTATCCTATTTAAGAGACTTACATCTACATATGGGTATAGGTTGGGGTAGATTATTCGCCCCTTCATTATACTTGGGATGCTAGGGAAGTATCATACTAACATGTGTTCATTTTTGGTTTATACAACGTCCTTTTGTAAGCCAAAGTTCGTAATGAAGAAAATGTATTTGTTTTGGCTAACTTAATTAAAGACATAGTTTGAAGCAGTTAAGCAGTTTAGAAATACGTTTATAAATCCATGAAATTGTAATAGGGATATGAATTTAATAGGATCCATGTAAACAAAGAGCCGATTGTAGTACTATCCCTAATAAGATTATCATACCATCATCTATAGTTCAAATAATCCTCATACTACGCACTTTCATTCAACACGTAACCATAGACTATTGAAATCAATTAAATTATTATAATCTTCATCAAAGTCATAAATAACTATTATACTTTTGATTATAGTGGTTACTTATTCTTACTAGACCATCCCATAATTAGCCACTTAGAGATTTAAATCTCTCAAATATTAATCACTTGTCAACTGGTTTTGACATAAGAAAATTATGCCACTTAATCATAGTTTGTATGATTTATAAATTTGTTGTGTTTCACCTTAACTTACATGGTTTGTTCATTTAGGAACATAAGGTATTGTACTAACAATTTAGAAATTCAGCAATTATTATCAAGTGCCATTAGGATTTTAGACCCAAACATGATTTTTAATTTCTATGAGATGATCAATTAATTTATCATACTCATCTAAGTTATTTGGAAGATCATAAATTGAATAGTTAAATTCTATGAAAACTACTCAATATAAGTTGAAAGTAGCTTGAATGTATATTGACACTCTAATGTCATTTTAGAAGCTTGCATTATTTTATTAAGAACAAACACAATAGTTTGTAATAAGTGACTTACACTATTCAAACTGATTCTCTCTCATATTTAAAAGCTCAAGAACTTAATTTTCAACATATAAAAAAGATTATGCAAACTAACAAAATTTCTAAGTATTCTTACTTTCTTGTTTTGACAAGTAAAATACCAATAAATATAATCTAACTTCACGAATTATTTTAATATTAAGATTTAAATAATAATAATTCTTAAAACATACTCAATAAATAGAAATACAATTTTGTTCCTCATAAGGATTTTAAACCTTGCAGTGATAAGGTTTCAAAATAGACAACTTATGCAATCAAATTACCTGAATTGATTGTGATAAAGATTAATTTGCAAACTTATTGTATGGCTGTAATGTGTCAAAAAGAATCAAGAACATCAATTTCTTAGCATGTCATAAAGTGATTTTAATTATTGAAAATTACTCTCATACATAGTGCCTTTTTAAAACTCACAAATAACTCATAAATTACGTTGTAAGAGTGATGATACAATAGTAAAAATTCATAAATATATGAATAGAACAAATTGAAATTAGTATACAAGTACATCCATTTACGTTCTATGCTTGTATGTAAGCAATGCCATAGTCTTAAAAATTAGTTCATAAAATTTAAAATCAAATTATTAACTGATAATCACTAATGAACTGTTAACATTATAGCAACTTTATTCATTAGAATGTAAATAACAACTCAAATTGTAAACAGTTAACCTTTCATCTACTTGGAGGTATACAACCATCCACTCAACTTAACCAATATAATCACTTAATCAACAACATAATAGTATTGAAATGAACATCAATATAAATTAGCATGTTTCTATTTTGTATATCAATCCAAATGATTATTGTTCATTTCTAAACATGTTATAATACAACAATAACTGGTAAAATAATTAAATAATATAATAAATCATCTGATTACACCAATATTTAGTTGAGCAATAAAACTTCTCTATATGATCCATTCTAACCCATCCTATGAACCCCCCAATTGGTGGACCTTACCACCCCCAACCATCAGCTGGGAGATGGAGTCTAGTTTTTGGGTCTTTGAGGCAAGAGTGTGAGCAATAAGGGATAAGGGTCGTCACTAAAATTTGTAGCAGTTACTTTAACCAACAATCATTCTATAGCTAAAAAATAAGTATAAACATCAACAAGATTCAAGGCTTGGTAACCTCTATTTGTCCTTTGAAGGTTTATAGGTTTCAATTATATATTCAGTTGAACCCCATCAATCTTCATCTTATGTTCTAGGTGTTCAACCATAAAAATCCATCACTTCAAGTGATACAAAAACATATGCTATGGTCAATAATAAAATAATAAATATTCACATAATGTATGTACTGGAAAATAGATAACACAATACCAAGTTTTCTAGCTAATCAGGTATAGTCATTTCATCACTTATAACAAGTGGTGATATCACTATATCTGACCCTTTTGTATGGTTGGGTCAATCCTTAAAAAAATACTACTATAATAATATTAATGATATTTTTAGGGTTTAAAACAAGAATCAATGTTCTAACTTTAAACTTGTTTTAAAATCATAAACACCAAGTAAAATTTATACATCAAAACGCAAATGAACCATACTAAAAAAATGACAAATCAATTAGTTATAAAACCTCAAATATAATTAACCCAACTACTCTATCAAGTAAAGAAAATAATCTGAAACATTTTGCTAATGGTGAATAAAAAATCAATCATGAAGGTGTCAAAACAAACATTTAAAACAAAAATGAAGAAGAGTTATGGTGATGGCTTTCCTTGTGGTGATGAAGGAGAAAGGCTAGGGCTTGGCAGTAATGACAACATGAGCAGTGCAGGCATTGCCAGTTTTAAATGAAATTTAGATGGGCTTGGTTCAGTTTTGAAAGGAACTCATGGAACAACCAAAACAAGTTCTAAGAGGCGTGGATAGAGTGGTGAAGGTAGGGGAGAACACATTGAGAGTGAATCCATAAGGCTGAGGTTTGGAAAAGTTTCAACAACCTTGAGTAAGGTTTCTTCCTAGTTTTTTATTTTTGCATAATGTCAAAATATTTCATACCTGTGAATATTTTTGCAAAGCCTCCATCATACAAAATCACCTTAACCTTAATCCTCTGTTCATTTTGAGAGACCAACTACCCACTTCAGAGTCTTCTATGGTAGAGGTAGAGGAAGCAATTTGCAACAAAGGGAGTGTGGAGAAATGTATTCAGAAGAAGACAGAGGTGGATCTGAATTTTTTTGGAGATGTTGTTTTGGTCTTCTCTAATGATCCTCTTGTTTTTGAGATTTTAGATGAGGATTTATCGACCATTGGTCTGGAAACTGGGTGTAAAGTCCTCATTGGTAAATGTATTGGAAAAAGACCTTCGTGGGAGGAGCTTTTGTGCTGGATTGAATCTGCCTAGCCTTTGTTGTTTGAAATTTCTCTATCGATGCTCTCAAATAGTTTTTTCATGTTTATCTTTCATTCTGAAGAAAAGAGGAATTTTGTTTGGAATAATGACCCTTGATTCATTAGAAAGTTGGGGTTGTTCTTGTGCCCTTGGACTCCCTTTTTTGATAAAATTGCAGTGGTTATTTTAAATGCTCCTATCTAGGTCAGACTCTATAATCTTCCTCTGGCATTTCATGATTCTAAGCTACTTTAATGACTGGTCAATAAAATTTCCATGTTTGTTACAGTTGATCAAAGTTTGAAGGAACATCAACAGTTTATGCATGTGGATTTATCTAAACCGTTCTATCATTCCATTAAGATCTCTTCCTTTTATGGAATAAGAACTCAGTTTTTCAACTTTGAAGGGTTGCCTTACATGTATTTCAAGTGTAATCAGCTTGGTCAAAAAGTTGAGGTTTGTCCTAAAAATTGGTCAAAAGGCGCTAATTCCTCTTTTTTGAAGAAATGGGTTCAGAAGATTGGCTGTCCAAATCATGATTTGATGAATAGTTTGTTCTTTTCTTTAATTCCTTCTTCAACCGACATGGATTCTCCTTTTACTGGTTCAGGTGGAGATAAGGGTTTTTCCCTTAAGGGTGAACAAAAAGAAGTAGAACAAGGTGTCTCGGGAATTGTTTTAGAGCACCATTCTCTCAGGAAGAGGGGAGACGAGATTAGTCAAATTCTTGAGGGGGTGATTTTCTAAAGTTTAAGATATTTCAGAGGTAGAGGCAAGTTTACAGTCAGAAGGTTTAGATGAGGGTAGAGCTATGTCTAAGGAAGAAGAAGAGGAAATTGTTTCTAGAGAGATCTTGTCTATAGCTCAATGTCCTTGCCTTCGATCTAAATCTGACTATGGTAAGAAACATAAAAGAGGTAGGAAAACTGAAGCAGAAAGGTTGTAGTTAGATGATTTGAATTCTAACAATGGGGGCACTCAATGGACTATGGAGGCATTGCTTTCCAGCTACGATAGGCTTACTCTCATGGTAAAATGATGATTCAGTGAACTGTAGGTAGGGGGAGTATGAGATGACTAGGCTAATAGCTCCATCTTTTTGCTCTTGGTTTGTGGATTGTTTAGTTCTCTTTTGTTGGTGAGGACCTTTCAATGGTTTTGGTTTTTTATTATATATAATTTGTTGTATAAACTTTGGTTTTAGCTTTCTCTTTCTTGGTATCTTGGCATTTTTTACCTTATGGGGATGCCCCCCTGTTGTGGCCCAAACCTAGTTAAAGCTAATGTAAAAAATTGATATTTATCTAAAAAAAATTTAACCATGAAAGCACTATTTTATTCAGGAAAAATAATCTCAAAATATCATTCAAACTGGCTGCCTCAACAACTAAGAAAAACAAAAAATAAAACTTAGCCATCTAAATAAGACATCCTCCTCTACATGGTTGAAATACCCAAAATCAAAATGCAAAACTAAATCACTAAACCCAAGCTCAAACCTTACAGTCAAGAAAAGAGTAGGAAAAATATTTCTCTGATTATTTTACTATGCCCAAGCAAGAGCATGAATAAAATAGCTATAGGGGTTTTTAAAAACAAGTTTTCATTATTAGATTTTTAAAATTTCAAAAATTATATTAACTATAAAGTAAAACTAAATCGATCCATAATAAAATAAAAGCTAACTATTTATTTTTGATTGGTATAGAACCTTTGCAGGCTCATCAAGAAGTCTATTGAATTCTTTATGAGCCTACAAACAAATTTTTATTGTTTGTAGCTAAAAAATAGAATCAAACTCTTCATTCTTCCACAAAGAAAAATCAACAGGACTTACTTGTTCGCTTCCCACACAAGAGAGGAAAGAAAGATCCAAACTTTCTTACTTCCCAACAAAAACCCCTTGTCTTCTCCCCAAGTGCCATGCCTAGCCTTTGTAGTCGTGGCCCAAACTGGTCTTTCTCCCTCCATTATTTCTCCTTCTCTCCCAAATCTTCTTCCATCTTTTCCCCCAAATCTCTCTAACTATTCTCTCAATCAAATATCTTGGCAGTTGTGCCTCATTTCTTCAAATGCACCTAGATCAAAAGAATGAAATGCTTTTACTTCAAAGACCAAAACAAAAGATTATGATAGTTATTTGGTTGGGAGTCAAAACCCCACACCCCCACCAAACATTATAATTTTACCAAATCAAATATTTTATTTGAAATTAAAACCACGCCAAGATAATTTGTGGCCCTAACATGGGTTAAAATAAACATAATAAAATAAAACATTAACATTTCCACCAGTACACCTAAATCATTTAGACTATAATTACAAAAAGTCCTTTATTATGCATGCCATGCTAATCCCAAATTTAAATGCTTTTATAAACATCAAGACAAGCTTATGGTTTGGCAACAGGTGTGGGCTTATGTTGGTCAAGCTCATAATTCAATGGGCCTACCTCATTTATTACGCATTCAAACAACATTACGAGCACAATTGGATATAAGTCAATAACGACCTATGAGCAAACAAGGATAACGATTATGCACAACACAATAAGATAATAGTATCAAAGTCTAGAAATAGTTAAATCAATTAAAATTAGATAACAAAATCAATCAAATAATTAATGCCAAGCGATCAATGATAAAAAAATCAAGGTAAACTTAATAGAAGTTGAGAAGATGATCAAAACAAGAATAAGAGCAAAAGATGATTAAAAGTGATAAAAAACAAAATAGATAGACTGTTGCATAGTGACTACGACTCAAGTATAACATCCCTTTTTATCTATATCAGTTACTTGACTATTCATTGCCCATGTCCGTTATCCCCTGACTGCTGGAGTCCACCACCAACCTAGCTCATGTTACCTATACCTGCACCCAAAATTGGATATCAACTACACTTGTATAATATAATAATATATAGCTAAACTGAATAGTACAAGTACAAAATTAAATGCTATAACCAAATCAACACATTAGAAAAATAAACTACAACTGTAGTATTTAGTTCAATATCAACAATAGCCAACTAGAAATGATCTTAAACAGATTATGACATCATTTATAATATTACCAACAAAATAACAGCTCAAAAGTATAGCCAAACAATATAAAAGCATGCTAGAAACATATAATGATTTAAAAATAAAGTATGCAGGCTAGGTTTTAACATGATCCTCCCTTAAAGAGGAGGAGCCATCCCAGTGATAGATCAAAATAACTAGGCATAGTGTTATTTAAACAACTGTGTATTCTCCCAAGTGGTATTTTTGATATTTAATGGGTCCTATTGTATTAGAACATGTTGGATTTCTATGTTTCTTAATTTAATGATGCGATGGACTAGTATTTTCACTGGGTCCAACTATATCTTTTCCTCTTCCGTAACTTGCAATTTTTTTCAATCCAACATATGAAATGGATCAAACACATATTTCATTAATAATGCAATATGTAATATATCATGAATTATTGGTAGATAAGGAGATAAAACTAGTTGGTAGGCAACATAGCTGATTTTATCCATAATGTCGAATGGGCCAATAAAGAGAGAAACCAACTTGGAGATTTTTTCAAACTTGATTGAACTCTTCTGTGGTCTCACACGTAGAAAAACCTTTTGGCCAACATAAAATTCATGAGGCATTCTTTTTAAATCAATGTAACATTCTTGCTGATCAGAAGTAGGCTTCAAGTTTTGGCGTATTATGATCATTTGCTCATGATATTCTAGCAATAATTTTGGACCAGTAATGACCTAATTTTCTAGGTTGTCCCAGCCAAATGGAGTTCTACATTTTCACCCATACAAGGCTTCAAAAAGAGACATTTTAATTATAGAATGATAAAATTTATTATGGACAAACTCAACTAAATGGAGATAATTCTCCCACTTGGTCTATTGATATATAACATATATGCGCAACATGTCTTCGACTACTTGATTCAATCTTTCAATTTGACCATTCATTTCTAGGTGGTATGAAAAACTAAAAGTTAACCAAGTGCCAAAGGCTACGGTCAAAGTTTTCTAGAACCTTGATGTGAATAACTTATATCTATTAGAGATAATGATCTCTGGCATGTTATGCAATTGAACCACTTCTTTCACAAAACATTCAATAAAAATAACGTCATCAATCAAAATTTTAGTAATAAAGTGACCAACCTTGGTTGTTTTATCAATTACTATCAAGATAGTGTCATGTCAGTTATGGGATTTAGGCAATCCTACAATAAAATCAAGTGAAACCACTACCCATTTGTCTCTTGGTATGTCGTGTGGGTATAAAAAACCCCCAAGATGGTAGTGTTCAACCTTTACACATTGATATTATATATATATTGCCACAAAGTAGGCAAATCTTTCTTCTGACCAAGTCAAAAATAGATCTTTTTCAGTTCATGGGTCATTTTGGTGACCATTGATGGACAAAATGAGGTGTTGTATGCACTTCTTGCAGTACAATAATGCATAGTCCACTTGATTCAGGTATTAAAATTATGTTTTGATGCCTTACAAGACCATCTTTATCAATAGAAAAATTAGCAAATTCTTTTGTCAAAGGCTCATCAACCAATCTTGCACTTCTTGACAATAATTATCAACAAACTAATATTTTAGGACAATATTCCTAAAATTCCCTTGTAAAACAGACAAGGCAACAAGGTATGTATGCCTATTGAGTGCATCAGCCATATGATTTTCCTTGCTCTTCATATAATAGATGTCCATGTCAAAATTGCTGACAAATTTCAGCCATCTACGCTGTTGGGCATTCAAATAATCTTGTGAGACTAGGTGTTCTAGGATGTAGTAATCATATTTTACCTTAAAATGTTTACCTAGCAAAAAGTGTTTCCATTGTTTTAATACATGTACTATGACAACCAATTCTAAATCATGTGTGGGATAGTTCTTTTTAGTTTCCTTAAACTTGTGAGATTTATAGGCCACCACTTTACTCTCTTGGGTTAATATGTCATTAAAGCCTTCCTTAGAAGCATTAGCCCATACCTCAAAATGACTGTTTGGATTAGGTATAATTAGAATAGGAGTTAATTTTAACAACTCTTTAAACTTTTTAAAAGCCTCTTCACATTGAGATGTCCATGCAATTTTTTTGCCTTTACGCTGCAAGGATGTAATGTGGCTAGCTAGGTGAGAGAAATTTTATAAAAATCATTGATAGTATCTATTTAAGCTTATAAAACTATACATTTCATGCACATTAGATGGCATAGGCCACTCTTGAATGACTTGAATCTTTGTTGGATCTACAACAATGCCTTTCTTAGAGATCACATGCCCCAAGTAATGAATATCTATCTAGTAAAAGGCACACTTGGATAGCTTACCAAAAAACTTGTGATGTCTTAATCTTTGTAAAACTAGCCTTAAATGTTGATCATGTTCAACTTTGTTCTTGGAGTAGATGAGAATGTCATCCAAGAACACTCGTACAAATTTGTCTAAGAAATATTTGAAAATGATGTTCATTAGATTCATGAATGTAACATGACATTTGTGAGGCCAAAAGACAGAACAATGAACTCGTAGTGACCATACCAAGTTCACTAGGTTGTTTTATATATGTCTTGCTCTTTGATCCTTAATTGATAGTACTCAGATCTTAGATAAATTTTGGAAAAAACTGTTGCATCTTTCATCTAATCAAACAAATTGTTGATCCAGGGCAGTTTGTAATGATTATTGATCATCACTTTGTTGAGCATAAGATAGTCAATGCATAACTTTAAAGTGCCATATTTCTTTCTCATGAAGACTATCAGAGCACCCCAAGGTGATACACTTTGTTGAATGCTTTTGCTCTCCAAAAGTTCTTGTAATTGAGCTTTCAACTCTTGTAGATCTACCACATTCATTCTGTAAGGAACTTTTGATGCAGGGGTAGCCCTTGGCACAACTTCAATATAGAAATCAAACTCCCATTTTGGTGGCAAACCAAGCAATTTTTCAAGAAATATGTCCAAAAATTCCCATAAAATAATAAAATTTGAGCAATATTGTTCTTCCTAAAGAAATTTCTGCAGTTGGATTGCATAGAGCTTACACCCTTTTCGAATAAATTTCTTTAATTGTATGGCTAAATTTTTTTTTTTGCATTTTTGGCCCTTGAAGGCCTTGAATTTCAACAAGTTTTCCATTGTTATCCATGCATTACATGCTTTTTTGGGAGCAATCAAGTGTTGCATGGTGTTTTTGTAGTCAATTCATACCTAATATTATGCCATAAGACTCAAAGGGTGTTAAAAACAAGTTCACCTTTGTTTTGAAGGTGTCAAAATCAAGTTCAATTTATTCTAAGCATTCTTAAATAGGTACCCTCTTGTTGGTACCAAACTCGACTTCCCATCTTTCTCTCAACTGCATAGTGTGAACAAGGAATACGTAGAGGGGATGTTAGTATAGTGTTAGTCCAATAAAACAAATCAAAGTAACACACTGAACACTTAACACCTTTAGCCTAAACACTTGGGGGAGTATAAATAACAAACATACAAATGAAAACACAACTAGAATACAAAATAAATCATTCTTTTACTTTTCTTTGAGCTCTAAATGGCTTTTTGAAGTGGCTTGCTCAGTTTTGTGCATCAAGAAATCTTTATCAATGAAGCTCTATTTTCTCCTTCTCTCGGCACCTTGGCTTGGCTAGTTGGCTTATGAATTTGGCATGGTAACATTACTTGAAAGATTTATTTGCATCCTAAATGAATATTATAACTTTACACCAAGATAACTTAGAGATCAATAGGTATGGCCTTATATTTATAACCTCCAAAGTTAACTCTCATGAGTTAAGGTTGAGTTTAAACATGGAATGAGTTCAAATTAACCCTAGGTGAGTTGAGGTTAACTCTAGTTGAGTTAAAAGTTATCATATGATTATGATTTTTAATTACTAGGCATGGCTCTCAAATTAGATATTTGGAGATATTTTAGAAGAGTTTTACAACTCATAAATGCAATGATGTAAAGGCTTGATATTTTGATATTTTGAATTTATATTTTTAAATATTTATTAATTGCAAATGGATAATTTAGATAAGCATTAATCTAGTTTAATTAGTTGACTCATTTTGATTAACATTTTAGCTCTTTTAATATTTGATCAAGTGCCCCGCTTAATGGGTTCATAGCCCAAATTGTTAGATGTTAGGTTGCAAAGTGATTGGGGATGAATCAGTGAGAGGTTATTGTTGCATATAGTATAATACCCTAGATAAGGATGTTTCAACATAGTTCTGAGCATTGATAAGTGATGCATGGATGAAATTGGGATGTTCAGTGATTCCTAAGCTTAATTTACAATGTTTGGTATAAATCATTTTGAAGGCTGATCAAAAGTCAGTTGTGATCAGAAATGGGTGTCTACAATTTATCCATGTTTGGGAAGGCATTAAAAGCTATATGCACATTAACATCTTCTCAAATAATGAAAAGGTCCTGTATGCTTAGTGCCCTAACAGGCGATGGATGAGCCCTGGATGCCCCCTCGAAGAAGTAGGAGACAAAGAAGGTAGACAATCGATCCCTTAAAAGAAGGAAAATAATTGAATCAAAAAGGTAAAGGGGGTGGAAAACATTGATTTGTCCAAAGGTGGTTATAATCAGTGGTACAATGAGATGCCCTAATTGAGAAGATAAAAAGGGATGGTTTGATCAAAGGCAGTTATAATCATCAGCGCAACTAAGTAAAAAGATAATGATTTGTTCAAAGACAGTTATAATCATTATCAAAATGAAAACATGCCCTATTTGGGCGGATAGAGATAATGATTTGCCCAAAGGCGGTTATAATCATTAGCCAAATGAAAACATGCCCTTGTTGGGCGGATAGAGATAATGATTTGTCCAAAAGCGATTATAATAATTAACATCTGGATAGATTGAAATACAATGGTTTTTTCAAAGATGGTTATAATCATCGACACTGCAATTTTGAACAATATGACAAATTAGAAAATGGGGCTTACATACTGAATCCATACTCATTGAGTAAGAGTAAGCCGGTACAAAGGAGAAAGATGAATTTGGGCCACCTACTAGTTTGGAGATGCTTGTCCTATATAGAAAAGATTAAAATTCATTCATGATTTAATTAATTTGTATTTGAGTAATGATTTAGATAGATCAAAAAAAATTTAGGTGACCAATGATAAGTATCACAACCTCATTGCTTGTAAGATTTTCTGATCTGATTTTTGCTATACCATGTGAGAATATGCATCATGATATAAAAAACCATGAGAACTTAGCTAAAATATGCATAAGGTTGACACATGATCCAATAAACAAGGGAAAACAATGCACCAATGACAAAAAGCATGATGACAATGTTGACGTATTAATATGGATAGACTTAAGGATAATGCGCAAGGAATCACTCAATGAACACATGTATACTAAGTCAAAGTAGAACAATGAAAGAAAACAAATAGTTAAGCAAGCTAACAAATAGGAAGATAAAACATGAACAATCAAAAAGTATAACAAAACACTAAGAAACAAAAAGTGAGCAAAACAACTAGAATGAAATCAAATAGAACACAAATAATGGTTAATCACAATGTTAATGCAAACATAAGACAAATTATTCATGCATGTGTAATATAGGTGTTACTCTTGACGACAGGGTGACCCCTAAGCTAGACAATGACATAGTTATAACAACACAAGAATAAGGACACTAAGTTTCCCCTAGGCTATAGGGAAATAACATCATAAATAAGATGACAGACATTGCCCCTAGGCTATGGGAGAATGAAACAAATACAAAAAATAGGGGGAAGAAAAGAAAGGGAGGGGGTAGCTTGGCTAACTCCAGATGCATTGGGAAAGTGAATGTTGCCCACATAGGTCCATGGATGCAAGATCCAACATGAACTTCAGACAAGATATAGTTTTCTCAAGATATGGGATAGAAGAGAATGATGAGCAAGAAAAACATGATTGTGTTATAGAGGAATGTAGGATAGTCTCACAAAATGATGAGAGCATAAAATGATGTGTAGGATTTTTTATGTCTTTTACAAATGTTTTTGAAATTTGAATAATATCTAAACTTGATTGAGAATTATGAGACATTAAATGGTGCAACTCATAAAATAGTGAGAGTGTTCAAACTTAAAGTGCTCATAAAATAATGAGTGGTAAATGGGTGATTGAACTAACCTCAACATGAATCGAGCATTGCCTACATAGTCCCATTAGGACCTCAAGTCATTTTATTTCAACCTTATAGTGGAGGATTCAATTAAGTAGAAACAAATTCTCAAATTAGGCAAATGACACAGTATGGCAAGATGATATAACATGACATGATAAATGTGTTGTTTCTAATTTACCCACAGACAGTTATAATTAGGGAACAATGATATATGTCAATGAAACTAATTTTTCAAAGGCAATTATAATTAGTAGCATGAAGTGAGACACTATTTTCCCAAAGGCAATAATAATCAAGAACATTGAATGAAACGAAATAAGAAATGAAGGATGCAATTGACAAACCATTGTTATACTGGTCCATTTGCCTATAATACTGAATCAACTGCTGAAACTTCATCTGAATCCCCTTGTTGAAGGTGTTTGAAGAACCAATGGAATGAAACCAAGACCAAAGGGTTGGGGAGTGAGGGTAAAAACAAGTTTAGTCAATAGGGAAGGTATGGTAGAACGGTATATGGTATGGTACAAAAAAGATGACAATATGGTACAACATAAATGAGCGTCATAGATAATACTTTAGGTCTCTAAAGTGAAATAATGCTTGAGGTGTATGATGTTCATTGGCTCATCAAGTTCATCTCTGTCTAGTGTAGTGAGCATGTATATTCCAGAGCCATAATTTTCAACAATGACATATGGGCCTATCCAATTCGGTTTGAACTTGTATTTCTTCTTATTTTCGATCGTGGTGTTCTTTTGGTTTTCTTTGAGAATAAGATCCTCAAGCTCGAACTCTTTATGTTTGACCTACCGGTTATAGTGGCCACAATTTTATTTTGGTGTGCTTGAAAGTTTTCATCAAGTAACTAGCTCTTGTAGGTGAGCTACTCTGTAATCTTTATCATTTGGGATGTGTTTCAGTGAGATATGCAGAGAAGGTATCTTGACCTCAATGGGAAGAATGGTTTAGTGTCATAAACTAGGCAAATTGGAGTGACTCTTGTTAGAGTATGGTAATTAGTGCAGTATGTCCAGAGGGTGTGGAAGATTTGGAGGTGCCAATTGACAATATTTTTAAGGACATTGACAATAGTTTTATTGAATGCCTCTACTTGGCCATTACCTTGTGGGGAATATGCAGTATAAAAATGTTGAATGATATTGTACTCGACATAAAGCGTTTTGACATCTTTATTTTTAAATGATCCACCATTATCAAATATAATTTCGAATGGGATACCATAGCGATAGATGAGATGATTAAAGATGAACTTGAAAATTTGTTTGCCAGTCACGTGAGAGGTATAGCTTCAACCCACTTAGTGAAATATTTAGTAGCAGTAAGGATGTGTTTATGGCCATCAGATGAGGTAGGGTTAATCTTTCTAATGAGATCGAGTCCCCATGTTGCAAATGACCATAGTGTAAGCATTGATTTGAGTGTTTTGGCTGGGGCATGAATCAAATTGGCATATATTTGGCACTTGTCACACCTTTGAACATAAGCAGCTGCATCTGTATCCATAGTTGGCCAATAGTAACTGGTACGTAGGATATTTTTGGCTAGGACAACCCCATTGGTGTGGGCTCCACATACTCCATGTATTTCTCATAATGCTAATGTTGCTTTTATCAAATTTAAACAATGAAGCAAAGTTCCGTCAAAGCTATGATGGTAAAGGCTTGGGCCAAGTAAGGTATAACATGAAGCTGGGTGGGTAAAGGGCTTTTGTTGTCTACATAATAGGTTGGATGACATGATATGGTCATGAAGATATTTAAAGAGGTTTAAGTACCAAATAGAGCTAGGACCAATAATATCATAGATCATTGCGATGGTTGAAGGTTCATGAGCAGGCGTTAGAAGCTTTTTAATCAGGAATTGATATTCTTTTGCCTTATCTATGTGGCAGATCAAAGAACTAATGGTGGCCATGGCATATGTTGTCCTATTATTGGACCTATGTATGTGTTCAAATTGTATGTTGGTAAGATTCTATTTGAGAACATCGACCATGGCCTTGTATGGTCCCAACTTGTCATCTTTGGTCTGAAAGTGGTCTATAAATTGATTGATGATTAATTGAGAATCACCATAAACCTTGTTATGTTGAATACTCCATTATACTGCTTGACAAAGCCTTGCAGTAAGTGTTTCATAGTCAACCATGTTGTTAGTATAAGAAAGGCTGATACAAAATGACTTAGGGATAAGATCCCCCTATGGTGTAATAAATAATAGGTCTACCTTTGATCCATGTGATGTAATGATCCATCAAAATACAAATTCTAGTACTAATCCTAAAGAGATGTTTCTATGATGGTCATGATGGACTCATCTGGGAATTGAAAGTTAGGGGTTTGGTATCTACAAGGGGAGCTTCAGTTCGCTGATCTGTAAGTAATTTTTATTTTATATCTTCCTGGTTGACATACTCAATCTCAAACTCACTTAGAGAAGCATGATCCAAGCCATGTGGCCTTGTAAAGCTGTCTTGAATGGTAGATACTTGAGCGGATCTAGTGTAGAAATAACCATGGTATTGTTGTTAAGTATGTAATGCCATGACTTATGGATTGCAAAGACCATAGTTAAACAATATTTTTTGATGGACGTATAGTTGTGTTCATACATGACTAGTGTTCAGTTTAGATAGTACATGGCATGTTTTTTTATTTTGTCATCATGTTGAGATAGAAGTGTCTCCATAGCTTTGTCTATTTCAGATAGGTTCATTAGGAATGGCTTACCTAGTATTGTTGATAACAAAATAGATGGATTGGTAAGATATTCCTTGAGATGTTGAAGGCTTTTTTACAGTCTTCATCCCAATGAAATGTGACACCCTTATTTAGTGTGTAAATGGATGGAATTTGGTGGATAATTGTGAGATGAATCACTCGATGGATTGAATTTTGCCTTGCAAACTACATAATTCCTTCAAATTGGAAGGTGGTGGCATCTCTGTAATAACTTGTACTTTCACAAGATCAACTTCAATGCCTCACTGAGAGACGATGAAGCCTAACAATTTTTATAAAGTGACACAAAAGACACACTTCTTGAGATTGAGTCTATCCTTGTATTTATAAAGCCTCTCAAATATTTTGTGTAGCATGGATGGATTATCGACACATGTTGGTTTTACCCAATATATCATCGACATAGTCATCAACAATGTCATGCATTATATCATGAAATATGACTATCATGGCTCTTTAGTAGGCGGCCCCAACATTCTTGAGACCAAATGACATAACCTGATAACAAAATGTTCTCCAAGGAGAGGTGAATGTTGTCTTATGTTGATTTTTTGGTGCAATCTAGATCTGATTGTACTTTGAAAATCTATCCATAAGTGAAAGCATTTCATAATTCGCTATGGAGTCAACTATCATGTCAATATTTGATAGAGGAAAGTCATCCTTAGAATAGGTCTTGTTTATATCTATGAAATCAATGCAAATTTTAATTCCTTCTAGCTTTTTACTAACAAGCACAACATTTGAGATCCTCTCTAAATAATCAATCAGTCAGATGCATCTCACTTCTAAGAGTTTTCCAACTCTTTCTTTACCAATATAACAATGTGAGGATGCATCTTGCACAATTTTTTCTTCACAGGTTTGGCATCTGGATATACAACAAGATGGTGTACAACCTAGGCAGGGTCCAAACCTATCATGTCTAAATAAGCCCAAACAAAGATGCCAACAAATTCCCTTAGAAGGGTTGTAAAATTTCAAATTCATCTTTAGTGAGGGATGTGCCTAATTAGATCCATTTTGGGTCATCTGGAGTCCCAATATTGACTTCCATAGCATCTTCTACAAGGAGAGTTGAGCCATCTTCCAGAATGGTTGGCAATGATTTGAATTGCCCTGCAACTGCAAAGTCCTTTGGTTGGATTGGTTCTTCAAGCTCACCTAAACAAGATGAATTTGAATCTCTTAAGGGTAGGGATGGCAATGTGACAAATACTATTGGAAATTCTTTGGCAATTTGATCAAAGGCATGTTGTTCTGCTAAACTGAACTCGAATTCAAAATCAAGTTTATCATTGGTGGTCTCTTGAGCATCATTTGAGAAAATGTGAACACCCGCGTCTAATGGCACCTGAAATAGGTTTTCACCAAAACACTAACATTTTTATTTACTTTTACCCTTGTCCAAAAGTGCCTCAAAAAGGTTTTAAATTTGTAACCTTAATGTTTTATTTATTTATTTTTGGCTAAGGGTGTTCACCCTCTCTCTAAAATATGTTGCAGGACCCAATTTGATAGAAAACCCATTTTGGTGGTCTTCCAATGGAACATTGTCTATTGGGCCTAGAAAATTGAAAAAGGCCTCATCATTTTCAAACTCATCTATAGGCACTGTGGATCCTTGTTGGTCCCGTGCTATAAGTTGAGGATGATATAGAGGAAATGGATTATGTCAAATAACTAGGGTAATGGTACAAATGATATAGGTTTCAAATAGATTGGTATTGGCAAGGTCTTTGTAAATGCTAAGATTGAACTCTGCTTCACTACCGAGATCATCATCACTAGATGTTAGTGTTAGACCATGAATAAGATACGTGGGGTCACCCCCCATGCAGTTTAAACTTGAGACCATACGTTCCTTTGTATTGAGTTATATAAATTGGCTCAAGAGTACCCTGCCAATTTGGCTTGAGGCCTCTTCTTGCATAGGCTTGGTTTTCCATGATATTATTAGGAATGAGATATTTGACATTTTTGTAACAATCAACTAGTTTGTGATTTTACAACTAGGATTCATTATTGGCAAGTGGGTCCTCTTCTTGGTTAGTGGCTGGTGTGAAAATGATAGGAGCTGGACTATGAAGTTTACCTTTTTCTTTTCATTGCCATTCTATGTAAGGTGGTTGTGCTTTAGTTCTTTTATAGGACTTGGGGTTCTGTGGAAGCTGGGCAATGTGGAATATGTCATGGGTCAAATACTCTCTGGGCCATTATCCTATATGGTAAAATGATTAGACATTTCAAGAGGAGTCATGTGGGAAGATGAGTCAAGGTTATATGGGTCTATACAATTAGCCTCAGGCAGTTCAACAAGTATTTCTTTGTCTTTGTCCTTTTTGGGAATTGAATCTAAGCCAAAATACTAGCTATAAATTTCATACTCAACCTCCAAACGTTTGTAATGTTCATAGGATTGCAAATCTCCATTGATGGTGACATCTATGCTTGGGTGAGATAACATGAGACACTAGTGCAATGTTGAAGGAATTGCATTAATTTCATGTATCCAAGGTCTACCCAGAAGTAAATTGTATGCTATATATAGGTCAAATACATGGCAAAGTGTATCATGGGTCAAGGGACCAATGATAGCTAACAAGCTTATGGTGCCTTGTGATTCCTTCTCTTCATTGTCGGAGGCCTTGATAGTAATTATTTTGGCTATAGATTGACTATTATATATTTAAGATGCTTGATGAGCTTCAAAGACACAATATTCAAGGCTGATCCATTGTCTATGAAAACACATTTGACTTTGTACCACATTATGACAACTTCAATGTATAGGAGATTTTTATGGAGAGGGCCAAGGGATGACATATTGCTTTGGTCAAAGGTCAATTGTTGGCTTGGGGCTAGATGTCCAACCAAAGCTTGGAATTTATCTAGAGTTATGTCATTAGGAACTTGGATTGGCCTAGGAGTTCTATTAGGATATTTTTTTTATAGTAGACATACACAATAAATAAAAGATGGAAATTTGTGTAGGTGTCTTCTAAAGTTGTTCCATAATGCCATAAGGATTTTCCTTAATAGTGGTATATGGCTTGTTCCTAGCTAGCACAATGGGTTGGATTGGTTCGTTGGCAGGAGGTTGTGGGTCAGGAATTGTAATTTTAGACTATCAAGTTCTAATTACACAATTAGGATTGGATACATGACCGTTATAACTTGATGATGATGGAGATGGGCTAGATATGATAAGCTCAATTTCCAGTGCACTTGGTTTTGGTCACAGGGTAATGATGAGTTATCAGTATAAGGTCTTGAAATAGTAATCCTTGGTTGTTGTTGCACTTGTTTACAGTCCCAGGTCAAGGAAAGCTTATTAGCATAGGTAGTTTGATTAGAATTATTTAGAAATGATCATGTTCTGTTAGCACTTGGTTTAAGGTTAATGGTGATGGTGGAAACATGACCTCCCGCAATACGATCTACAAATTTAGTGTAGTCATGTGCCATTGTGTGGTAAGTCTCTTGGTTGTTAGAATCATTCTAGCCTTGGTTCCTCCCATTTGATTGATGTTGTTATTCTACTGATATTGATGTTGTTGTTATTGATACTATTATCATTGTTGTTTTGGCCTTTGTTGTTGCTATTGTTGATTGTTACTGTTATGTTGTGAAAAAGGGTTTTGGTAGATACCCAGGTTCTGATTAGATGTAGATGCTCTATTATCCAATGTAATCTCTCCGTTTTCCAACACATTTTTGATGAGGTTTTTTATCTACACACAACAACATAAATTATGTTCATGAACATGATGGTATTCATAGAACTCATTTTCTCTATACCAATTTGGATACGAAATACCCTCAGAATAATGTTTCAAAAATTGGCCAACTAATCATTTCAGTTGCATCTAGCTTGTAAAACACATCTTCAATAAGTTCACTAAGGTCATTGAAGACTCAAGGAGTGGGTTTCCTTCATGGAGGAGGAGTTTGAAAATGTGGTTGTTGTTGCATTTGTGGAGCAGGTCTAGGTTGCTATAAAGGTTACACTTGCTGAATAGGTTGTTGATGAGAAGTAAGCTACATTTACAATGTGGGTTGAACATATAGTGTTTTCACTTCTTGGACATGATGCGAATCAGTTCTTCCATTGCCAATAAAATTATTATTACGATTGTATTGCTTGGATTTATCATAGTTATTGGCTTGGGCTAGTACAAATGCTCGCGCTTGGACCTAGTTATAGTTCTAATTTTGGCCTGTACCTTGGTTTTGGTTTTAATTTTGGTTTGAGGTTAACTTGATAATCCCTTTGTTAATAAGGGCCCTTTTAATCAATAGACTTTTGTCAATGATCTCTTTGAAGATATGCACACATTGAAGCTCTAGATGATAGGATATCTCACTGTGCAAATTTTTAGTAAACATAGCGTCCAATTGTTTTAGTAAGCTATGGGTGAAGCGACTAGCATACATGCTCCATATCTATAGATAGTTAGCAAAAAATTTCACCTGCCTTTTATTTGGCCTGAGTCAAATTTACCAATGAAATCTCATGTTCAAGATTATAGGAGAAATGTTGCACAAATTTATCTGAGAGGTCATCAAAATCAGATGCAAAATTCTTTGGCAATTTAAGGAACCACTACAAACCCTATCTTGCTAGACTTTGGGGAAACAAGAGTAGGTAAATGTCATTGTAAGCCACTAGTTGACAAATGACAAAGAACTCTGTCAAATGGGCCTTAAAGTCTCCTTTACATTTGTATTTATCAAATTTTGGTGGTTCATAACCTAGAGGAAATGGTATTTGAAGATACTCCATGTTGAATAGGTATGAACACATGCCATCTAACTTGAATTTCTTGGTCTGCTTCCCTACTTGAATGGTGGTAATCACATCCTTCATTTGTTACAGTGCTTGTGCTAAGAAATTAGATGGAACATTTGGCTAAGGTGGTGGTTGGGAGGTCAAAGGTGGATTACCTTGCCTTGGGTATAATGGAGGGATGGTTTTTTGTAGAATGTTGGTTTGAGAATGACCTAACCAGGAATATTTTAGGGATGTAGTTTTTGAAATTACAAGCATTATTGTGCTATATTCTAGTTTGGATTTGGTATATAGCCTTGGCTTTAAGGGAATTGGGGATGCAATGGAAGAATATGGATTTGGGTAAAATACTTTGCCTGATAAGGTTGAGTAGGGATTTGCTGTCGACTAGTTAAACCTAGATAAACAAGGGGAACTTGTTGTGGACCAAGGCACTATTGTTGAATATGTGGCATGTATTGAGTAAAAAATTAATTACTGCCTAATTGGTACTTGTTGGATAGTGGGACCTCTTTTTTGTGCAAACACCTATTGTGAACTAAACGCTTGTATGGTGTTCAACATTTGTCTCTGACCAATATACACATGTTGTTGATTAGACAATGTTTGTTATTGAAAAGGTATATTGGTTCGTGATTGGAGAGGTACATTTGTCACTACCTATTGAGGTGGAACATTTGTTGCCCCTATTAAGGTGGCATAGTGTTCTACATTTGCTGTAGTGGTATATTATATTATGCATGTTGTTGTGGAATATTAGTCATCACCTATTTAGGTGGAGTAACATTCATCACTTGTTGAGGCAAAGTACTAGTCGACACTTGATTACTCAATCTTTGTGGTTGAATGCTTGAAGAAGCAATTTGTTGAGGTTTAAAAGTAACCTGTTGTGGTTGGGACGTAGGAGTTTCTACTCCCTATTGTTGTGAACCATTCATGGTATTAACTAAAGGTACTTGTTATTGTAGACTATTTGTCTATGTAGTTAAACCATACTTTGGCCTACATTAGAAGACATTTGCATGTTATCAACTGTGTTTGGTACATCATTTTGTGTAGAAGCCATAGTCATATCTTTAATAGATGGGACATTATACATGTCACCAACTGAAGTGCTTTGTGAAAATGGGTCTATACCCAAATTATCTTGACCTGTCAATTCAATTAATACTCTTGTTGAAGGAGCTAGCTCTATGAGCGGAGCGTTTGACATGGCCATGGTACTAAAATTATGTGCTAGATTCAAATAGGTTTTATATGCTTGTTGCATTTGTCTAAAGTGGTCCTCCATGAGGCCCTTTCCTTTTATAAGCATATTTGGGTCTTGATATGACATTGGTATGAGTACTTGAGGATGCTTAATAGAGGCATGTTCAATGGTTTGGGTATAAGGCATGTTTAGATGTACTCTAACTAGACTAGGTAAATTTTCATGAGGGAAGTCTATTGAAAACTTGGCCCCTACCTCCATGGATGTAACTAAAACCTCATCCTTTTTTTCAAGCAAGTGATGATAAAAAAATAAGGATCATATGTCGATGACATAATAACGTAATACAGTTGTTGAAATTGTTCTATAACTAATAGCACACTAGCAAGATATTACATGGTTTGATCTTGGTCTTGCTCTGAATATGAAGGTGTGGTAACCAAATAATGGGCTAACGGATCTTGACTTTTTTCCCCATATTGATCAGTGTAAGGAGGATAAGGATCCATCTGACAAACCACATCATCATCATAAGGGTCTTGAACAAATTTATCATTTGTGATATGATATCATAACCTGGATTGTACATGGCTCCACTATGAGTGTAACAAGACATATCCAAATTAATGGCTAACATTCTATGAAAATAGGTTTATAGTTCTACAAACTCTTAAAAATAAGGTCTAAAAGATAAACGCCCTGAACTTGGTCTAAAACTTGGTCTAAGAATTGGATTTGTTTCTCCAAAAATGGTCAATGACAAACTTGGTCTAAAATGGTCTAATGTCAAGTGTATAAAATCAAATGTCTTATAAAAATGGTCAAGTGGATGAGTAAAAACAAAATTCCAAACTTAGGTAAAAAGTGTTTCAAATAGTTTCTAATCTAGGTCTAAAGATGAAAAAGGTTGCTAGGTCTTTTAGAAATAAAGCACACAAGCTAGACTTGGCACAAACAGATAAATAATCTAACAAATTTAAAGCACTTTGAATCAAACTAGGTGTTGACCATTTTTGGTTCTACAGGCCAAAAAATTGGTCTCTCTTTCTTTCCTTGCTATCCCAGTCTTTGATGCCTTCACCTTACTGAAATCATGGTTTTTTCCCTTTGTTGTAGGCCTATTCCACAAAAGAACTAAGTGATTTGAGTCCTATAGGTTTCAAGTTGATTTAAGGCTTGTTTTGCTTTAGAAAATTACCTCAAGCATGCCTTTTATTGCAAAGGAATGGGCCAGTTTTAAAGAAATGCAAGTCTTTTATAAACACTTCAAAGGGCAAGTGGCCTTGTAGAGGGTAAGAAGGTGCCAAATGGGGCCGTTCAAGTAGGTTCTAAAGGACATTTTGGACCCAAAGTGCCCTTGCAGAGGGCAGGGAATATATTTTGAAAAGAGATCAAAGAGAAGGCCGAAAGGGAAGTATTCCTTTGGAAGAAATGACAAAGCAAAAAAAGACAAAGGATTTCTTTGGGATTTTGTCCAAAAAAAATCCATGTAGAACCAAGGGTGAATTCCTTCGAAAAAAGTACCTGAAGGAATTCCTTCAGACATTTTATCTGAAGAAATTCACAAAGGAAGGCCCAGACATGAGACTTTGAAGGTAAGATTTCCTTTAGGCAAAATGTCTAAAGGATTTCCTTCGGATATTTTGTCTGAAGGAATTAGGAAGACAAAGGAGCTCGAAGGGAAAGTGCCCTTGCAGAGGGATCCCAGTGATCAAAAAGGACCTTTTCCACTTTTTCAAAGGGACACCTTCCCTTTGGGAAGGTTCATTTTGTAAAGGCCAAAAGAATTACCAAAGATGATGATAGGCTCGAAGATGTCAACTCTAGCATGATGAACTAGCTGTTGGTAGTTTAAACATCTAGTAACGTCCCCATGGGCGTCAAATTTGAGACAGTGAAATAGCCATTGGTTTTTGAATCACAACAGGCCCATAGACGTCAACTTTCATGATGCATTAGCTGTTGAGGAAAATCCAACAAGAAACTCTTTCGAACAAGTGGCTAAAAGATTTCTTTCAAACATCTTGCTCGAAAGAATTCATGAGTGTAGGCTCGACGAAATTCAAAGGGGCATAAGACCCAAGGATAAACTCAACAACCTGCTAGAAAAGGAGCTTGAAAAAGGGAAAAGAATATCCCAAGAGCTCAAATTTCTAGAAAGTGACAAGAAATAGCAAGGAAAGAGGGAAGAAAATAGAGAATCCAAAAGATGACTACACATACATACAACATTTGGAATGTTCCAAAGGGCATGACCAACCAAGCACAGACATGAATTAGAACAATCTAGGTGGCACAAAAACCGTCGACATAAGAAGTTATTACTGAGGATGAGACAAAGTGACCCATGCTTTTGCAGTGACATTTAATATGATTTAAGCACCAAAGTCAAGACTTGTGATTGCCACATCATGGTTTCTTCAGTGGACTTCCTCCTTCCTAGACATTCAGTGCAACATGGGCCACTTGTTCTAAAAGGTGCCAAAGTATTCTTCTTCATGCTATATATTGTAACCTCTCAATTAAGAAAGATATCTCTCATTTTGTAAGGTGACGCCCTGCCAAAATTTTGCCTTTGATTAATAAGAATGCTTTTTACCTCTATCTGGCTGGTTATACTTTTGAGTGTTTTTATGTATCAATTCTGTGCTTAGTTATTTTTAGCTTGATGCTTTCATAGATTGATACCAACATACCTAGTGTAGCCAAAGCACCATTTTTGCAGGTTAACAAGAAGTGCTACATTTGGAGCATAGAGACAGAGGAGTAGTTATCTGACAGTGTGTTTTCTACAGTGCCTGTGGTAAGTTCATTCTCTATGTGTCTTCATTAAGCCCCCTTTTAAAGCTCCCTATAGTCTGGTCTTTCTATCAAATAAAGTGTTTGTTCACCTCCTTCTGATTTGAAGTGATAAAATAGCTGAGTGGATCAAAATCATTTGGTGCATCACCATTTAGATAATTTCTATTTTAGTTATATCCTTTTCCCTTTTCACCCCCCTCCCATTGTTAGTAGTAGTAGTGAAAGATCTCAAAGATGCATCAAAGGGAGATAACCCTTATCTAGAGATTCTCCCCTTAGTTTTTCCAAACCCACAACAAGAGGGGAGTCTCCATTGTGCCGCATGGAAGAGAGAAGCCAAGCCTTCTTTCAAGGGTGTTATCCACAACATCAATAGTTTTTGGCACACCTAGTGGGACCATTTGTCGAAGGAGTTGAAGGATTTTTGGTGTCTTCTTCAACCGATCAGCCTTTAGAGACATTTAAACCAACACCAATGGTGAATCCGAGTTGAATCAGATGATTAAGCAGTCCTAGTGCCATAAAGAAATCACATTATGGTATTTATAATCCCATTGCTTAGCAACATGGACCTTGTTTTCCTTCATATAACTTTGATCAAGCTCAGGTTGTTCATGGCATCACCTCAAATAGCTCTCTTGGTTGGCCTTCACCTAGTGTAAAGGAAGTAATGCTGAAATTTGAGAAGCAAGTGTTGGAGATAAATAGATTGGAGGAGCAGAATAGATATCAGCAAGAGCTTATGTATAAGGAGGAGTGCTTGTTGAGGCAAACTCAGGGCTTGCAATCCATGAAGGAGGAAGTAGCAAAATGGAAGAGTCCATCCATTCAAGGAAATCAGCCCTATGCAACTTCTCCCATTCCAAAGAAGCCCCCTCTTATTCTAAAGAAAGCCCCCTCTTGTGCACCAAATCCTTTCTACCAAATAACACTTGCTCACTCTAACTCATCTGATGTAGTAACCACTCCTGCTCTTAATCCCTTGCACCTAGCTTTCCAACATCAAAGGGCATTAGAACAACCTCCCATGGAAATGAACCTTCTAAATTCCTTAGATTGTGAATCCTCATTTGAAGGGAATCATCCTATGCCTTTCAAAAAATAACATGTCTCTCTTTAGGAAATTCTTCCTGTGCATCAATAGTCTCTTCCTAGTCTTCATCAACTTCCTCAAGTCTTTCAACACGATGTCAAGACTCTAAGTTGGAGGAGTGAATACCATGAACCAACTCAGGTCTTTGGAAATGATGAAGCTGCTCTTGCTCATGGTGATCCTCATGATCTCCAAGAAAGGCTCTTCCAAGAGAATATAGCCAGGCAAGTTACAGAGTTGGAGTCCAGAATGAGATTCCTCATCTAGGATGTGATAGACAGTTTAAACCAAACAACAGATTCCATGTCTGAACACACCCCATATAAACTCCTTCAAGAGAGCTATCAAGCCACATCTGATGTAGACAAAGTGCTAGCCAAATGGAAGGAAGAGAATCGTTTGATTCTAGCTCAATGACTGCCTCCTCTTCCACACAAGTCTATCCATCAACCCTCCACTCCATTATTTCTCAAGGAGGAACCTGTTTTAAAAAAGGCAAGTGAAGAAGAGAGGATCCAATTTGTAGTTTCCCAAGAGGCTATCATGAGTGATAATAAGGATGAGATCATCATTGATGCTCCCTTCAAATACATCATCAAAAATGGAGAAGATATGGATCATGCATACATGTAGATGTTCTAATAATATGAAGAAGAGGTTGACAAACTTCATTTGTCAACAATGGATGCTAAAGAAAGTAAGCATGGTGAGCTCTCTCCTCCCTTTTTTGATGAACTTCCTTATTTCTTTGATGAAGAGAATGACCATGTCATGGGACCCGAGTTGGAGGAGGATCAGGAGCATGTCTTATAACAACTAGAGACTCTTGTTTTTGAGTAAGAAAGGGAGAGGCATGTCCATCTTATTGAAAGCTTTGAAGAAGAGAGCCTTTAGTAAGAGAGTGATGTTTTAGTGGATAAGCAAGCTATTTATGATCTCATTTTAGATGCAACATACACCCTACTTCAAGAAAGCCATGATGAGGTAGAAGATTAGTTTGACAGGATTTTCAATGAGGCAAAAAGAAATAAGTCAATCCATGATGCATGTCAAGGAGGCTATGAGCTAAATGAGGCTTATGGTGATAAGCTAGCAACCATTGATTTCTTGATGAAATACACCAGCATGAGGAGTCAACATGAATTAGGTTTCAAGGGACAAAGTGAATACATAAATGTTGGATACATGTTTGTCCCTGATCCACTCAGATACAAGCCCATCAAGGTGGTAGGAAAGAAGGGCAAGTCACCAAGTCTCCATTCCATTCAGTCACTTGTCTAGCATCATAAGTTTTCTTACCATTAAGGCTTGAGAAGTTTTTCCTTTGATCCAGGAGGGAGGAAAATATATCTAGTTAGTTGTACATAATAGTTTGCTTTCAGTTGACTTTGTTTTCTCTAAATGTTGTTTGCACAAGGGTAGTGTTTTTTAGCCTTGTTATGTGTTGTTTTTTCCTTATTGCTTGAGGTAAAGCTTTGTTGGTTCATAGGAATTTAGAAGGCTATTTCTAACTTTTTCAAGCTACATCTTGAATCCATGCCCAATGGACTTTGAGGCTACCATTATTCTTTAACATAGCAAGCATGCTTCCCCTATGAATTGCCAAATTGTTGACCATTTTTGGTCTTATAGGCCAAAAAACTAGTCTCCCTTTCTTTCCTTACTGTCCCAGTCTTTGATTCCTTCACCTTGATACAATCATGGTTTTTTCCCTTTGTTGTAGGCTTGTTCCATGAAAGAATTGAGTGATTTGGGTCCTGTAGGTTTTAGGTTGATATGAGGCTTGTTTCACTTCAAAAAATTACCTCGGGCATGCCTTTTATTGCAAAGGAATGGGCCAATTTTAAAGAAATGCAAGTCTTTTATAAACACTGCAAAGGGCAAGCACCCTTATGGGGGGCAGGAAGGTGCCAAATGGGGCCATTCAAGTAGGTTCTGAAGGACATTTTGGACCCAAGGTGCCCTTGCAGAGGGCACGAAATAAATTTTGAAAAGAGATCAAAGAGAAGACTGAAAGGGAAGTTTTCCTTTAGAAGAAATGATAAAGCAAAAAAAGACAAAGGATTTCTTTGAACTTTTGTCTGAATAAAATCCATGTAGACCTAGGGGTGAATTTCTTTAGAGAAAGTGCCTGAAGAAATTCCTTCAGACATTTTGTCCAAAGAAATTCACAAAGGAAGGCTGAGACATGAGACTTTGAAGGCAATATTTCCTTCAGACAAAATGTTCGAAGGAATTCCTTTGGACATTTTGTCTGAAGGAATTGGGAAGACAAAGGAGCCCAAAGGGAAAGTGCCCTTGCAGAGGGCTCCTAGTGATAAAAAAGGACCTTTTCCACTTTTCTGAAGGGACACCTTCCCTTCGAGAAGGTTCATTTTTTAAAGGTTGAAGGAATTACCAAAGATGATGATGGGCCTGAAGATGTCAACTTTAGCATGATGAACTAGCCATTGGCAGTTTAAATGTCTGGTGACATCCTCGTGGGTGTCAAATTTGAGATAGTGAAATAGCCATTATTTTTCAAATGGAAACAAGCCTGTAGATGTCAACTTTAATAGAATGCACTAGCCATTGAGGAAAAGCCAACAAGAAACTCTTTCGGACAAGCGATTGAAAGATTTCTTTCCAACATCTTACTTGAAAGAATTCATTAGCATAGGCACGATGGAATTCAAAGGGGCATAAGACCTGAGGATAAACTCAATGACCCGCTAGAAAAGGAGCTTGAAAAAGGGGAAAAGAATAGCCTAAGAGCTCAAATTTACAGAAAGTGACAATAAATAACAAGGAAAGAGGGAACAAAATAGAGAATCCAAAACACAGCTACACACATATATGACAACATTTGGAATGTTCCAAAGGATGCACCCAACCAAGCACATACATGAATTAGAATAGTCCAGGTGGCACAAAAAATGTCGGCACAAGAAGTTAATACTGCAGATGAGACAAAGCGACCCATGCTTTTGTAGTGACCTTTAATATGATTTAATCACCAAAGTCAAGACTTGTGACTACCACATCATGGTTCCTTCAACAGACTTCCTCCTTCCTAGGCATTTAATGCAACATGGGCCACTTGTTCTGGAAGGTGCCATAGTCTTTTTCTTCATGCTATCTATTGTAACCTCTCAATTAAGAAAGATATCTCTCATTTTGTAAGGCAAAGCCCTACCAAAATTTTACCTTTGATCAATAAGAATGTGTTTTACCTCTAACTGGTTGGTTATACTTTTGAGTGTGTTTGTGTATCAATTCTATGCTCAATCATTTTTAGCTTGATGCTTTCAAAAATTGACACCAACATACCTAGTGTAGCCAAAGCACCATTTTTATAGGTTAACAGGAAGTGCTGCATTTAGAGTGTAGAGATAGAGGAGTAGTTATCTGACAGTGTCTTTCTACAGCGCCTATGGTAAGTTCATTCTTTATGTGTCTTGATTAAGCCCCCTATTAAAGCTTCCTATAGTCTGGTATTTCTATCAAATAAAGTGTCTGTTCACCCCCTTCTGGTTTGAAGTGATAAAATAGTTGAGTGGATCAAAATCATTTAGTGCATCACCGTTTAGAGAATTTCTATTTTGGTTATATCCTTCTCCCTTTTCACCCCCCCATTGTTAGAAGTAGTATTAAAATACCTCAAATATGAATCAAAGGGAGCTAGCCCTTATCTAGAGATTCTCCCCTCAGTTTTTCCAAACCCACAGCAAGAGGGGACTCTCCATTGTGCCGCGTGGAAGAGAGAAGCCAAGCCTTCTTTCAAGGGTGCAGTCCACAATGTCAACACTAGGCATTCGAATTTAAACATAAACTTCATATTTTGGAAAAAATACATTAGAATTTAAGCACATGGAAGATAAACCACTTTCTAAACTTAGGCACAAAAATAGTCTTCTAAATTGAGCAAAAAACTAGTTTAAGTTGCACAACCTAAAAGCAAAGGTAAACATTTAAGCCAAAATTACGTGAGGCATATGTATAAACCAATCAATGTTTGAATATAAAATTATCAAGACCACTTTAAAAATTGATTAAAAAGGCCAGGTTTCTCAAATGGACAACAAGTTAAACCAAAATTAATGGTATAACAATATGAGGCATAAACTAAAAGGCACACGTGGTTTCAAAATTGTGATTGGATACAAGGTAACAAGTTTTTGAAATAATGTGAGCAGTGTAATGACATTATCTTGTTCTAAAGGTATGACAAATGGTTTGTTTCAAAAAATCTAAGACACAAGACTTGGAATGAAATAGGTAGCATAACGATGCCCCTTTCAGACAAGTGACACATGACATAAAAGTTTGATAAATGACTAAGGCAAAGTGCAGTGTCAAACAAACAACGTAACACCCTTTCAACTAAAATAGTGGTGTGAAAACATGATTTGTTTTGGATGTGGTATTATAAATAAATATTTTTAACTCAAGAACATGAAAGTTAAAAAGAGAAATGATAAAAACACCTAAGTATAACATCCAAAAGCCTAAAATTAACAAGGTGGCATCTTATTGTCAAAATCTGTCTATATACTTGATCTTGAGAGGGATTTAAGTTGTTAATCCAAAAAATAAAATGCATAGGAAAAGTAAGGTTTTTAAGCCCCATCTTCTCTCAAGAGTTCATATGATGACATGAAACTTTAGGCTACTCGCTCTGCATTGACAATATGTCTACGGTAAGTGGGGTTGTTTAAACTATCAATTTTCATTTATTCTAAATGGTCCCATATGTGTGGTAAACACTAGGGTGAAACATGTCATTTGGATTTGTGTTAACTATCTTGTTGTGAAAAGGTATTATCCTTTTCACAACCACTACATCTATCAATTGCTCAGTGTAGTGTGAATTTTGAGTTAAACATATGTTTCGAGGTCATTTTTTACTAACAGAACTTGTTTAACTACTCAAACAAATGTCCTAATAAGTTGACCCAATTTTTATACACCTACTATGGAGTGGGGTTGAAGTTATGTTGGGCAATGAATTCCTAGGTCAACACTGCCCTAGAGAATTTGTGAGGAGGCAATGAATTCTCACCCACAAGCCAAAATGCATAAAATAAAAATTGAGTAGAAAGACTTTAGGGTCATTTTGGGGTCACCCAAATGTCTTAGATTTTGGGGAGGGACTTAGTGACTTTCCTTCGATGCTTTTGGACAAAAATGACAAATAAAATAAGTGAGCATTTTTTGTCACCCAATTATTCTAAAGGGGACGGGGGGAGATCATACATATGAAATTTGTCTTACAAGACAACCACTCAACAACAAACATAAAAATGAAAACTCTTATGAGTATTTAACTAAAGTGTGAGTTAAATTTTATATCACCAAATGAAATATGTCATGAAGTTTAGCCCCTTGGCATTGTGTTGAAAATTTTAGACAACAAAAATAACTCAAGTAAAATATTTTAAAACACCAAATTTAGATGTGAGTTTTGAAACTTAAGAGTGATTAAAATTGTTTTTCTTGGCCTTTGGGTCTTGAAAAAGATGTTAGGGGTACTTGTGCTTAGAATAAAAATGTAAGTGGGAAAATAAATTTTAAATTTTAGCTCTCAGGTTTCAAATATTTTTCACACAATGCAAAAATAGAAACTCAGAGCAATACCACATGTTTTCTTGTAAAACCGCAATACTTAGGACAAAACCACAACTTCTTGCAAAATAGAATGTTAGCACAAAGTCGCAAATCTTAAAGCAATATCACAGCTTATCAAGAAAAATTTCTACTTATCATGCAATATCATTACTTATCATGCAAAACTATGAACTATCATGCAAAACCATGACTTATCATGCAAAACTGAGACTTATCATGCAATATCATAACTCTTCCGGCAACATAAAATGGTTAGTAGAAAATTGTGATGGTTTAAATCAATATCATGACAGTTAGTGCAATATTTCAACAATTTAGACAATATCGCAACTATAAAGTTGAGACATTATGCAATATCATGATTTCAGAAAGAAAAATCACAACTACATAGAATGAAAATGCTATTTCCTATAGAATGTCCATGAGTCTCCAATTTCCATTTTTTAAATCAAGTTTGAATTTTTACATGAAAATTGTTAGGAGGATGTCCTAAAATACCATGGGAATAATTTTGTGGGGTGAGAGTCCCACCGAGCATGCCATCATGTGAACAAGGAATACATAGAGGGGAGGTTAGTGTATGTAATCAGAAATGCATCATGTTTATAAAACATTTCTAGCTCGAATAAGATGGAACATACCTACACTTTCAATTGGGAATACATTTGTTAATCAGGAGCATGACCAAGATGGGGATTTGCTAGACCCAATTAGGGGATCACTTATTACAATATACTATGCTAAGGAGGGTTTTAAAGCCTCCAAACTAACACAATCACACAATAACCCTAAGGGGGTCCTAGGTTTAATATTTCACTTATGTTTAATAAACAAGAAAGTAAATCTAATCTAGTGCTCACCAAAGCTTATGGCACAAAGTGAGGGTTAGAAACAAAACTAATTAAAATAAACATTCATAGAAGACATATACTCACGTAAATGTATACAAAATCCTAATGCATGGAAGAGAAGCACAATTACATTATCTATTTACTTTTACAAAGGAGAGATAAAGTTAGGAACACTTACATTTGAAGATAAATCTATCAAGCCTCAATCTCTCCCTTGGCCAAGGTGCTTCACAAAAGATTATTGTGGTATGTAAAGATAACAAACACAAATTATCTCTAAGCTACACAACCTATCTATGCATCCAAAAGACTTCTCCACAAGATAAGATACATATCCCCAAATAAAATATGGAAACCTAAGCTTTATTCCTCAAGTAGAATTATCAATAAGAAGATGTTTTTTCATATTTATTCTTCTTTGCTTCTATATTTTCAAAGGGTTGGAAATGATCTTGTATATATAGGTGGATATTACCTTAAATTCTTTTGCATATGTCAGCTGTACGGGGTCAACCCAATCGACCATGTATGTTTTTGAGAGATAATTCACTAAGTTTCGAGCTATGTCAGTCAAAGGGCTAAAAAAATATAAAGTGAAAAATACCTCAAAATAGTACAAGGTTGACCCAGTCAACCCTATACACTATACAGAGTCGATCCAGTTAACCTACTATAGCCAATTGTCAAAAGGGGGATACGACAAGGAACAAGAGGATAAAGATGTAATAAATATTTGGAATGGGTACAAATGAGAAGAATAAGATTAGGGTAAATGGTTTTATAAGAAAAGTGTGTAGATGACAATTGACAAAAGGGACAATAATCTTATGAAGCAACAATAATCTTACGAAGCAGTAATGGTCTGCCTACCCCTTTCTCGATGCACCCTTTAAGGTGTGCACTTAGAGAGATTGACACTCGATGGGGTCCTACAAGATACAAAGTGTTAGTAATTGATAAAAATTTGAAATTATTATGTGTATACATATTCCCCACTTGAAACTCATCACATGTTAAGTAAGTGCAACTCAGGATGGTGCTTTAAAAATAAAACATGATAACACACAATGCTAATGCTAAGTAAAGTGAAATAAGCAACAAATAAGATAAAGGAAAAGATAGAATTGAAAAACACATACCTTTACTTACCTTAGTTCTGTAGAAAAAAAATTAGACTACAAGAGAAAGTGAAGGCATTCAATGTGAAGAACACTAGGCAAACCTATAAAAGTTAATGCAAAAAATAGCCAAAAATCAAAATTTTTGGAATGTAGGCATATGATAGTGGAAAATATTCTCTACGTCATCACGATTCTAACATATTTTGTGTTTTAAAAAAAAAATGAATAGAAAAAAAGATATAAGCAAAATAAGGAGTCTACTTGAAAATAATTAAAAATTTTAAATTGCTGAAAATTGTTTTTAAATTGGGAGAAAGATAAGTCATTCGTTATTTTGACTTGTGAAGGATTAAAAAAAGCTCTGAGAAACCAAATGAGCTAGGATGGCAAAGAGATGACATGATATATGAGGAGGAATTGATTGGGGTCCCTTGCGAGGGGATTACTCCATGACGTCTTGGATGAGGTGTTAATGTCGTATGACCCTACTGCATTGGAAGACTCCAATGTCTCATCTATCTTAACTCAAATGAGCTGGTTCAGATTAGTTAGAGAGGTAATGAGGTAGATACAAGCATAGGGAGAGAGGATGCAACCACCAACTAAGATGGTTGGAGAGATACAGATATGGTAGGCCCTAATAGGGGAGAGAGCTACACATTTAGCTATAGTGATGTAGATGACACAGACACATACAATGACCTTGACCCATATGACACAAGTGAAGGAGCTGGAGAGAGTGACACACATGATGATCTTAGCCTAGTTGGTGTAGGTACATGCACAGATGGCACATTTAGAGGGACAAGTGAATGGATTGAGATCTTAGACAACCTTGTTACAAACATTCTATGCAAAGGGGTCAGACTGAGGCATCGATAGGTAGCGTGACTAGGCCACGAGATAGATGGGATGGGACCCAGCCATAGAGTTAGAGTATTGTATATGGTTTTACTTGTATCAAAACTCATGATATATATATATATATATATATATATATATATATATATATATATATATATATATATATATGATGGATCATTTTGGCATATTGATGTTGATTGTGTATGTTTTTGTTATCATAGTTATGGTTGTGGATGGTTTGAATATATTTCATTCTAGAACATGTATTTAGCTATTTGTTGTATATGCTATAGGAAATATATGAGATGTGGTTTCTTGTATAGCATTGTGTAGAACACATGCATGATTAAAAAGAAATAGGCAAAAAAGACTTGGTAAAATATAATCAATAAAAAATGTACCACACACTATTTCAAGTTGAGAAATGTGTAATAACAATAAATAATTAATTATAAAGAATCAAAAGAATGGTAAAAAGATTTTTTTTAAAAACCAAGCGAAAGATTTTTGCACCAAATTAAAACAAGTAAAATCACACTAAATCACATTGGAAAATATGAAAAAAATATAATAAAATGGAAGGTATGTAAAAGAGAACAAATTGTATAAAAACAAATCAATTAAGTCAATGAATTATACTATATCACATTGGAAAGTATAAGAGAAAAACAAAATTGGCAAAATGATTGGTCTGGAATTTGTCATACTAATTCAAGCTAGAAAGTATGAAAAATTCAAGAAATGGTTGGATTCTTACATGCACTTATAAAATAAGAAGATAAAAGTGAAAAAAAAATGAATTAAACATAAAACATACTAAATCAAGTTGGGAAGCATGTCAATGATGTGTAACTTCATAGTCGATTACATCTTATCTCATATTTGACACATGTAAGTTTTGTTTGTGACTTGTATTATTGGAAAACTTTGTGAGGAGGGCCAGGTCCTATCCATGGTCTTACACTACAACTCCACAAAGGGAACACCACTGAAGTTGAATAATCGAGACAATCAGGGAACAAAGGATGTGGGTAATAAGACTGTGCTATGATGGTAATTTGTGAGGAATGTCATGTCCTATCCATGGTCTTATAAAGCAAATCACAAATGAGATCCCAATGGGAGTGATTAGTAGACAAATTAATATTTTTCAAGAGGAAATATAAGGGATATAGGGAATGAAAAAGGGAATGTAAAAATCAAGACTTAGGCATCTTATGAGAAGACCTTAGGAGGAAAGAGGCATAGTAAGGATATGAGAAGACACTAAGTGACTAGTGACCTTCAATGTATAAAGGAAACTTGTTCGCTATAGACATAAATTTCTGTAGGCAAATAAGTGTGCTACTAAAATCAAATCATGAAAGTAGATTGGTACAAGGAAAATTAAAATGGACCTACTTTCCCATGATGTGTTCCCCATTCTTCAAGACCCCTTATAGAGCCGTCAGTCTACTGCAAAGGTTGGGTAGTTACGTGATAAAGTAGGTAGCATTAAAAGTTTTTTTTATTCTCTTCTTCCAATCTACTGGCCTACCGCACCCCAAAGGACCTCGGTTCTATCATGAGGTCAACTATGGAGTTTGAGAATCAATTAGAAGAAGGAGATGTGCTTTGAATCACATCTTTTAGTGTGATTTGAATTTTAAGAATATTATTACCTTTTATATCATTGCCTTTTTGTTTAAAATGATTTGGCTTTTAAATTTTTATGGATTTTGAAGATTCCTCCTCCATACAAATTTTAAATGACCAATCATAGAGATGTAGTGATACACACAAAATGAGCTTTAAGCTAAGGTTAAAGGAAGCTAAGGAACCAAAGACAAAGACGGACTAGGACAGTTAGGCTCAACAATGAACCAACATGTGATTTCAAGTCTCAACCATGTATATGCTTAGTTTTCTGAAAGGAAATAAAGGAAAATAAAGAAATCCAAAGTGGACTAGTATAAGGAAAATATAATGAGATACATTGTTTGTTAACTGATCACATGGTAATAGAAAACATGACGAAAGGGAACAAGGTTGGTATAACCAAGTCACAGTTGAAATTATCTATGAAAAATAGAGATAAGAGAGCAAACAATCATGAAGACACAAGAAGAGAGTTTTTAGAAAAAAATCAAGAAATAAAGAAAAAGTAATGATAAAGAAAGACAATCCTATGCAAATATAAATGACAATATAAGCAAGATATAGTACAAAAGGTAAAATCACTATAAGAAAAATATGAATTAGACACAGTGTCAAATGATATAATAGATAGATAAAATATAAGATTGGATCACATGTCCAATCCAAGTGTAAATGTAAAATCACCATGCATGTGCTCATAAATACTGATAAATCTATCCACACACATTATCCAAAAAATTAGATAGATCTTTATGGAGTTGGATATGAACTATTGCTAATGTCTTGTCAATCTGCAATGAAAGCTAGAAAAATACTTCTAATATCCTCCATATACAAAGTAGGAATACTCGATGGATCACACTAAGGAGGGAAATCAAGCAAGGGATGCTTGGGAGAATGCATGGAAGCGGTCTCTATGGGAGATGCAGGAATCATTGGTGGGAAAGAATCCACAGGTGAAGGAATCATGGATGGAGGCACAAAAAATGATGAAGGGACCATAGGAGATGATGGAACCAAAAAAGGTCAAGCCATGGGAGAAGAAGGAAGATCCTTATTTTGAGAATAATCTATGGGAGGAACATAAGAAGGTTAGGGAATAGCTAGAAGATGATTCTTGAGATGTTGTTGGAGGATGCAACAGTGGTCAGTGTGATGAGTGCCACATTGGTGCCATAGGAAATATACCTTACCATACTTAGATATATATTTAGGTAGAACCTTTAGGGGAGGCATGGATTTATCTGAAGATAGAGGAGGATGCAAATTATCAATATATTGTCATATCTTGTGACAATGGGTAGAAAAATGATTATTTGCTCCATGAAATCAACAAATACGCTTGTCAGTGGTCTTAGGAGAATTACTCATATAAGGGGATGTAATAGGAGTGGAAAAATCTAGAGAAGACTCATCGGCCCATTTGGTGGAAAATGGAGCCATCTTAGGCAAAGGAAGCAAACCATCACCAAGAGAAGGTGGTGATGGAGGAGGAACAAAACTAGGCTCAATGGAAGGAATAATGGGATGAGAGGTAGGGGTAGACTCAACAACAATGGAAGCAGGAACATGTTCAAATATAGTAGGAACAATAATGGGTGTCAATGTGTTTTTCACTAAGGGAGGGGTAAGATTTATAGAAGGTCTAAGGAGAGTCACACTAAACTCAGGGGTAAACTAACTATGATGGTCAGGGTACCTAGCAAAGTGGTAAGGCCCAGACATAGCATGATCCATGAGCATACTCCTACGAGGATCTTCAAAAATTGGTGGTGTTGGCACCATTTTTACCCTAAAATAAAGAGGAAAAATACTAAAAATAGGAACTATAAATGAAGGAAAATGGGAAGATATGTGAAAAGAATCAAATAAAGAAGACCAATAATAGGCAATCTTGGCATCATGAACCTGGACAAAACTGCCTAAAAATGGATCATCTAAGGAATAACTATCATCATAATCCAGGGTGTGAAGGTAAATAACGCAAGTAGGGATGACCTTGTCATCCAAGGAAGTGTGATGAATATAATTCCAAATCTTGGTCAAGACTATGGGAATGTCATCACAAGGAGGTTTGCAAGAATGAGGCTATAAGGAAGTAGGAAGCTGCGAGATGAGATGAGGTGAAAGATCAAAAGTTTTAATTTTTAGGTTAATCTCATCGGCTCATCATCATCAAAATCTAAGAGGTTAGGAGGAATGTTCCCAATGAGTTCAATATGACCGTTGTAACCTCTAGTTGAGTTATCAAGAAATTTAAGATGTTGAGATTCATGAAATGGAACACTAGGCAAAGATTCAAGAGTATAAATTTTGAAGACACCACAATCTTGGAATTGTTCAAAATTCCAAGGATTAGAGTCACCCTAAATCCTATAAATGGATCCATTATGAGTGAATTTAATGCATTAATAGGTGGAAGAAGCAATGGTTCTCATACGATGAGTCCATGACCTACTAAGTAAGATGTTATAAGAAAAGAGAAAGTTAAAGATCATCACCTTCATGTGAACTATGATAGGTGGGATGGTAATGTGAAGCCACACACAAATTAGAGGAGGCATTTGCCTTCTATCATATCCTTGGCAGGTGCTACGTGTGGATTTGTGATTGCATTATAAATATCCAAGGGTTTTGATAAAGTCAAGAGAGGAAACACAAGTGCAAGAACATTCATCAAGAAATGCACATTTAACTTGGATATCACCAATTTAAACACTAATGAATAAGGGAGGATCATCCAAATAAAGCAGAATCTTGTCAGGAATCATAGAGACTATAGGAAATCCTAAGGAAAGAGAAGTGTCCATAGTTTTGTCAACATTGATAGAAATCTCTTCACATTATTGTAATATACTATCCTCAGATCCATATAAGGCTACTTCTTATCCTATTAGGGGAGGATGAGGGATATTAATTTCAAATAATAGTTACAACAAATAATTTCTATGATGTGGAGAAGTCCTCATAAGCTCAAGGAATGAAATTTGGGATCGGAGATTGGTGAGCTCCGTGATGGGATCCCATTCATCACAATCCATAAGAAGGTTGTTATAAAAAGGTGCATAGTGGTTAAGAAGATCCTCCAGAGGAAGAGCCAGAGTACATTGGAATTTTTGTTGATAAGAAGTATAAGTCTTAGAAAAAGGTTGTAAATGATGTTGTGAAGATGAATTAGTTGGTTTAGGTTGATTTTGAGAAATGGTAGAAGAAATGTTAGTAGAAGCTTGATTGTCATTAATGTTGGAAGATGAAGGAATGGTGGTTGAAATAGAATGGGAGGTGTTATCCAAGGGAAAATTGGAAATAGGAATGTCAAAAGTTATAAGGTCATTTTTCCCCAACTCATTTAAATGAGTTGGGGAAGAATCATGGATAACATGATACGTTTAAGATGAAGGAGGAGTGTAGATAGGTTACGAATCAATGAAAGCCACCACCCTTTGCATATTAGTCATGCTAACCACATTATCTTTGGAAATGGGGTCAATAAGACTTTCTATATTGTTGGTTGAAGGGGTGGGATTATCTTGGTTGTCTTGAATAGGTTGATGATTAAGAAGAGGGTTTTTATAGATAGCCAAATGAGCATTAGCTTGATTTAAGGATTGAGATTTATCATGTGTTTTATAATCCTTAAAAGCAATTTATTAGGCTTGTTGACACTTTTGGATGATACAATCACGATCAAAATTAGAACCAAGAATAAAATCCACAACTAAATTACAAAGTTGTCTACATGTCTCATAAGAGTGGCCCCAAATAGTGTGAAACCAACAAAACTTGTTAAGATCATACCAGTATTTCATAGGACGGGTGGGGTTAAGTTCTCTTGGAAGAGGCCTAGGTAGATGCTTAATAAATTCATTTGAAGATAGAGGTTTGTAAACATTAATGTTGTTAGGTGATGACAAGTGAGGATTAGTATATTGTTAAGAAGGGGGAACTAGTTTTGGAGATTAGTTGGGAACAACAACTTGAACATTATGAATGGTGTCATAAGAATTATTAACACCATCATTGGTAACATTGCGATTTTTTTTCTTAAGTAAGAAATGAGGACGTGTAGAAGGTTGGGGTGGCTTGAATTGATGCATAAGAAAATCTTGATGTTTAGCTTGGTTAATAGCCTCCTCCAAAGTGCATAGAGAGAGAGAGTGCAGACCTGATATTGTAATTTAGGAAAGAGGGAATTAGTAAAGAGATGGAAAAGATTGTTATCGGCCATGTTATGTTCACATTTGTTTGAAAAAGTTTTCCACCTTTTAACAAAGGCCCAAGATTTTCATTTTTGAGTTGTTTAACATTTATGAAGTGGGCCAAAGTGTTTTCATGAAGATCATTAATTTGAAAATTTTGAACTAAAGCATTCACTAAATCTTCCAAACTAGTAATATAATGAGTTCTAAGTTGATTATACTATTCCAAGGCATCACCTATGAGGGTTTTGGCCAATAGTTTGGTAGTGGCAAAAATAATCTATTTAACCTAATCCTTATAGATATTTCCAAATGTTTTAAGATGAAGGGTAGGATCAGTTGATCCGTTATAATAAATTGTAGGTGTGATACCTCCTATAACAATATTAGAGGATCATTATGAAGATGCTTAATGGTTTTATTGATCAAAAGAGGTTGAAGGATGAGATTGCCTTGAGAATCTTGAAGAGGAGGAGGGGGAACATTTTGGTTTTGTGTGTCCCAAGCCATTGGTTGAGGATGACATTGAAGATGAAAAAAGTGGTTTTGCATTCTCATCATTTGATTTATGTAATGAGCTTGAAATTTATTTATTTGATTTAGTGTTTGTAACAATAGTTAATGGGTTTGATTAGCATTATTAGAAGTATTAGAGGTTGTATTAGTGGCTTGGGTACACTATTGGTGTTGATAGGGGATTGAGAGGAACTATGAGAGTGTGAGGCACTAGTGGAAAAAATTGTTTATGTGGCAAAAGATGGACTAGTGAATGGTTGAGAGGAAGAAGCACTACAAGCATGATTACCTTGGGTAGTAAATGAAGCACTAGTAGAAGGATTAAGGGTAGTGGATCTTATGAGAGGCCCAATAGATGAAAAACCTGCCATGTTAGTGGATATACTAGGCATGGAGGTGGAAGAAGTTAGAGAAGAAGAGGTCATGGTGTGAGAAGGGGTCATAATCGAAGGAAGAGGCTAAGAATCAAAGAAAGTGGTACCCCCAAATTCAGTTGAGAATGTAGGAGTAGGTGAATGATGCTCTTCAGATTGACCACTAATCCTAAAATTGTAAATGGTAGAGGGATATTTTAATTGATGTTGAGGAAATTTAGAGATGAAGGAGAACATATCATGGGTATACTCTAATTTGGGTTGGTATTATAATAAGAAGAGAGGATTACGTTGTGAAGAGGAATTAGGAGTCCCATAGTTCATTGTGTGTGTGGTAATGTGAACATTACCAACATCCAAGAAAGGAGCCCTACTCTGTCTATGGGAGACCCTATGAGGATTGGTAAAATTCATCATATCTGTTGACTGCAATTCAATGTTGTCATCAAATAGAAAGTCCATGATGAAGAGAAAGAAAGAGAGATGGGAAAACAAGGAAACTTGAAATGACAAAATAGTACAGGGTCGACTGGGTCGACCTAACATAGAAATGTGGTTTGTAAATAGTACATGGTTGACTAAGTCACTCTAGTATAGTAAACAAAGGCTTAAAAAGAGTGAACAGGGTCTGAAAATAGTACAAGGTTGACTAGGTTGATCTAGTACAATGAATAGAGCCTAGAAAAATGTATATGGTCAACTAGGTTGACCTAATATAATAGATAGAAAATTAGAAAGCCTATAATAGATTGTGAATTGAAACAAGATAATTTTTCCAAGTAATTTGAAAAGTAACAACTGAAAAGAAACAAATAATCAATTGAATTAATGCTGACCAATCCAATTGAGACACACAACATAAAACCTTGCACTAACACTGGCTAATATAAGTTTTTGCAATACAAAATACAATTGAGCAAAGGGAAAGCAATCAACTTGGAAAGTAAATAACTAACTAAATGGTCAACTTGAATATTTACAAGATTATTAGGATATGTTTTTAAATGTGATGAAAATTTAGCTATAAGTAAGGAACTAGAAAACAATCTAAAGATAGTTTCATGTAGTTTGGACTGAAGGAGATCTATAGTAGTAATAATATAGGCTTGGTATTGGGGTCTACCCCCCACTTCACACACTGTAATGATAAGGGTGTTGGGTGCTTATCCATAATATACCATTAACCATGCTTTATACTTGATTAGAACATCAAGTCGGCTTCCCTTTTAGTGATGAAATCCAAGTAGGTTGTCATTGGGTAGTCAAATTTTAAAATGCTTATTTAGATTTTGTGATTTGGTCGTGTGTGCATAAAATAAAAAAATAGTAAAACTAAATGATTAATTGAAAACCACCTAATTAAACTATGTGATTTATTCTAAGCATGCAAACAATAAAAAGTGAAAGTGTGAGCTAATTATTAGCATACACGGGTTAGTTCCAACTTTAAAATAAGGTACAGTATTGATATAGTTGATAGTGTATGCATAGAATACATAATAGGGTTGATCTTGTACTATGGAAGCAAGGTATAAAAATGAAAAGGATAGACAGAGTTGACCTAGTTATCTAGATAGCACATAGAATATAAAACTGGGTCGATAGGATCAATCCAGTTGATTGTATAAGGGCAATTTTGAAGACTGTAAACTATGAAATGAAATATTGTAAAGAAAGAGATAGAAGGGTAAAAAAGAAACTTGGTGGGTAGAGAAGGAAGATTACTATCTGGGAACCTTGGTGGAATGCTTGAAAAACTTTCTAATTGGGTTGATCAAGCTCTACAGGAACATATTGTTGAGTGTGTGTACTGTATAGGGTCGACTGGGTTGACCTAGTATACTGAACAAGATATCTAGAAGTCTATAAATTATACTGAGTCGATTGGGTTGATCCAATAGTCTGGATTGAAAGTCTGGAATGTTGAAAACCTATACTGGGTTGATTGGGTCAATCTAGTAGCCTGTACTTGAAAACTTGCACATAAAAATTAGAGCTAGATCGATGCAGTCAACCCAATAGAAAATATATGATGAAAATAATGAAATAAGTGAACAAATCCTACAAGGTTTAGTTCACATCAGATTCACCAGAATGTATGCAATCAGAAATGCGTCATGTCTATAAATCAATCCTAGCTTGGAGAAGATAGAGCATACCTACACTTCTGATTGGGAATACATTTGTTAAGAAAGAACATGACTAAGATGGAGATCCACTAGACCTGATTAAGGGATCAATTATCACAATACACTATGCTAAGGAGGGTTCCAAAGTCTCCATACTAACACAATCACACAATAACCCTAAGAGGTCATAGGTTTAATATTTCACTTATGTTTAATTAAAAAGAAAATAAATCTAATCTAGTGGTCACCAAAACTTGTGGTACAAAGTGGGGGTTAGAAATAAAACAAATTAAATTAAACATTTATAGAAGATATATACTCATGTCAATGTATATAGAATAATAATGAATGGAAGTGAAGCACAACTGCATTATCTAATTCTTTTACAAAGGAGAAATAAAGTTAGGAATACTTACCTTTGAAGACGAACCCACTGAGCCTCAATCTCTCCCTTGGCCAAGGTGCGTCACAAGAGATTGTTGCGGTATGTAATGATAACAAAAAAAATCATCTTTAGGATACACAACCTATCTATACATCTAAAAGGCTTCTCCACAAGATAAGATTCATATCTCCAAAGAAAGTATAGAACCCTAAGCTTTATTTATCAAGTAGAATGGTCAATAAGCAGATGTTCGTTCACACTTATTATTCTTTGCTTCTCTATTTTCAAATGGTTGGAAATGAACTTTTATATATAGGCAAATCTTACCCTAGATCTTTTTAAATATGTTGGATGTACGGAGTCGACTCTATATGTTTTCGAAAGATAATTCACTAGGCCTTGAGCTATGTTCACCAAAGGTTTAACAGGCTTTAAAATGAAACATACCCCAAAATAGTACAGGGTCGACCCAATAGACCCTGTACGGTAATTAGAGGTTGAAAACTATACGTAGTCAACCCAATCAACCTAGTACAACCAACTTACAAAAGGGGGATAGGCAAGGAACATGAGGATAAATATGTGACAAATGTTTTGAATGGGTACAACTAAGAAGAATAAGCTTATGGTAAATGGTTTTACAAGATAAATATGTAGATGACAAGTGGAAAAATAGACAATAATATTATGAAGCACCAATTGTCTACCCACCCCTTTTCTAGTTCATCCCTTAAGATGTGCACTCAGAGAGATTGAGACTCGACGGGTTCCTACAATATACAAAGTGTCAGTAGGTGATAAAAGTTTGAAAATATTATGTGTATACAATTAGTATAGTGTTAGTCCAATAAAATAAATCAAAATAACATACTAAACACTTAACACCTCTAACCTAGACACTAAGAGGAGCATAGGTAATAAACATACAAATGAAAACACAACTATAACACAAGAAATTATTCTTTTACCTTTCTTGGAGCTCCAAATGACTTGTTGAAGTGGCTTACTTGGTTTTGTGCATCAAGAAGTCTTTATCAAAGAAACTCCATTTGCTCCTTCTCTCCTTAGTACCTTGGCTTGGTTGGTTGGTTTATAAATTTGGCATGGTACATTATTTGAAAGGTTTCTTTGCATCCTAAATGAACTTTATAACTTTACACCAAAATAACTTAGAGATCAATAGGTATGGCCTTGTATTTATAACGACCAAAGTAAACTCTCACCCAAGGTGAGTTAAGGTTGAATTTAAATATGGAATGAGTTCAATCTAACCATAGTTAAGTTGAGGTTAACTCCAATTAAGTTAAAAATTATCATGTAATTATGATTTTTAATTACTAGGCATGACTATATAATTAAATTTTTGAGATATTTTAGAAGAGCTTGACAACTCATAAAGGCAATGATGAAAATGCTTGATATTTTGATTCTTACAATTTCTATTTTTAGGTATTCATTAATTACAAATGGATAATTTAGCTAGGCATTTAATCTTGTTTAATTAGTTGATTCATTTTGATTAGCGTTTGAGCTCTTTTAAGATTTTATCGAGTGCCTCGCTTAATGGGTCCATAAACCAAATTACCAGTTGTTAGGTCACAAAGTGATTGGGGATGAATCCATGAGAGGTTATTATTGCCTATAATATAATACCCCAAATAAGGATGCTTCAACATGATTCTGAGCATTGATGAGTGATTTACTGATGAAATTAGGACATTCAGTTATTACTATGCTTAATTTGCAATGTTTGATTGAAATTAGTTTGAAGTCTGATCAGAAGCTAGTTGTGACCAGAATGGGGTGTCTACACATATATTTTTACTTGCATTTATTTACTAAATCAAGTGAAATAAAGTTGTCCATTACACCAGAATAAATTAAAATAGATTCAAAGCTACCATCAAGATTACCTCTTATTTCTATTAGAGTAGCCTAGAAGTCAACTTTATGATTGTCTACTATTGCATATACTTTATGGTTGCTAGCTACCCCAATTTCAGCTTTGGGTATTCCTTATGGTAATGGTTATCACTGCATTCCTAGCACACCACTGCCCTTTGTGGGGTTGTTGGAATAGTGTTTGCCCATGTGGTTGGTCTGCGTTGATTGTTTTGGTGTTGGTCTTTATTGAAAGACCTCTTTTTAGAGTTGCCTTGGGTTTTAATATTTTTGTTTTGACTTTGGAATTGATAAAAATTTCTGTTGTTCCCTTGGAACTTACAATTCTAGTTTGATTTCTTGAAACTTTTAAATGTGGGAGGTAGAATTTTAGCTTTTCACTTCTGCCTATTCATTTTGAAGTCTTGTCTCACTTTTTATTGATATTTTTATTTTTTTTCTATCCTATGGGTAGACTCTATAATATCTATCAATATATTAGGATTAGTCATATTGACATCATGCATCAATGTTTATTTCATCCCAAACTTGAACTTGATTATTTTTGTCTCTTCGTCATGCATGTAGTTTACTTGACATATCAGATTTAAAAATTTATTCTTATATTACAAAATAATTGTTTTCTTGTTTGAGCAACTAAAAATTTATTATTTTTTACTCCATGATGTTTGCACTTAGATACCTCTTTCAGAATTGGCTCTTAAAAGTTGGCCAAGTAAGGGTCATAGGTTGATACCTTTCCAAGGCACAAAGATGGTTCCACCATAAGGAAATAGAACCATTTAGCTGGTAGAAAACAACTCTTGCCTTCACATTAGATTGCATGTCATGCAAGTTAAAGCTTTTTTACATATTTATGAGCCATGCATTGACTGCATCTCTTGATTCCTCATCTGAAAAGGTAGGTGAGGGAAGCTTTTTGAGCTCTCTGATGATTAGGTCTACCATTCTTATTTTTTTTTTCTAGAGTGCTTGCTTCCCTACTTGTCCAAATTCTAATTGAGGGACTCCTTCCTAAAGAGCACCGTCAAGACTATTTAACTTTTTCTCTTAATTTTCAATCTTGCTTTGAATGGCATTCAAAGCAAACAAGATTCCATGGAGGACTTATTGCTTATCAATTGGGTTGTTCCCAATTGTATTATCATTTGGTGCTTCACTATTATTATTGTCATTATCATTGTCAAAAAGAGATTCATTTCTATTTTGGTTCAAATTTTGGGTTGCATGCCCCCTACCTTAGCTTCTACCTCTACTTCGACCTCTACCTATTAAGACAAGCCTATCAATTCTTTGATCATTGTCAACTTGCTTACTGCCAACCCTAGTCTTAACCATTTTCCTAAGAAGCCATCAAATAGTTTCTTGGGTAGATTTTAACAGAAATAAATTCTTCTAAGTCTTATTTAGAGCTATGTTTTAGAATTGATAACTTAGTGCAAGTTATGATGTTAGGTGAAATGACTCCAATTTTTTTGAGAATCCCTTCTTTTAGATTTCACAGTGTAAAAAGTGAAATAGTTTATTACATGTAATTTTATTTTATGTGACCTACCACAATCCCCATAACCATATTTATGTACATGCAACCGTTAGTTACGGTAATCACCACTAGAAGATTCTACGAAGAAGATTATTGCTCTAGGAAACCTTCATGTAGTTCAGAGCATATCAATATGTGATCCATAGCGATAAGCTTAGAACTATATGGTGGAAGACACATTCCTATAGGACCACCTAGGTGTCCTTATCTAAGAGACTCACATCTGTGTAAGTTTGAATATAGATCGAGGTAGATTGTTCACCCTTCACTGTACTTGTGATGCTAGAGAAGTATCATACTAACATGTGTTCATTTCTGCTTCATACAACATCCTTTTGTAAGTCAAGGTTTGTAATGAACAAAATGTATTTATTTTAGCTAACTTAATTAAAGGCATAGTTTGAATAAGTTAAGCAGTTTAAAAATATGCTTATAAATCCATGACATTATAATAAGGATCTGCATTTAATAGGTTCTATGTAAATAAAGAGCCCATTGTAGTACTATTCCTAATTAGATTATCATACCATGATCTATAGTTTGGGGATTCCTTTTATTTCATGATTTTATTTAACATGTAACCATAGACTACTGAAATCAATTAAATTGTTATAATCTTCATCAAGGTCATAAATGACTATTATGCTTTTGATTATAGTGGCTACTTATTTTTACTAGACCATCCCGTAATTAGCCACTTAGAGATTTAAATCTCTCAAATATTAATCACTTGTCACTAGGTTTTGATGTAAGAAAATCATGCCACTTAATCATCGTTTATATGATTTATAAATTTGTTGTGTTTCACTTTAGATTCCATGATTTGTTCCATTAGGAACATCAGGTTCTTATACTAATAATTTAGAAATTTAGTAACTATTATCGAGTGCCATTATGATACTAACAAGCTTTTAGACCCAAGCATAATTTTTAGTTTCTAGGAGATGATCAATTAATTTATCATACACATCTAAGGTATTCAGAAGATCATAAATTGAATAGTTAAATTCTATGAAGTAATAAAAACTATTCAATATATGTTGAAAGTAGATTGAGTGTATATTGACACTCTAATGTCATTTTAGAATCTTGTATTGTTTTATTAAGAACAAATAATACAATTTTCAATAAGTGACTTACACTATTCAAATTGATTCTCTCTCCTATTTAGAAGTTCAAGAACTTAATTTCCAACATATAAAAAGATTATGCAAACTAACAAAATTTTCAAGTATTCTTACTTGTTTTGTCAAGTAAAATATCAATTAAAGTTAATCTAACTTCAAGAATTAATTCAATCTTCAGATTTAAATAATAATAATTCTTAAAATATACGTAGTAAATGGAAATATAATTTTGTTCCTTACAAGGATTTTAAACCTTGCAGTGATAAAGTTTTGAAATAGACAACTTATGCAATCAAATTTCTTGAACTGGTCATAATGAAGACTAATATGAAAATTTATTGTATGGATATAATGTAAAAAATATTTAAAATATCAATTTCTTAGCATGCCATAAAGTGATTTCAATGGCTAAAAGTTACTCTCACACATAATGCCTTTTTAAAATTCACAAATAACTCAAAAATTGTATTGTAAGAGTGATGGTACAGTAGTAATGATTAAAAAATATAGAAATAGAACAAATTGAAATTAGTATACAAGTACATCCATTCAAGTTATATTTTTGTATGTAAGCAATAACATAGTCTTAAGAACTAGTTCATGAAATATAAAATCAAATTGTTAATTGATAATCACTAATGAACTATTAACACTATAGGAACTACATTCATTGAAATGTAAATAACAACTCAATTTGTAAACAATTAAATTTTCATCTACTTGAAGGTATACAACCATCCACTCAATTTAACCAATTGAATCACTTAATAAAAAACATAATAGTACTGAAATGAACAACAATATAAATTAGCATGTTTCTATTTTGTATATCAATCCATGTGATTATTGTTTATTTCTAAACATGCTATAATACAATAATAATTGGTGTAATAATTAAATAATACAATAAATCCTTTGATTACACCATTATTCAACTGAGCAATAAAACTTCTCCATATGATGAGTCTTGACCCATCATATAAGTTCCCAAATCGATGGCCCTTACTACCCCCAACTATCAAGTGAGAGGTAGAGTCTGGTTTTCAAGTCTTTGGGATAAGAGTGTAAGCAATAAAGGATAAGAGTCATCACTAAAATTTACAATAGTTACTTCAACCTAAAATCATTTTATAACTTAAAAATAAGTACAAACACTAACAACATTCAATGATTGACAACCTCTATTTGTCCTTCGAAGGTTTATAGGTTTCAACTATAAATTCAGTTGATCCCCATCAACCTTTATCTTAAGTTCTAAGTGTACCACCATAAAAATCCATCAATTCAAGTGATACAAAAAAATCTACTACAACCAATAATAAAATAAAAAATATTCACATATTACATGTATTGGAAAATAGATAACACAACACCAAGTTTTTATATGCCTTGCCCTTTTGTCAACTAGTCAGGAATAGTCATTTCATCACTTGTAACAGGTGTGAAATCATTATATCTGATCCTTTTGTATGTTAGGGTCAACCCTTAAAAAAAATACTACCTTAATAATATTAATAACATTTAAAGGGTTTGAAACAAGAATCAATCTTATAACTATAAACTTGTTTTAAACTCATAAACACCAGGGAAAATTTATACATCAAAATGTAAATGAACCATACCCCCAAAAGGTGAACCAACTGGTTATAAAACTCTAAATATAATCAGCCTAGCCACTCTATCAGGTAAAGAAAATAATCCAAAATATTTTTCTAATGACGAATAAAAATCCAGCCATGAAAACACTATTTTATTGAAGTAAAATAATTTTAGAAATGTCATTCAAACTGTTTGCCTCAATAGATAAGGAAAATAAAATATAAAACCTATCCATCTATATAAGGCATCCTCCTCTACAAGGTTGAAATACCTAAAATCAAAATGTAAAACTAAATCACTAAACCCCAACTCAATCCTTACCTTAAGGCAAAGGGAAGTAGGAAAAATTATTTATCTGATCATTTTACTGCAACCATGCAAGAGCATGAATAAAATGTCTATATGTATTTTTAAAAACAAGTTTCCATTATCATATTTTTAAAAATTTAGAATTTATATTACCCAAAAAGTAAAATTAAATTGAGCCATAATAAAATGAAAGCTAAATATTCATTTTTGACTGGTATAGAACATTTGTAGGCCATCAGGAAGTCTATCAACTTCCTTATGAGCTGACAAACAATGATTTATTTTTTGTAGCAAAAAAAAGAATCAAACTCTTCATTCTTCCACAAAATAAAAATTAATTAGACTTACTTCTTCACTACCTACATAGGAGAGGAAAGAAAAATCAAAACTTGCTTACTTGCCAGCAAAATCTCTTCTTTTCTCCCCAAGCACCATGCCCTGGTTTTGTAATTGCAACCTAAGCCGGTCTTTCTACCTCCATTATTTATCCATATCTCCAAAATATTCTTCCATCTTTCCCCCCAAAGCTCCCCAACTACTCTCTTAGCCAAATATCTTGGCAACTGCACCCCATCTCCTCAAATGCGCCCAACTCAAAAAAAATGAATTGGTTTTACTTCAAAGACCAAAAAAATAAAGTTATGATAGCTATTTGGTTGGGAGTCAAAACCTAGTGCCCCTTATCAAACATTATAATTTTACCAAATCAAATATTTGGTTTGAAACTAAAACCATGCCTAGATAATTTGTGGCCTTAACATGGGTTAAAATAAATATAATAAAATAAAATATTAACATTTCCACCATTATGCCTAAGTCATTTAGGCTATAAGACAAAATAAAAAGTCTTTTATTATGCATGTAAATGCAATACCAAATTTGAATGATTTTATAAACATCAATGCAAGCTTATGGTTTGGCAATAGGTGTAGGATTGTGTTGATCAAGCTGATAACTCAATGGGCCTGACTCATTTATTAAGCATTCAAACAACATTACGGGCACAATTGGATATAAACTAATGACATCCTATGAGAAAACAAGGATAATGATTATGCAAATCACAATGAGATAATAGTATCAAAGTCTAAAAATAGTTAAAGCAACCAAAATTAGATAACAAAATTGATCAAATAACTAATATCAAGTGGTCAGTGATAAAATAATCAAGACGATTTAAACAAAAGTTAAGAAGATGATCCAAACAAGAATAAGAGTAAAAGACAATTAAAAGTGATAGAAAACAAAATGGATAGACTGCTACATGGTGACTATAGCTTGAGCATAACATTCCTTTTTACTTATGTCAGTTATCCAACGGCTTATTGTCCTTGTCCCCTATCCCCAATTGCTAAAGTTCACCACCATCCTAGCTTATGTTACCTGTACCCACAACCACAAACAAACATCAACATCTATATAATATAATAATATATATTTAAATTGAATAGTATAAGTATATAAACTAAATGCTATAACCAAATCAACACATTTGCAAAATAAACTACACCTGTAGTATTTAGTCTAATGTCACTAGTAGTCAACTAGATATGATCTGAAATAGATTATGACATCACTTAGCATAGTACCAACAAAATAATAACTCAAAAATATAGTCAAAAAATATAAAAACATGTTGGAAATATATAACGGTCTAAAAATAAAGTATGCAGGCTGGGTTATAATACAGATCTACAATTAGTCAATTAAATGCTAAACTCAGATGTACCATATACTAAATTTATTAAACTAAGATAAGTTATTAATGGAGAGTATAACTATGTTAGATATATAAAATGATATAAAAGTAATGTACTTATCTAGTTCTAATATTAATATAGATTTAGATTTGGAACAAGTATAAAGTAACACAGTTGTCAGATTTTGAATCTGGTGGCTCTAACTATCTGGATAGTTGTGTCAGTCCTAGATAGTTACATTGACACTACTATCTAAATATGATGATAATTCCTTATATGAAATATATGGTAAAACATGATCCAACCACCTTAATACTTCTAAGTTTTTTCTTTACTTTCATTCTAGTGCATTCATATATAGGTCATGGATTGTCATTCCCTATGAAATGACAAAACCCTAGATTTTTTATCTTCAATATGACCTTGGATAAAAATGGGTTAGTGATTACATAGTGTCGAGCTGACCTACAATGGCCTTGCTGTCAAAAGATGTTGCTTACATGGCCAATACTCTAGAAGAGGACCTCAAACTCATGTAGTTCTCCCCTATGTGTTAGCTTGTGTGTTAATCATGTAATATGTGTAAAGTAAGTACAATAGTGACCTAGCTTGTAATTTAGTAAATAAGACCTTGTGATCGCTCATTTATTACTTTAGACTTGTATATGTGTTGTACCTATGACTAGTGTGTAAATAAAGAAGGTTTAATCAATTGAATGCTTGATAGAGTGCTTTTGATTGGGGTCTTGGTCTCTTTGGTCTGATTGATAGGTGAGGAATGAATAAGGTTTGATATTATATTTATACCAATTCTATTAGGAGATAACTCATATTAAAGCACTTAGGCTGACCATTTGTATACATTTAATTTTAAAATTGGATGACTGTAAGGTACTAAACACTTACATCAAGGTAAACCAATCATGTTGATGCTACTGTCTATTCTAGACGTTAGTATCCATGTAGTAGCGTAACAGGTATATGATCAAAATTTGCATAGGTGTAAGATAAGTACATTTTAAACATTCTAGGAAAGATAAGATGTTTGTGTCATCAATATAAGACTAGTCAGACTAAGAGATAGGCCAAGGGGTATAATATAGAGTAGATGCGAGGATTGTGAAAGCAAAACATGTATAGAACTAAGAATAAAAACCAATATCTGAGTTCTCCAAGTATATAAGACTGAGGTACTACATAATCACAAAAAATCATCTACAATATTATATTTAAAAAATAATAATAATAATAATAATAATAATTACTACATTAATTTTTTATTTAATTCTTTTCATGTATGTTATTACACTCCATTAAAAAAATTGTATCTCTATGTTCTAACTACTATATGAATTTAATTTACATTTCATTCCCTTGTACATTTACTTTATTAAATTATTATGTGGGTTTGTCTATTTATAACACTCCCTCTCCATCTACAACAAGGATTTCCCCTTGTTAATATGTTGTTTCCCCTTGTTAATATGCAACCTTTGTTCTATTGACTACAATGTAGCCTCCAAAATGTCCTACATAAACTCAACATGATTGACATTACAATTTATATTGTAATTGACATAATAGAGGTAGGGACTAGCTGTGACCCTTGTTGTAATAACATTTAAAATTATTTTTTCATAACTTGAGGGAATCGAGGCCAATTGGCCCAGTAACTTGGACCTAGTTTCTATAACATAGGGTGAGACCCCCTTTAAACCTTGAGGCAATGTGAGGTGGGCCCTCACACCCATCATAATTTAAGTCAAGAGTTAAACCCATGACTAGCACTGCCAAGGCCAAGTGATTTATACCTCGGGGCCTAACATTTAACAATGTTATTGAGGGTCTCCATGAGATTTTATTTAGATGTCATCTTATGCCTAGTGTTTATGTAGAAAATTTGATTTAAATTTTTTCAATAGTTGTAATAACATTTAACATTGTTATTGTTGAGAGTCTCCATGGAATCATGAGGAGTCTACCAATCATTGCAAATTCTCAGATGAAAAGTATTCTACTGGTACGGTGGAAAGTCTTATGAAAAATGATATTCTGTGGCATGAAATTTTGAACCTAGTTGATGAAGCTCTCAATATGAATCTGAAAAAAGGATGTCCACCTTCTTGATGGAATCCACTAACAACAAGGATGAGGAGCACATTAACTTTTTTCAAAATTCCCCTCTTCAAATAAGTTTTATTCAAGAAGCTTGTACTCGAAGATATTCATTTATCGCACTTGAAAACATCTAGGGACTCTCCAATGGTGGATATATGTATCAACACATAATGAATTAGGGTATTTTCAAGGTTATGTATGTCATGAGTTTGCTTTAGTCATTTTTTCTTGTGGGTGTGACAACCCAACACTTTTGAGATGTAGTGGTATGATGGGGAACTTATCTAAGAGAGGATTTGTGGATGTATGCCACTGTTGGTCTCCTTCCTCTCTTTTAATCTCTTTTTTTTTGTTGCTTGTCCTTTGTTGTTCATCATTTGAGACTTTGGTTTTTAGTTTTTAGTATTTTGGATTTGTTTGACTTACCATTTGTCATTTGGTTATGTGTTTTATTGTATCTTTTTTGGGGTTTTGAGTTGTAATTTTGTAAACTCCCATTTGATGCTAGGCATGAGGGCCCCCTTTCCCTCATTAAGAAATACCATATATATTCAATGTGGAAGCTGTCAATAATAGAGGAGACACTCCTAATTCATATACACATCTGTAATTTCAATATCTTTTTAACAAAAACATAAATATCTTATTTAAAATTAAAAAAATCTCATTAAAAAATTATGTGATTAGATGCACAACTCATAGTCGCTATCATTACTTTAATGGGATTTGAGTGTCAAAAAAATACTAAACTTTGAGCCTACAATTTGAGCCCAATTATTAGGCCCTCTACAAAATTTGCTACATAGTCCAAAAAGAAAACATGAATAATTATTGGTATTTGTGAAAGCATGGAGCCTATATGCAATGAAAAAAATTGAAATCATGAAATCAATATGCAGTGAATAAATTTAAAGACTCAAAACTATATGGAGTAAACTTGGAACATGAAATAAATGACCTATTTTGATCCTAATTTGAAAACTACTACAATACAAAACTTCTCTCTCTCTCTCTCTCTCTCTATGTGTGTGTGTGTGTGTGGGGGGGGGGCGTTAAGTAAATGAATAGTTTGTATACAAGTTATATAATTTAGCCTTTAGAAAAAAGGTCCTAAAAGTCTCTATCCTTAACAAAAGACACCATAAAGAGGAGGATACCTATGGCCATATGTAACATGCCTATAACATAGGCCATAAGTAACATGCTTAACGAAGTAAAAAAACACATTCAAAAAAGAAATCATGCCCTTGTTCCCCAAGTGTATGTTCTCCACTACTATGATTTTCTCAAACCAATGTCACTCACTACCAATCCAAACTCATAACATTATGTAAAGAGCTATATTGAAAAATGGGATACACATTCTATATCTCCATTCCCTCGTAAAATATTCTACATGTCTTCAAATGTTGTATATATACATGCATTTATAGGAAAGCCCCTTTAGAGGGTAATCAGACTATCTCAACATCAATGAGAGGGAATGTTAGCTTGCCACACACAAACTTTTACAAAATAACTAAATGAAATGGAAAATTTTGGTGGATGCTCACCAAATTTTTGACCAATTGAATGAACACATAAGTACCCTCATGATGACCATATTTAAAACCTTTAAACTTTTGAGTTTTTTTTCAACACCATCAATGCATTGTTGCAAAAATAAGACATGAACACAACTTGAATCATGTGCATTTTCATGCCTCTCAAACAAATATACAACTCCACTTCCTCCTGGAGACACTGAATTTTAATCAATAAATGCTTGACAATGTTTTTCCTTGACATTTTTATCTTGTCTAATTCACCATTCTGATATCTCAGACACTCTAAGAAATCCTTCAAAGTCTTTTAATTACTAAGAACATCTTCTAGAATTCTATATTTGATAAATACCTTATTGTCACTCTTATTTCATAAGCATATATCCTTTTTGTACAAGTTTTCACTAGTTAGACAAGGGTGCACTACGCACCTATCCAAAGTGCAGACTTGTCTCTTGCGCTCTAACAACTATTTTTTCAAGATGACATGTTTTTTAATAACATTCCCATACATATCAATAGGTTATTTATCAGAAACATTCAAAATATTTATCTATAAAATCAAATCAATGTTCACACTTGAAAGGACCCAATACTCTCTTACGAGGCACCTATATTTCTGAGTTCAAATGTATCTATTTTGAGCAAAGATCCTTATTGTAATTTTGTTGCAATTTTATAGGTTTTGGCCAAATCTAACATTTTTTATTAAAAGTTGAGGGCATCCATTGTCAAATATTCTAATCAAATTTGTTATTAAAATTCAAATGATCTTCTCGAAAGGGTGAACTACATCAACCCGAGGCCCTTTGGGATGTATATGCATCACTCAATCAATAAAGTATTTTTTGTTGATAGCTCAACCATTCCCACTTCCCCCACTTTTCTCTATTTTTTCATTTAATCTCATTTTGTATGATTGTGAAGGATTAGGGTTCTTAGTTTATAGGTCTTTTGTGCATCAATTTAGGTTCCACACATAGACATGTCACATATAGATGCAAGTAAAAAAATCCAAATTTTCAAATCCAATTCCTAGCTTAATAAGACAAAGTTGTATTGAACAGATAAAAACACATTGTGATCATGTCTACCTCTTGTAGAATTTTCTTAGAAAACAACAAACCATTATTTTATAATACATATATGTTTTAAGGTCTTTCCAAACGATCACAATTCACAGAAAATGAATACATTTTTGAAATAAATCATTTGCAAGGTTAATTCTATAACCCTAACCCTAGTTTCTATTTTTAGAAAATTTACAAACTCTATAAATTATGTGGATATCTATATTTAAATGTATTTTGTTGCAAATATCATCCTCAATTATATTTTAATAATTTAATTTTTCATTTAGAATTAATTGTAATTCATAAAAAAATTTAGTGTAAATATTTTGGTAAAACCACTATAATTAGAACATTAGTTGTTTCTTGTTGATTTTTGGCTTAGGGTTTTATTTTAATTATGTAAATTCCTGACATTGAAATAATATAGTCCTAAAACTTTCATACTATTGTTTAACCCTAAATTTATATGAGTGGAATCATGTAGAATTAGTAATATAGAAATGAATAAGCACAAGGGTGATAAACATATTTATAGTAGGCTAATTAATTTTAAACTCATATAAATGATATTATAAGTTTAAATACAAAGATATACCAAAAATAAAAACTCCAACTATTTATTTATATTACAAATATTGAAAATAAGAGTACTTAATTGGTTTACTATGCACATGAAGATGTGGGTTGAAACAAGCTAGAAGTGGTCTAGATCAGGGTCCTGGAATAATCATTATATTTTAGAATTTTGCATAATATGGCTTATGATGCTTGTAACATTGGTGTCCATTATGGAATAGTGACTATAAATAGGTGTGACTAATTGAAGCCTTCTATATTTTCTATCACCTTTTTTCTGATGTTTATAGATCACATGAACATGTTATTGCTCATTGTCAAAGGATCAAACCCTAACTTCCTTACCCTTAAAGTGATTATGGGAAAGATGAATTAATGGGCACATGGTTTCAAGCCACCCCAAGGACCCTTCTATCAATGGGCATTGCCTATGTAGTTAATACTCTAAAGAGGGACTTAGGCTTATGTAGTTATCCCCTATGTGTTGGCTTGTTTGTACATTAAGATGAAATGTGTGATAAGTACATAGAGTAACATAGCTTGTAAATTGACAAATATGGCTCATGGAATGATCCTTTAGTACTTCAGACCTGTAGAGATATTGATGCTATGACTAATATGAAAATAATAATGAATAGGGTAGGTTTGCTCACTTGAATGCTTCATTGAGTGCTATTGGTAAGTTATCTTATGAGTTTCTAATATTTTCTAGGTGAGGAATGAATGAGGGTTGGTATTGTATATATGCCAATCCTTTTTAAAAATATATTATATTAAATCAATTAGGTCGACCTTTATGATACAGTTCATTTACAAATTGGATGACTTTGGGCACTTCACACTTAGTTTGAAAATGGAAACTTGTGTCAACGTAGGTGTTTGCCTAGGATGTAAGTGTTTGGGAGGCTAGAAAATAGGTACAGGTCCAAAACTGGTAGAGAAAGATAATGATCAGGTTTAGAGTATATTACATAGTGTAAGAGGCTTGATCATTCTAATAACAATGCCCAGAACAAGAGATAATCAATTAAGCACAAAGAGATAATGAATACAAACCTTTTGGCAGCGAAAAGGTCTTAGAAAAGAAAGGTATAACCATGATAGGTATTTGCTAAGTATACAAGACTGAAGTGATATATGTTTAACCCTACATTAGATAAAGATCCTATTGGGATAGATAAGGTTAAGAATATATAAATGAATAAGCATAAATGTGATAAACAAATTTGTAGCAAGCCAATTAATTAAAAAATTTAAATATAACATAAATTAAATTTATTATACTTAGACATGCTATAAATGGAAAGTAAAACTATGCTAGATATAAAAAATAAAAAACCTAAGATACTTATTTGGTTCTAATGTTAATATATATTTAAATCCAGAACAAGGAATAAATAGACTATAAGAATGTTCTAGAACATTCACCAAATTTTAGATTAAGTGTCTCTATAATCATGGATACTTACATTAGCCTGGGACATTTGCATTGACGCTAGTGTCTGGGTCAGATGTAGGTGTCTTGTATGGAATATATAATGGAATAATATGTGACCCCTAGATGATTCTATGTTTGTTTTTTCCTTCACTTTAGTGCAATCAGATTTGGGTCATATACTATTGTTCCTTATCAAATAGGAAAACCTAGTTCTTCATCTCCATAGTGGTTGTGAGAAAAAATGGGTTAATGGGCACACAATGTTGAGTTATCCCAAATATCCCTCTATAAATGAGCAATGCTTACATGATGAATAATTTGAAGAGGGTCTGGTACTTTTCTAGTTCTCCCTTTCATGTTGGATTGTGTATAAATCATGTAATGTGAGATAAACAATTACAATAGTGACCTAGCTTGTAACTTAGAAAATATAGCTCTTAGGTCACTCTTTCAGTACTTTAGACCTGTAGATGTGTTGTTCTTATGACTGATATGGAAATAAGAGAAAATAGAGAAGCTTTGGTTCCTTGAATGCTTGATAGAATGCTTTTGATAAGCTATTTTGGTCTATGCTAGCTAAGGAATGAATGGGAGTTGATCTTGTATTTATACAAATCTATTTGGATAATATATTGCATTAAAGCACTTCAAATGACTATTTGGATACATTTCATTTGAAAATTAGATGAATTTAGGGTGTTAGATAGTTGCATCAGAGTATGACACCTGCATCAACATAGGTGTCTATCCAAGATGCAAGTGTTTAGGGAGCAGTAAAACAAGTATAGGCTCAAGACTTGAAGGGGTGGAAGATAAATAGTTTTTAAGCATTATGGGAAAGATATAAGGCCTAGGTCATCAACATAAAATAGGTCAGACTAATATATAGGCCAAGGGGCATAAAAGAGAGTAGATACAAGACTTGCATAAGTGAGAAATGTCTAGAACTGAGAGGAATAACCAATGTATAAGTTTGCCAAGTGTACAAGACCGAAGTGGTATATAATTTATAAATATCATATACATTCCCCCCCTTTAATCTAGTAATGAAATTATTAGTTTAAATAAAAGGAATGCGTACTTAAGTATGTACAACACACCTTATCTTTACTTGAGTCTAACTTGATTTTTTTTTTGTGATTGACCTACAACCAAGACCATGTTGTAATATATAATCAATGCATATAATCTAAAATTGAAATTATTGAAATGATTGAAATTGAAAGAGATCAAGATTTAAAAGTACACATGTATTGATGCAATTGTCTTGCCTTTTGGCAATCTCATTTGAAAGATGTATCATTATGAATAAATGAAACTAAGGTTATGATAAGTATAAAATATAGAAAGTGCATATATCTAAGGAGATAGAGAGAGAAAGATAGAAGGCACATTCTCTCAACCTTGGAGAAAATATGAATTGCCACCTAGTAGTTAACACTAGCTCAATCATGCAACCCAATCATACTTATAACCTGGTGCGTGTGAGTGAACCACGTCAACTCACATTATCAAACTAGTGAGGATAGATGTTAAAATCAAGTCCAACCTATAAAATTGACAAGATTGATTGATTTAATCACCTCAACTATACCAAAAAGCTAATCAACTATGGTAGTATATTGACTCAACATAGTTCGTAAAAGTCCAACCTGGTGGGTGATGATAGTCTCTGAAAGTGTTTTGAATCTAAAACTAATTTTTATTTTGTAAAATTATGTGCACATTTCATTACATATACACTTTAATTATGTCTCATGCTAAAATTGTGTGTAATGTCTCATGCTAAAACTATGTGTAAAAATGGTACCAATGTATATAATTATGCCATAAATGTGTATCTGAATCATATAATTATATGCTTTTGCAAATTTTGACAATTTTTGCAAGTGTGGATGACATGTTACTATAACATGGCCCTACTATACATGGAGAAATGTGAAAACTAATATAAATGCTGATGTATAGGGCATGATTCCAAAACATGCCCCCACTGAATCTGAGATTGTGAACATGTGGAAGTCATGTCTATATGAAGTACCTCCACTAAATGTGAAATTATGAATGTGTAGAAGCCATGACTCTATGACCTTCCCCCATTTATTTTCCCCCCTTTGAGGTTAAGGAAGATAGAAAGTAGTAGTTACCTCACCTCAAAAGGATAAGATAACCATATAACTTTGAATGAACCATGTAACATACCGAAGTACATGTCTAAATAAATATATCATCAAAGTGCATAGAATGTAATCACATAAATGCCTAAAATGCATGATAAAGATTATGCCAACATATAGATAGTAATTGTATAATCTCAAGAAGCAATCAAACACACACACAAGATCACTCAAAAACAAATCAACAATCAATTGTCTAAAGAGATCGTAAATAAAGGGCATGTTCAAATACCACACAATCGAATTGACAAACTTAGTAAAATGTCCACAAAAGCAAGAATGACATTCAAATATCTAATACAAGAAGCAATGACATATTCAAATGCTCAATAGATGAGATAATATCAAGGGAAGACACTCAAGAAAGTGCATAAAGTAAATCATAAATAACCAACATAAACATATCATATTAGCCCATGGATCTAATATGTTAGCAAAAAATGTCAAGTACATAACATATCAAGTACACTGTGAAAGATATAAGTATGGATAAAGGCATGTGTAAGTACATGTATGAATTCAAACATGATAATGTAAAGTGATCATAAAATGATATAACCTGGATGTATTATGATTATATAGGTGACCAACATCCTGGTGATGTAAGTAGAGGGAAATCCCCACATCTAAGAGTGCATGGATCATTATCTGTATATGCCTATATGAAACTTAAATAGAAGTTTGAAACACATGTGTATGAAAAAGTAAGTCATGTGCTTTCCATAAACATGGAACTAACACATAGATGCCAAGGAACCAATAGAATATGTAGATGCCAAAAATATTTTTAAATTTTTTTAGTTTTTTAATTTTTTTGGTATTTTTGGAATATGTGAAGAGACTACCCTATGATCGCATCTAAAGTATACTAATAGAAATCTCCCCACTATGAACTTGGTGAAATAAATTGGTGATGCTACTGAGGAACATGTATAGGTGTAATATCTACCATTGTTGTACATGGGATGTTTTATGTATATATAATGGGACTTTGTGGTCATGAAGAAACAATAGGAGTAATAGTAAGGGTTTATGAAATCCATCGTTGAGTGTTCTAAAGTCTATTTAGAACAATAATAATAGGAATATGTGTAGGTGCTCTGGATATTTGAATGTGGTGTGTAGTAGATGAGGATTTTTTGGAATCAATTATGGATCTCTAATGTAATGGTCTCTCAATTATCAGCTTCTTATTAAAGGGGATTACATGCTGCTTACCCTTTTATAGTGGATTAGCCTTAATAGGCTTGATAATTAAATATCTAGGTATAAATTTCTCTTATTTAAGAGGATCTCATATGGAACTCTAAAAATTGTAATTACCTAATTAACATGAATGTATTTAACACACCTATACACTATAGAAGATACTGCTTGAAGGGTTTTTGTAAGGCCCCATTTTGTATAGTGCTCATATTTGGTAAGATGACTATGAAATTATGACTTATATGTTCTAATTATTAAATTATGATGTTAAATCACACCTAGCTAAGATGTGCAAGGATTTCATGAAGGCTCTCATGTGTTGGGAACCATGAGAAAGATCTATTATCAATCATGTTTTGACTGCTTACTTATGAAAGAATGATGCTCACATTTCTTTATGCAATGTATATTTATGGAATTTGATTATGTCTATGAGATATATTGATTTAAATCATGTTGAATCATTGCTTTTAAGTTTATGAAATGACAACTACTTATATATTGAATCATATGAAATTATCTACGTGTATGTTGATATTCTATGAATGATTGGCTATGGTTAATTGATTTAAATTGCCTTGTTTAATTAAATTCTATAGCTTCAACTATTAAGTTAGAGGAATTTGATGTGTGTATCAAGTGTGTAGGAAAATGAAAAGGGACAATGAAGGGAATAGACTATGCCAAACATTTTATGTTAGTAATATATTTTAAACCTTCTTAAACTCATGATAAGTATTTAGTTTCTAGTTCACCACCTTTGTTGACTTAACATTTGTTTTAGGTAGCCAAATTTTAGGCCTAGTGGGTGAAACTTATTGTCACCCAATCTGAAGATCTTACAGCCAATGTCTAGTGGCTATTTAGCTTATCTTCCATGAATTTCCTTAGTACTAAGATCAAGTGGGAAAAGAGGCAAGGAAGTCCCAGAAACAACCACATAAAATTTCAAGACTTGCTATGCACCTTAATTTAGCATGCAAAAGAATGTTCCTTAATGAGGCATGGCTAGGAAAATGGATGTTTTATGCAATGGGAAATGCAACAGATCTATAAATCAATCATAGTTTAGAGAAGATAAATCTTACTTACATTTCCAATTGGGGATACATTAAATAATTGAGGTCACAACCAAGATGGATTCACTAGACCTAGCCAAAGGATCTATTTTTATAAATATATCACTAGAGAGGGTTCCAAAGCCTCTAGTCAAGCAAAAATATGTAGTAATCCTAACTAGGTCCTATGTTTTCATATTCACTAAACTAATAACAAGTAAAACAAAATCTAATCTAGTGCTCAGCAAAGCTTGTAGCACAAAGTGGGAGTAATAAAAATTAAAAGTAAACATGCATAGAAGATATATACTCACATCAATGTATATAGAATCTTAATGCATGGACAAGAAGTACAAATACATATCTATCTATTCTTATAAAGGAGGAACCAAGTTAAAAATACTTACATTTAAAGATAAACTTGTCAAGCGTCAACCTCTCCCTTGGCCAAGGTGCTTCGCAATAGGTTATTGTGGTATGTAAGGATGACAAGGATAAATTAGCTCTAAGCTACATAACCTATCAATGCATCTAAAAGAATTCTTCACAAGACAAGATATGTATCTCCAAAGAAAGTATAAAACCCCAAGCTTGCTCCTCAAGTAGAATGATGGATAAACAGATGCACAATATATCTTACTTCTTATTCTCTTCTCTTAGAAATGGCAAAATGAATGTGTTTATATTGGCAGATCTAACCTTAAACCCTTTTGAATTTTTAGGCTGACAAGGTCGACCCAGTCAACCTAGTATCATAATTGACAAAAACAAACTAAGTTAGCTAGGGCCTGACCTAGACCCTAATGAGTTTTGTCAATAACAATACAAGGTCGATGGGGCTGACTATGTAATGCAAACTCTCAAAAAGGGTTTTAGGTTAGGGAAGGGATGATGAAGGTAGTAAATGACTAGAGGAGGGTGAAAAAAAGGAGGCAAATCTTAGGGGAATGGTTTTAGGAGATAAGTGTGTTGATAGCAAGTGGCAAAAAGGGACAACAGCCTTGTGAAGCACCAATGGTTTGCCCACTACTTTCTTGATGCACTTTTTAGGGCATGCACTTAGATAGATTGAAACTCGATGGGTTACTGAAAGATATAAAATATCAATAATTGATAAATTTTAAAAATATTATGTGTATACATATGCCCTACTCAAAGCTCATCATGTGTCACATAGGTGCAACACATGATGGTGCTTTGGGAAAAGAGCATAGTGACACATAATGCTGAAGTTGAATAAAGTGCAGTAAAGAGAAAATAAGATAAATTAAATGGCATAATTGAAAAATACATACCTTGACTTACCTTAGTGCTGTTGATAAATAAGGAGATGTGAGAAAATCTGAAGGTTTTCAAATGTGAGGAACATTAGATGAACTTTTGTAGATTAGTGAAAAAGAATGAAAAATCAATTTTTTTGCAACATATACATATAATAGTTGAAAATATTCTCTATGACGTATAGATTCTAGAACATTTTATAGTTTGGAAAAAGAGTTAGTAGAGACAAAGATATGAGCAAAATAAGAAATCTAACAGTAAATATTTGAAAGGTAAATGATTTTGGAATAGTAACATAAATAGGGTGAAAAAGAATTCATTTGGTATTATATACTATTTTGAGAAAAAATGAGCTTTGATAGACCTAGTGAGATCCCAAAGGGCCAGAATGGACTTATTTGATGTATAATGCATAGATTATGGATATCCAAAAAGCTATGATTGGATTTGTGATAACACAAGTATTGTGTCACAAATAAGATGACAAGGTACCACTATATGCGATACCCTTATGCCAGTCCATTTTAGATCGGGGGTTATTTACGATTTTGGGTCTATCATTTGGGTCCAGCCCATACATGATATGTATGAGATGTTATCTAGAGGGCAGAAAACCATGTGACTAGTGGTGTTGTTGAGCGCATGGATATATGAGAAATTCCTAATGTATCGACTAGCTGGGTTGACCTATGTGGTCGATAATAGGTTACCTCAGGTTGCTAGATGGAGATAGGACCAAGTAGCATGGGTCTGGCCCCACCTTCCAGCATTATAGACAATCACATGAGGAGAGATCATGTAGCATCCCTACACATAAATTGCTACTATTTATCCTAATTAGGTGATCATGGTGTCAGGGATGGCTCAAGTGCAAATCATGGGCCATTATACCTAGTGGGTAGAGTCATAAATAGTGACATGCTTATCAGTATGATTTGGAATCCCACACCCAATAACTCTTATATCAATTCTTACATTTTTGGTATAACATGTGAGAGAGCTAAAGGGAGAGGAGGAGGAGTGCCATTTGAGAGACTGGTGATCAAGTTGAGGTGTGTGAGACCATGGTCTAGTCGAACACGATAGCCAAAAACTAGAGGAGAGGGCCTGGATGTGGATGTAAGGGTGCACCAAGTAACATAGTAGGCACTAGAATAGGAGGAGTAGTGACCACCTTAGGCACACCACTAATGGAGACACCATCAGTAGGATCAAACATAGATGAGGGTGGTCACACAAGACAACCTGATAGTCAACCCAAGGTAGAGCTGGTCGATAAGGCACCATCTAGGAGAGGTTCACAACATGCACAGGTTGTGATTTTGGTATTTGATTTGATAGAGATACATCTCATATATGAGGTGCTCAAGGGATGGGCCGATGGAGAGATCATGCTTGACAAATGAGCAGATGGGGAGCTAGTGGTTGGTGACATTGGGACATGTAAGAAATGTTATAATTTCTAGTCTTTGAGATATAATAGTAGTTGTATATGATTGTAGATAGATAGATAAATGTTGAAATGTACATGTGTTCTAATATCTATCTAGTTTTAGTTTTAATACCTATGACAGATGTGATCAAGTGGGGATCCCCAGTCATGGAAGTGCACTATGACATTTTAGATGGAGTGATATCACTATACGACCCCACCACATTGGATGATCATGTGGTAACATCTACCCTAGAGTAGATAGGCTAGTTTAGATTGGTGGGGGATGCCATGAGTTAGCTACACACATGTGGGGATGGGTTACAATGAGCAATAGGGGTGGGAGTAGGTGAGGCATAAGATTGACATACCCTAGCTTAAGAGAGAGTTGAATACATGGATACCATGATCCAATAAGGACAAGTACAAGCCCAAGTGGCCAACCTACATTGATATGTAATAGGATTGAGATATTGGATAGCCTCATTACAATGCATTATGTAGAGGGGATGATCTGAGGCATCTATGGGTAGCGTGGCAAGGCCACGAGATAGGTATGATGGAGCCTAGTCATAGAGATGGAGCGATGTATGTTTGTATTTTATATAATTATATAAAATACATGATATATGGAGATATATTGTTTTGACCATTGGATTTTGGTCTCATGAGTTTTTTTTTATTGTGGTTGTTGATGCATAGATATATTTCTTTCTTGCACATGTATTTTTATTTTGTAGTATATGTTATGAGAAATATATGTGGAGTGTTTTCTTTTCTAGCATTATGTAGTACATATACATGGTTAAAAAAAATAGGCAAAAAGGATTTGGAAAAATATAATTAATTAAAACAAATGCACCACACACTATTTCACAATGGGAAATGTGTAATAATAAAAGATGACTAAGTATAATAAACTAACTCCCATTAAAGGGTTAATGGTAGATAAGAAGGATTTGAGAAGTAGAAAGGAGGTGATTTGGTCTCCTCCACAACTTGGTAGGTTTAAACTGAACTTTGATGGAGCTTGCAGAGAAAATCCAAGAGCATCTGGGGTAGGTTGTGTGATCAAAGATTGCAATGGTTCTATTATAAGGCAATGTCATTGAAGCTAACAGATGAAATAAATAATGAAGTCGAGAACCAGGTTCTCATAACTGGTGTACTATTGGCTTTGGAGTGTGGGATCTCTTTTTTAAAAAATGAAAGGGATTTGTAGGTAGTTATCCAAGATCTGAGATTTTAGAGGGCTAGATTATGGAAACTTGAGAATATTTTGTCTAAAATCGTACCTAAACTAAACCAGTTTAAGGATTGGATTTGTTCCCATTGCTTTTAGGAAAGCAATAAAGTAGTAGATTGCCTTGTTAATATAGGTATTGATCAATCTATGGATGAGAGAGTGGATAATGTTAGATCTGGCTGGGAAGATTGTAGGGGGCTGGACCATATTGATTTATAATATTTATTTTGCTAATTTATAATTTATTTTTTAAAAATAAAATTAAAAAAATTTATTTAAAAAAAAAATGTCTTAATGGTTGAAGGTGATATATATTTTTGAAATAGTAAGGATTGCTTTTCCATGGGCTTTATCATGGTTGGTTTTGGTAGCAGGTGCCTTTTTGGTATTTGAATTGGTGGCTAGGATTTGGATGCCCCATAATTGATTCTATTGAAAACATACGTGTGAATTTATCGTGCATGATAGATTTTTGTGCAAATGATCATGTGTAATTTTTTTTTGATATGGGTGTGGTAGTTGGTTTTGGGGTCTTAGTGAATTACACTATCAAGATGGATCAAAATTATGTGGAATCTTTTGGCTGGCCTTTGATCTTCGTCATAGAAAAAACCCATGAGATGAGCTTCTCGGGTGTTGTCTCTAGAACATGCCTCTTTAATTTGTTTTGGATTCCCATGATGGAAGTTGCAATGACCATTGAGAAAATTTTGGGGGTGGAGCTGTTGGCAGAGAGTAGATAGGTGCAGGTGAATTCAAACTTGGCATCTTTGTTTATAAGTAACCTCTACATGGTGATGGTGGACAGAGAGAAATTAAAATCATTGGTGGATTTTTTCATTTGGCCTAAATACAGAGTGGGATTAATGACAGAAATTGACACCCTTTATTTGGGTCCTTTCCCAACTGTCTTATTTTCAAGTAAGGATAATATGGGCTTCATCCCCTATCCTCCTTTCATGATTTGGAAACCAAGTTTCTGGCTTTGGTGAATTTCACACAAGAAATTGATGAGATGTGCTTAGGAGAGAAAAAGGATGAAGAGAAAATAGGCATTATCATGCCTGAAATTCAAGATCTCTTGAAGCCAATTCCACATTTGGAAGAATGGTGTGCACAAAGGAGGAGGCCATAACATGTTCAATCCATAAAATGGCTCACCAAAGGTGTTGGAAGGGGTGTTTTTAAGGAACCACCATGGTGGAAAGGGAAAGGTAAGCCTTTGAATGAACCTAGAAGAAGTCAAAGGATTTGTTTTTTTTGTAGTTGTAGGAGGCAATAGGGTCTCTTACAGGGTAGGAGGAGGTGGTGGTAGGCGTAGTTTCAAAAGTGAAAGATCAGGAGGTGCATGCTACCAATTTTAATGAGAAAATAAAATTCCTAACTTTGGGTGAATCATTTTTAAGCAATGGTAAGATGGTCGAGTTGATCATTTTGGAGTGAATCCAATTTTTTGATTTTTTGGTGATGGAATGGTAGGTTTTTATTAGCTATTGTTGTTTTAGTGACTGTGTTGTATATTTTAACCATGAAAAAAAGATTGGCACTAAATTAAAACAAATAAAATCACACTATATCACGTTGGAAAGTATGAAAATAATGTAATAAAATGGAAAGCATGTGAAAGGCAAATGGTGGATAAACAAATTAATTAAGTCAATCAGTCATACTAAATCACGCTGGGAAGTATAAAAGAGAAACAAAATTGGCAAAATTCACTTAAATTCATCACACTAATTCAAGTTGGGAGGTATGAAAAACTTAAGAAAAAGGGTTGGATTATTATATGTAATTGGAAAATAAGAAGATAAAAGTGAGATATTAAATAAATAAGCATAAAACATACCCAATCAGTATGGGAAGTATGCTAATGACGTGCAACTCATAATCAATCATGACTTATCTCAAATTTGACATGTAATTTCATTGTGACTTGGGTATTCAAAAATTTTGTGAGGAAGGCCAGGTTCTATCCATGGTCTTACACTACAAATCACGAAGGGAAAACCAATGAGGTGGAAACAAAGGGTAAAGTAGGTAAAAGGGGATATTTGGAATGGAAATGTAAAATTTTGGTAATTTGTGAGGAAAACCTAGTCCTTTCCAAGGTCTTACACTGCAACTCACAAATGGAGATCCCTAGGGGGAGTGATCAATGAACAAAACAATATTTTTCAAGGGGAAATAATAGAATTGGAGGGAGTGAAAAATGGAATGTAAGAAGTATAATTTAGGCATCCTATGAGAATACCTTAGAAAACGAGAGGCACACTAAGGATGTAGAAAGACACTAAGTGACTAGTGACCATCAATGTATAAAGGATACCTATTCACTATGGGCACACAGCTGTGTAGGAAAATAAATGTGGTAATAAGATAAAATCATATTGATTTTTTTGAACAAGAAAATTAAAATGGACCTACCTTCCCACAATGTGTTCCCCATTCTTTAGGACCCCTTATAGAGCTGTCGGTCTACTGTGAAGATTGGGTACTTGCATGAGAAAGTAGGTAGCACTAAATGATTTTTTTATTCTCCTATTCCAATCTACCAGCCTACCACACCCTAATGGACCTTGAATCTATCATGAGGTCAAATTTGGAGTTTGAGCTTTGATTACAAAAATGAGACATGCTTAGAATCACATCTTTTAGTGTGATTTGACTTTTAAATTTTTTGAATGTTTCTTTTTATATCATTGCCTTTTGTTAAATGAGTTGGTTTTTGAATGTTTATGGCTTCTAAGAATCTTCCATATAGATTTGGAATGATTGATCATGAGATATAAAGTGATACACATGAATGAGATTTAGGCTTAGGCTAAAGGAAGCTAAGTATCCCAAGACATGATTGACTAGAACTTTTAGGCTTAACTATGAACCAACATGTTATCTCAAGTTTCAACTATGTGTATACTTAGTTTACAAAGGGAAATAATGGGAATAAAGGAAGATCCAAAGTGGACCAGTAAAAAGAGATTATAATGAGATGAATTGTTTACTCATTGATCACATGGTAAATAAGGAATGACTAAAGGGATCAAGGTTTGTATAGCCAAGTCATAATAACAATTATCCGTGTATATAAATATAAGATCACAAATAATTATGAAAGAGAACAAGATAACCTTAGAAAAGGAAGTCATGAAGAATTCAGAAGAGAACATGAGAAGAATAATGACATCATAAGCAACATGTAATGTGAAACAAAAGTCATCATGTAAGATAGATAAGAATTTGACATAATGTCAAAGGATAATATATATAAATTTAAAGCTGGAGCACAAGTCCAATTCAAATGAAGAAATAAATGAAAGAACACCATGCTTGTGTTCATACATAATGATATATTTGTCCACACATATTATCCATAACATCTAATAAGTCTCTATGAAGTTAAACTCAGACTGCAACCAAAGTCAAATCGATCTTCAGGGAATGTTGATAAAACATTTGCATCAAATATCCTTGATGGAAAATATAAGAATGCCTAAAGGATCATGTTGATGGGGAATATCATGTAGGGGATGCTTAGGAGAAGGAATGGGAATGGACTCTGTGGGAGGTGAAGGGGTCATCAGTGGAGAATGGGCCACATGTGATAGAGTCAGTGGTGGAGAAGGGGTCACCAGTGAAGGAGAACCTATGGGTGAGGGAATCATAGGTGGAGAAAGGACCATAGGTGGTGGAGCTATGGGGGAAGAAGGGGGAGCCTTATTTTGAGGGTGACTTGTGTTAGGAAGGGTAGTAGGTGCAAGAAAGGTCATGAGGTGATCCTTGAGATGCTGCTAAAGGATGTGACAATGATTATTTTGATTAGTATTACATTGGTGTCAAAGACAAAATACCTCTCCATGTTTGGAAATACATTTAGTTGATAATTTTGGGGGAGGTATAGCCTTATTTGTGGGCTAAGGAGTGGCAGGACACAAGGTGTCAATATATTTTCATAACTTACGATAATGCATGGATGAATGATTATTTGTGTTGTGGAAGCAACATATACGTTTGTTAGTAGACTTTGTAAGTGTAATAATAGAGAGAGTGGAAATAAAATCTGAGAAAGGTTGGTGTAATGAACATTCTCAAGTCTAATGATCAAGAAATTTATGAATATCACAATATGGCTAATTGGCCCATTTGGTGAGAAAAGGAGCAAGCTATAATAAAGGGAGAAAACCATCACCAAGGGAAGGTGGGGATGGTGGAGAGACTAGTCAAGGCTTGACTAAAGGAGCAATAGGATAAAAAACAAGAAGAAAATTAGCTAGAGAGGGAGTGGGAATAGGATCCAAACTAAGCTCAGTTGATGGAGGGGCAAGATGCACAAAATGCTAAAAGACAGTCCCAAGCATCTCAAGGATAAGTCAGATAGAGGGGTCTTTGTATTTAGCAAAGCGATAGGGACCAGTCATAACATGACCCATAAGCATACTCCTATGAGGATATTTAGAAACTAGAGGTGTGCATACCATCTCTACCCTGTGGACAAGAGTAAAAATGCTAAAATTAGGAATCATATAGGATGGAATGCTATAAGAGATATGAAATGAATGAAGCAAAGAGGAACAATAACGAATAATTTCAGCTTCTTGGACCTAAACAAGGCCTCTTAAGAATGGATAATCTAAGTTATAACCATCATCATAGTTAGGTGTATGAAGATCAATGGCATAGGTAGGGAGGACCTTGTCTTCTAATGTGGTGTGATGAATGGAGTGCCAAGTCTTAGTTAAGATAATGGGTATATCATTACTAGGTGGTTGATCAGAACGTGACTACAAAGAAGGGGGAAGTTAGAGAATGAGATGAGGTGAGAGATCCAAGGTTTGGATCTTGAGATTGATCTCGCCAGACTCATCATCATCTAAATCTAGGAGGTTAGGTGGTATGTTATTGATGACTTTGGGGTGACCATTGTAACCTCGGGTAGAGTTGATAAGAAAGTTAAACTACTGATATTCACAAAATGGAGTGCTTGAAAAGAGTTCAAGGGTTGGGATCTTAAATACACCATGGTATTAGAATTATTCAAAATTAAAAGGGTTAGTGTCACCTTGAATCTTATAGATTGCTCCATTGTGAGGAAATTTGACACATTAGCAAGCGGAAGAGGCAACTAATCTCATGTGATGAGTTCATGGCCTACCAAGCAAAATTTTATACTATAGAGGAAAATTGAAGATCATCACCTTCATTTTAATAGTGACAAGTGGGATGGTGATAAGGAGCCACACACATCTTAAGGGAGGCATTTTCCTTAGGTCATAGCCTTTACACGTGCTGTGGGTGACTTAAGGTTACATTTAGTTTATCCAAGGGTTTTAATAAAACAAAGAGAGAAAACACAAGTGCCTGAACCCTCATCAATTAAGGCATGCTTGACTTGGATATCACTAATTTAGATACTGATAACAAGGGAAGGATCATCTGCATGAAGTAGAATCTCATCAAGGATCATAAAAGCAATGGGGAATTTGAAGGAAAAAGAAGTGTCGTTTGTTTCATCAACATGTATGGACATCACTTCGTGTTGTTATAAAATGATATCTTTTGATCTAGATAAGGTGGCTTCGTGTCCTAGTAGGGAAGGACAAGGGATGTCCATTTAAAATAAAAGATGCATAAGATGATTACGATGATGCAGATAAGTCCTCATCAATTTGAGAAATGGGATTTGAGATTGGAGATTAGTAAGTTTCGTGATAGGATCCCACTCATCATAACCCATAAGTGGACTATTAGAAAGAGGTGCATAGTGTTGAAGGAAGTCCTCCAAAGGAGGAGCTGAAGTGTATGTGAATTTATGTTGATAAGATGTAGAGGTTTAATTAGAGGATAAGTTTATTGATTGTCTTTTGAATATGGGGTAGTTGATGAAGGTTTGGTTTAAGATAAATTGGAAGAAGTGTTAATAGAAGTTTGAGTATCATTGGTGATGGGTAAAGAGGTTGGAGGAGTGGTAGAAATGGTATGAGAAGTGTTATCCAAAAGAGGTGTTGGAATTGGGTCATCAAAAGATATAAAGATTTCTTGCCCCATCTCTGTTAAGTGAGTTAAGGAAGAGTCTTGGATAACACAAAAAGTGTGAGAGATTGAGGAGTGTGGATGGGATGAGGATCAATGAAGGAAACCACCCTTCACATATTTTTCATATTGCCACATTCTCTTCAAGGGTTGGGTCTATAAGACTATCAACATTATTGGTAGGAGTAGGCTTATCTTTGTTATCTTGGTGATTCAGAAGAGGATCTTTGTAGATGGACAAATGAGCATTAGCCTGATTCAAAGCTTGAGATTTAGTTTGTGTTTCATAAGTTTTGAAGGCAATGTCATAAGCTTGTTGACATTTACGAATGATATAATCATGATCAAAATTGGGACTGAGAAGGAAATCCATAGCCAAATTATATAGTTGTGTACAAGTCTCATGAGAATGACCCCAACTAGCATGAAGCCAACAAAATTTATTAGGATCATACCATGATTTAATGGGATGAGTGGGATCAATCTCTCGCAAAAGAGGCCTTGGTAGATGCTTTTGTAATTACACTAAAGATAAGGGTTTATGAACATTGATGTTATTTGTTGAAGATAAATGAGGATTAATGATGTGGTTGGGGGGAAGCTTATTCTGGAACCTGGTAAGGAACAATAGCTTGAATAGTATGATTGGTATCATAAGAATCGGTGATACCATCATTGGTAGCATGGCAATTCTTATTTTTGATTAACATGAAAATAACCATAGAAGGTTGGGATGGCTCAAATTGATGCATAAGAAATCTTGGAACTTGGCTTGGTCAATAACCTCTTCTAAAGTGCATGGAGAGAGAGTCTGGACCTGATATTGCAACTTGGGATAAAGATCATTGGTAAATAGATGAAAGAGGTTATTATTTTCCATATTGTATTCACACTTGTTAGACAAGGTCTTCCACCATTTGATGAAAGCTTGTACGGTTTCTATTTCAAGTTGTTTACAATTAATGAAATGGACCAAGGTATTTTTAGGGAGATCACTAATTTAAAACTTTGGACTAGAGCATTGAATAAATCTTCCAAACTAGTGATGGAATGAGATTTGAGTTGGTTATACCAATCTAAATCATCTTTTGAGAAAGTTTTTGGTAATAGCTTGGTATCAGAAAAAGTATTTAACTTGACCCAATCATTGTATATATTTCCAAATATTTTTAAGTGGAGAGCAGGATTAGTTTACCTAGTGTAACTAATGGTAGGTGTGATACCTCCTATATCAATGTTATAAATTTGAGGTGTAAGAGGCTCATTTTGAAGGTGTTTGATTGTTTTGTTAACAAGAGGAGTTTGAGGGATAAGATTACCATGGTAATCTTGAAGAGGAGGTGGAGGAGCATTTCGATTATGCATTCCCCATAGAACTTGTTGAGGGTGATTTTGAAGATGGATGAGATGATTTCGCATTTGAATCATTTGGCTAGAATTATTATCTTTTAAAGCATTCATTTGATTAAGAGTTTTTAAGATAAGTTGATGGGTTTGAGTGGTGTTATTTGCATTGTGTGAGGCATTGGAATTTTATAGTAGTGCCTTGGGTACTACTATGGGTATTATTATGTATGATAGTAGTGGCTTGAAATGAATTGTTAGTGAGGCACTAGTAGCATGATTTGTTTGTCTGGCAAAAGATGCACGAGTAGAGGGATAATAAAAAGTAGCACTAAAGTCATGATTACCATGGGTAGAAAATGATACATTAGTGGAATAATTGAGAAGATCAGGGCTTGGAAGAGGCCCTCTAGATGTATAACCTACCATGTTAGTAGAGATACTTGGCATAGAGGTGGAGGAAATTAGAGAGGAAGATGTCATAGTATGAGAAGGGGTCAAAAGAGAAGGAAGAGGTTGAGAAGCAAGGAAGATAGTATCCCCAAATTCATGTGAGAATGTGGGGGAGGGTGAATGAGGCTTCTCAGTTTGACCACTTATCATAAGATGGAAAATAGTAGAAGGATTTTTTCTTCGATGTTGAGGAAACTTATTGGTGAAGAATACCATTTCCAGAGAATACTCTAATTCAATTTGATCTTCTAAGGAGAAGAGAGGGTTATGAACTAAAGAGGAATGAGGAGGGGTCCCATAATTTATAGTGCAAGTGGATACATGCACATTACTTTCATTTAGGATAGGAACCACAAGATGCTTATGGGAGAACCTATTGGGGTTGGTAAAGCTCATCATAAATGTTGAATTCAACTAATTGTTATTTTCATGTAGGAAGTTCATGCTAAGGGAGAAAGATTAAGGAAGACTAAGATAATGCAAAGGAAAAGAGGCAAAAAGGATATAGAGTCAACTAGGTTGATTGTGTTCTATAATCCAAGAGATAGATAAGGGTATATAGTTTTATAGGATGACTTTGTACTACAGACATGGTATGAAATTAGGATAATAAGATACATGGTCAAACTAGTTGATTTAATACTATACCCTGATTGGTAGAAAAAGATACAAAGTTGTATAGGTTGAATTTGTTTTATAGTTTAAGGGATAAAGCATGCATAAAGGGATAAACAATCATAGAGGTTGATTATGTATTGATGACAAGGGAAAACATAGTATGTAAGAAACTATATTAGACAAAATGACAGTGTACTAAAACATGATTTTTTTTGAAATATAATTGAAACAAGAAATGGAAGCAAACACACAAACAATTAGATCAATGTGAGTGATCCAATTGGGGCACACAATACAAAACCTTGCAACAATATTGGCTAGTGTAATTTTTTTCAATAATACACAATGATCAAAGAGAAAGAAATCAACTAAAAAAGTAAATGCTAAGTGGTCATCTAGAGTGTTATTAGATTATTAGAAAGTATTGATTTAAGTGTGATAGGAAAGTTGGCTGAAAATATGAAACTAGAAAGCAATTTATGGATGGTTTCAGGATGTTTAGGATGAAATGGATTTGTGTTGGAAAATTTGGAATTGAGATCTACGCCCTCACTTCATAATCCCATAATGATAAGGGTGTCGAGTGATTTTTCAATATATACCATTAACCACATATTTGTACTTGTCCATAAAACTAAGTCAACTTTCCCCTTAGTGATGAAATTCAAGAAGGTAGACCTTGGGAAGAAAAGTGTTAAATGCATTTTGAATATTGTGTGATTTGGTAGTGTGTGCAAAAAAGCAAAATAGTTTGAATTACTCTAAGCATACAAACAGATGAAAAATGAAAGTGTGAATTAATTACTAGAAAATAATTGTTAGTTTTCAAATTTTAGAATGGTACAAAGTTAGTTCAGATGACATTGTATGCAAATAGTATAGAACAAATTCGATTGGGTTGCTATTATTATATGAAATCAAAAGGTCTTTAAGAACATAGTTAAATATGTTGATTCAATCTTTTAAATAGAAGACAATCTATAAAACTAAGTCGACCATGTTGACTTAGTTTGCTGTAGGGTTATAATTTTAAAGACTGCTAACTTATACAAAATAGAACTAAAATGACTGAGAGAGAAAGAGAGGAACCTTGATGGGTTGGAAGATGATTAAGATTATAAGTTTTATGCTAAAGTGACTTGAATACTACTTTCAAAAATTTTAAACTAAGTCGACGGGTTTGACCCAATTCTGCAAAACCCTATGTGTTAGATAAGGATAAGATGACTAGGTCAACTTGTTTGACTTAATTTGTTAATTTAGATGCTGACAAAGAGACTAAGTCAACCTATTTGACCTAGTTTGTTGATCTGAACACTAGTAGAGAGACTAAATTGACTTGTTCAACCTAGTTATTAATCTGTATGCTAGTAGAGAGAATAAGATGACAGAGTTGACCTGCTCAACCTTGTAAGCTTATCTGGGACTGAAGAAGAGTACTGTGCCAACCTATTTGATCTAGTAACATGTATCTAAGGAATACTTATACATAAATAACATAGTTATTTTGATGTGACTATGTGTTAAACTTGCACACAAAAATTTAGAACTATACCGACTAGTTCAATACAATATCACAAATATAGAAAAATGATAAGATAATATAAATGAAAACAAGAAATAAAACTTTCAAGGGTTATATTCACATCAGGTTCACCAGAATGTATACAATGGGAAATGCAATAGATCTATAAATAAATCCTAGCTCAGAGAAGATAAATCCTACGTACACTTCCGATTGGGGATATATTACATAATTGAGGTCATGACCAAGATGAATCTACTAGACCAGGCCAAAGGATCTCTTACCACAAATAATATCACTAGGAAGGGTTCTAAAGCCTCCAGTCAAGCAAAACTATGTAGTAACCCTAACTAGATCCTATGTTTTCATGTTCACTAAACTAATATCAAGTAAAACAAAATCTAATCTGGTACTCACCAAAGCTTGTGGCACAAAGTGGGGGTAATAAACATTAAAAGTAAACATGCATAAAAGACATATACTTTGGTAAATGTATACAAAATCCTAATGCATCGAAAATAAGTACAAATCCATATCTATCTATTCTTATAAAAGAGGAACAAAGTTAGGAATACTTACATTTGAAGATGAACTCGTTGAGCCTTAATCTCTCCCTTAGCCAAGGTACCTTGCAAGAGGTTGTTGTGGTATGTAAGGATGACAAGAATAAATTAGTTCTAGGTTACATAACCTATCAATGCATCTAAAAGACAAGATCTGTATCTCCAAAGAGAGTATGAAAACTTGAGCTTGCTCCTCAAGTAGAATGGTGAATAAGTAGATGCACAATATATCTTTTACTTCTTCTCTTATATTATAAATGGTGAAATGAATGTGTTAATATAAGTGGATCTAACCCTAAACCCTTCCAAAATTTTAGGTTGATAAGGTCAACCCAGTCAACCTAGTACTATAATTGACAAAAATAAACTAGGTCATAGACTAGGTCAGCTAAGGGACAACCTAGACCCTAATGAGTTTTTTCAATAAGAATACAAGGTCGATGGGGTTGACTATGTAACATAAACTGTCAAAAAGGGTTTTAGGTTAAGGAAGGGCTAATAAATGTGGTAAATGACTAAAAGAGGGTGAAAAATAGGAGACAAAGCTTAGGGGAATGGTTTTAGGAGACAAGTGTGTAGATATCAAGTGGAAAAAGGGACAATAGTCTTATGATGCTCCAATGGTCTTCCCACCCCTTTCTTGGTGCACCCTTTAGTGTGTGTACTTAGAGAGATTGAGACTCGACAGGCTCTTACAAGATATAAAGCATCAATAATTGATAAAGTTTGAAAATATTATGTGTATATAGAGGTGATTGGCTTATTCTATGATGTGTATATATATAAGTAAAGATCTTTTAGTTGGGTACTTTTGCCAATTTAGAAATAAGCTAGACATAACATAGGAGAAGGAGAAGTAATAGATAGAAAAACCTGGTTAGGAGAGCTGAGTCTAGACAATAGGAGGATAGTGCCCAGGTGATTTGAAGGTTGATAGATGGGCTTACTAATAACTCATGTTTTCTATTGTTCATTTGGAATGAAATGATCATATTCTTTATTTGTTCTTCTTACTTTCAGGAGATTAAGACCCCTTAGTTTATTTTGCTTGTTCTATTGTTTGTTCATGGTTGAGCATCGACTGCCATGTAGTGCTTACCTATTTGAGAGCCTTAAAGAGATTATTCCTTCTTAGTTTGAATGAAATGATTCTAGTTTTTTATTTTTTATTTTTCTAAAAGAAGAATAAGACCACTTAGTTTATCCTATCCATCTTGTTGTTTTGCCATAGTTGTGCATTGGCTAGCATGTAGTTCATTGCCCAATTAAGGGCCTTGGAGAGGTTGTATTCTTCCTCACTTTACTTGAATGTTTTATATTTTTCTTAAAGTGTATTAATGCTATTGTGACATAGTGAAGTGGTTTTCTTTGAACATCATCTTCATGGTGGAAGAATGTCAAGCCCTCATGTGTTGGGCATGGTGGCAGAATATTTGACCTTATTTTAAATGTCATGGTGAATGTTTTTAATCCCTTTCATGATGAGACATTATAGTAGACTACTTAACCCTCCCATGACTATTATATGGAAGCCATAAAGTGAGCTATCATCTTGCTACTCTAAAAAATGATGGAATTTATATATGTTGTGAAATCTTTCCTACTAATTTTATATTTATGAATGATTAGCTTCACTTGTATGGCCATTTTAATGCTTTTTTGATTTATATTTAGGGTTGGGAGTCTCTTTGGGTAATAACTATGAATAGGAATGTAGGTGGTTAATGGTATCTCCTTTGTGTCAAACACCCTTGTTTAGATATCCACCCTTGCCTTTACCAAGTGATGTAAACATGCTTAGAGTTGGGACTCTCAAGCTCGAGGGTGTCTAAAGTAGCATCTTAATGATGACAATAGGTTAGATAGTGAACCTTTCTTTTTATGGCTAGCAAATTCTTGGGAGCGAATGAGGATCACCTTTGAAGACTGGCTAGTCCTCCATTGTTTAATTAGGCCTTGAGATGTGCCTCTTTCTATGTAATTAAATTCATGAATTTTGTGGTGTCATTAATGCTTTAGCAGCTAGACTACTTGTAATAAACTTATAGAAGGAAGATTTTAGATAATATTTCAACTATTGAATAAAACATCTGTTATTTTTTTATTAAAACTTCTATGTCAATTTGAGATGTAATTATTTATGAATTCTTGATTTATATGACCTTGGGAAGAGTCTTGTATGTATCAAAGTCTTTAGTCTTTAAGGCATTTTCAAATAAATAAACAGATTGATTTCCTTGCTCATATCTTTGTCATGAGTGACTGGTCCATTAATCATTATGAATTTATATTTATTTGATTGAGAAGAGTTAATGGAATTAAACTTATCAAAAATAAGTGGAACTTAGATAAATAACTATGACATTATCATTGGAAACAAAAATTGAACTTGCTGAAATGAATTAAACCTTAATGTTTTATGGTATTATTATGCCAATAATGAATAAAGACTTATGTTGTCTTTGTGTTGAACCTTTTTGTAAAATGAGTCATGTCTAGTTATGACCATTTGTATTCAGACATTTGGGAAGGATTCTTTTTATAAAGAAAGCTCTTTGGCCTTATGGCTTGTCTAATAAAATATTATGAGTATTTGATTAAATCTTGTTGAGTACAGTCTCTTTATTCTATGCAGGTCTCTCCTTTAAATTTATACGGTTTAAGGATTGAATTAAGATTGTGTAAGGAATGAATTCAGCCAAGGGCCATTACCAACCGAATCATTCAATCGAGCCTTTAAATAAAACCTCATTGTGAGTGGATTACTTTTTAATAATTGAATTTTTAGTAAAAAGTTGAGTCTCTCAAATTGTTGCATGTTCAACTAAACCAATGAGAATATTAATTTAGCATTTAAAGACTATTTACTTGGGCACCTTCTTGTTCTATTATTTATGCGATGACTTTGCTTAGCAAAATCTATTATAAAGAATGAAGACTCTATCTGGATTAAGTAGTTGATAGTATCTTGTGTAGGCATTTCTATTGCCTTAACTGAATCCTAACTCTTTGAGTCATTTCTGAGTTTTACTCCATCTTGAACCTTAGTCAATTTATGACTTCGATTGCACCTAGTTTTGCCTTTGTCTCGACTGCAATCATTTGACAAACTTTCTTACATAGTGTTTTTGCCTTTGTATCAGCCTTAGCTATTCGTCGAGATCTTTACACAACATTTTGCCTTAGTCAGGCCCTTTTTGGCAACTCAATCATCTGCTTGAATGTTGCCTTCATTATTTTTAAACTTGTCATTGTGGGACCTTTTTGCCTTAGTTGATTTATTGTCTTGACCATTTATTTTGTTTTTACCTTAGTTGATTTCATGAATTTGGATGGATAATTCAGAGGAAGCTACATGTTGCCATCCTACTAACTCGGGAGTGATGTCAACGTAGTCTGACTTATGGTTGGCACTAAGCCTATAGGTGAGTAGGATGTTGCCACGTGGCATCATCTTATTAGCCCATGATATTAGAAAGGACTGCATAGAGTGTGGAGCCTCCAATCTAGTGAGTGAGTAGGATGTTACCAAGTGGCATCACCCAATGGCCCATGATCACAGAGTTGGACATACAAGAAGCTTGCCCTAGATTAGTAGATGAGTAGAATGTTATCATGTGGCATCATCCTAATAGCTTATAATTTCATAGTTAGCCATATAAGAAGCCTACCTTCAGGCTGACAAGAAAGTGAGATGTGACCATGTAGAATCATCATGGTGACTCACAATCCTAGAGTTTGTCCTACAAGGAGCTTGCCTCTAGAATGGAAAACTAGTGGGTTGTTGCTACATGGAATCATTGTGATGCCCAAAATTTCACCTAAATAAAACCCATATAAACACTAAAATTTAAAAAAAAAAACTCTTGTGTGACTTTAACTCCAAACAACTAAAAACACACTCAACTAAACACTTAATCCAATTAGCTCAACTCAACCAATGTGTGATCAGTTTACATACATTTAAAATCTCTCATTCGCAAGCGACTCAAAGGAACAACTAAACCCTTAATTAGTTCCACCCTAATACCAACTTTGAACTACCCATGAACATGTTAAACAAATTAAAATACTCATATTGAGGTAGAATTTACCAATGCACGGGCCACTAGGGTCAACTTGCTCACCTCATAACCAAGTCACACTTTCGTTAATTTGCCTATCAAATGATGATAGGTAAAATAGCCATACTAAGGGATAATTAATTCTGACACCACTTCCCAAAACTATTATCAATAAGATACTATTATGAACCCACAACATTGAACCCTAAAAGATATGCATTAAAATATTTCAGTGTTCCAAAGTGATTTTAACATAGAAAATTATTCTACTTAACAAATTTCAGAATAAAGTAGTTTCAAAATTGAGCTACTAAAAATAGTAAAATCATTCAAAATAGATCAATAAAAGTTTTTGAGTAAATTTAGAGCTAAAATAAATCACTATTAACTTTTGGTTTTGAGGAATAGGTGTATTTACTATTTTTAACAATTCAATTTTGAACTGACCTTACAAGCTGGACAACAAAAGTCAGATGCAAAAAATGTCAACTTCCCCTGAAAAAGGGCTCACCAAAAATACTAAATGACAATATAAATGAAATAAGAAGTTTTCTATATTGATATGATGATCTAATATATAGGTTATATCTATCGTATTCAAGAAATACCAAACTGGGTAATTTATACAACCCCACTTCCGGAGTGACTTTGTACAACCTAACTCAGAAAACTGCCAGCATTAGAAAAGGTTAAATATGACCTTGATAAAAATATAAAAAGACACTGAAAATAAAATATAATGTTGATACATAAATATGAAACTCCAAACTACATGGTACATCCTTAGCGTTCTCAAAATGCTAAGCTGAGTTATAAATTAAACACTCTTTTTTGAGCAATCGTGCAAACATAATACATAATCAACAATTTTTTTTGAATAAATTACATTCAAAATTTAATCATTAAAAATAGAAAATGATAATTTATAGGATATTTAGAGTTACCATTGACAATTTTAATATAAAACAACTCTCTATCAACCTCAAGATTCACGATTCCTTCAATCTAGATTCTTTTGGAATGGTGATTTTGAAGGCACTTTGAAAGCTAGAAGATGCCATCCATTTTTTTGATTTTGACCTTTGCCTCTCGAGATGGTTTAATTAAAATTAATCAAGTGAGACAAGATGATTCTAATCCAATGGTTAAATAAATTTAATAGAAGGTAAGATATTTTAAGACTCCGTTTAAGCAACTTAGCAAGCACAATTGTTTATTCGAGCCAAAACATAATTGACTTAAGCCAATTTCTAAATTTAATTAGATTAGTTTATTAGTTATAATTTCTCATATCAATGAAGCCAATTAATTCACTATAATTGATATTTAATAATTAACTAACTTTGATAATTAATCTAGTTTCATTGATCAAAGTTTCATTCTTGGATACAATGTTTGTCTTGTCAAATATGAATTCACTATAGATATATATCAATACTAAATCAATTTCACTCATCAAAGATATGTTCTTTTGGGTTACGAAGGCTTGACTTAAAATTATTATTTGGTTGCATTTATAAGACTCATTCAAATCATTTTGAGTGTTTAAATTCTCATCTTACAAATTCCAATATGAGGTCAAAATTTGTGGTATTCATTAAACCATCAAAATGGAATAGACATAAAATAAAGACTTTTTATGCTTTAATACAATAGACTCTTCTTTATTCCAATGATAGAACAATGGTATCTCAAAGCTATACAATTTATCTATTCGCTTACAAAATTACATACACAACTTCAAAAGAAGAATCAATAATTACATTACAATACAAAGTTTACATCCTCCTTACGAAAATAAAGACAAACTACTTTCTTATCACAAGATAAACTAGAGTCCTATAATTTTTTTATAGTAATCAAGAATGTAAGTCATAAAATGGGTCTTTCAACAACAAGCTTACTCAAGACTAGAGACAATCCTCATGAACAAACTTTCAAACATTCCAAATTGACAAGACCATATAATCAACTTCAATTACAATATGAAAAACAATTAACATTTTGATGCTACAAATATCAAGCCTAACAGGTATAATATATCTAAACTATGTCTGTCATTGCTAATTTTTTTTTCTACACTGAAACATAGGTAATGATAGGTCAGCTTATGTTGAATATGTAAACACGCCCTCACAAAGGTTTTTATTTCTTTTTCCAAAGTTATAAATAAGAAAAAAAATGAGATCAACATTCTTCTTAAACATGGTAATGTAAATATAGACATATAGTTCTTTTTATACAAATAACATTAAGAGGGTAATAAATAAAATCCACACAACAATAAAATAAACTAGCTTCGTCAAAATATTTATTATAACATACTTTGTCATCATCAATTCAACCGAATCAAAGACGTTATTATTAAGATACTCTTGTTTAGTCATTATCATTAGTTTTGGCATATGAGAGATGTAAGCAAATCAACATTTCAAATACACCTCACTTCAATAATTGTCTCTAAAAGTTTATCATTTTTGTGTTCGTGTCTTCACCAAAAGAGTCTCACTCAGAGCTTTTAAAAACACGCATGTCTATATAAAAAAAAAAATGTTCTTTTTTACATGAAAGTATACAACTATATATACTCAACAACAATAGAATAAACCAATATACAAAACTAGCTCACAATAGGTTTTGTCTTTTTGTTCGTAATTAAATATTGTATCGATTCATCCCATTCCGAATTAATTCTCAACTTAGATTTTTGAATATAAAAATTACGATTTTAAATTCCCAAGATAAACTTTTGTCATTCATATACCATGATATAATATCTGTATTTAAAGACCAATAACTATAATATAAAATATTAATCTAGAATACTAAAATATAAAACAAATAATTTGAATTCTCCTACATAAATATATAATATATAGTATATATAAATAATAAAATAAAATGTGATTTATAAAATATAATATAAATTATATATTATGAATTTTAAATTAACAATATACAAAAAAATGAATGAAACATATGACATATCGATCTTTTAAATAAATTATGAATTATAAATAATAAAGTAAAAAAAAATATATATATTAGCAATTGAAAAAAAGATTGCATTAAATTTTTTTTTGTTTTATAAATGGCAAACCTTAGGCCAGAGGCCATCACTGTCGGCTAGGGTGCCAAGAGGAGGTGTGAGGGGGAGGCCAACGGTGGCCCGACCCATGTGAGGGAGGAGGGGTTTGGCTCAGCGTCCACCCCTCCCTTCCTTATATATATATATATATATATATATATATATATATATATATATATTTATATTATCATTTTTTTAATATATATATTATTTACTAAAAAAACCAAACAAATTTACGCTGAATAACCGATCAATGGTTCAATTAAACCTTTTTTTTTCTTTTTTCTTTTCTATTATTATTATTGGTTATATTTTCATTCAGGGATGCATCCACATATACTGGTTATATATACACACATAAAACAAAAATAAAAAAAATATATAGAGAGTATATATCCATAAGATGTATAAAATGAGTAAATAAATCAAAATTTGAGTATACACACACACACACACACACACACACACACACACACACACACACACACACACACACACACACACACACACACACACACACACACACATACACACACACACATTTGATTTTACAAAATCAAGTACATGCAAGGAGGTATATATAATAAATATATATATCATTGTCAAAACCCTATCTAATGGATAACTACAAATAGAGATTTTTTTTTAAAAATAAATTTTGAATGCAAACAACCCAATAACAAAACTCTTGATTCAAAAATTTAAGAGACTGCTTTCATTATTTTACTCATTTAAAAAACTTAGAAAAAAAACATATAGATCTTGGAAGGAATGTCTACTTGTCTGAAAACACTTGAATCTGCCTCATTCAATTGATCTTCATTCCTTGTTTTCTTCTTCCTTCCCTACGTGGCTCTCTTAATAATTTTAATAATACAACAAATAATAATTAATCCATGAAGTTTATTAATATGAATAAGTTAATTTCTCGCCTATTAGGAAGAAAAATATAATACTTTGTTATTAATGTGTGTTACTAAATACACTCTTATTTATTTATTAACTCAGGTAAGTTATTAAATATTTACGGTAACTAGAAACATGAGCAATTATTATATATATATATATATATATATATATATATATATATATATATATATATATATATATATATATATAGCCAACAATTCCAGTTTATCAAGACATAAAATGTAAAACTACATTAGTTTAATAAGATCATTCAGTAATCATGAAATAATCCAATCAAATATAGAGCAATGCATATAATCAGACTTAGATAAAAGTAGGATAACACTAGGCATCTTTCGCTAAGATTTATACACACCTAAAAAGAGTCTCGTCTTATGAAATGCAATAAGGATAAAGTTATCTAAACTAGTTCGACATAGGGGTATTACAATCATCTTGATGATCTACAATCCTATTGAAGTTTGTGCTAAGGATAAAACCTCTGAGTTAGTAGGATGTTGACACGTGACATCATATCAATAGTCCATAGTCTTGAGGATGTAGGTGCAATGTGAAATCTTGTCAATCCAATGGGTAAGTAATAAGATCCTACATGAAAAGAGAAGTCCCTAGGAGCTAAAAAAAACTAGCATGTCCTTGGAGCTTGTCGAAGCAACCACATGGATGTCCACTATGTAAACTATGACCTAAGTTGATTTTGACAACCATTTCAATATCAGAAGCATAGTAATCATTTAGCATGATCTCATTAAGGAATTATGAGTATTGGCTAAACTAATCAGGACTGCGGGCTTCTTATTTAGTGGCTTTCACTTGTTAAAATCTTATGGCAATCATGGAATTTACATTTGTATTCTGAATGAATTATGGTATTTATCCTTGATTCGTAGGTGTTTATTAGTAATTGTTATGTCATGCTTGTCTTGGAGCAAAAAAATGGGCATGCAATTTTGGTATCAGAGCTCAGGTTACAACACTGGGGGCTCTGAGTAATTTGATTTATTTTTGGCTTTTTATTTTCTGTATGTATTCTGATGTCTTACCTATTAGTATGCAAAATGAGAGGAAGATGTTGAGTATGTCATTATGAGTATCCCCTTGGTGAGCATGTGCCTCCCAATCAATAGGGACTAAATGAAATTGGACCCCAACTTGTCTTAGCCATGCAATAAATGAGGGATGTTTTGTAAGAGAGATTACTTTTGGGTCAACATGAGGCAAAAAAATTCTCTCCACTTCTTAGGATGATGAATAATCAATTGAAAGAGAAAGAGAGAGGTCTAGCAATCCTCCCCATCACCATTATAAGGTTGGTTAAGGTTTGCATCACCATGGTAAGCAATGAGAGAGATGCGACATGGACCATCCTCTAGACCTGCACCTAGAGATTTAGTGAAAGATTTCATCACACTATACCCTCCTAAATTTGATGGTACTGAAGAAGGATTCATAGTTGAAGCATGGTTGGAAAGCAAGAGAGGATGTTTCACTTTGTATGATTGTGAATCTAATGGGAAGGCCCGTTTGGGCACTCATCTTCTTAGAGATCTAGCTATGATGTGGTGGGAAGGAGAGGAGCAAAAGCTCCACTTGACACTAACTTCCCTCACTTGGGAATTTTTTGAGGAGCATTTCAGAGCACGCTGCCTATCCACTCGATATGTGTAGAAGAAAGTGGATGAATTTCATGACCTTTAATAAGGAAGTGTAGTTGTTGCTTAGTATGAGCATCATTTTCTAGATTTGATCATGTATGTATAAGGTTACATAGATGAAACAATCCAAGTGAATAGGTTCATTAGAGGCTTGAATTTAGAGTTAGCTATCACAATGCACATTTAACATCCCATAACCTTGGTAATAGTAGTTGAAAAGGCCAACTTGGCCAAGAAGTCTCGTGGAAAGACTTAGGATGCCTGACAAATGTTTTGAGGAAAATTACAATCACAACATGACTCAAGGTCTCAAAGTGCACAACCTGCACATATGGGAGGTTGGAAAACAACTCAATCCACCTTTAGGCCCCCTTAATAATGCAATTAAGAGAGTAACCTTTATGTCCATAGATGGAGAATGGACTAGTTGGGTCAATACCACTAAAAATAAGGTGAGGCTGGGCCTCAAAACCATTAGCAGACTAAGACTATGCAAACTTAACAGTCTAATCATGTAAGACCATATGGATCAACTTCTTCTTTCAGACCTAGAACAACTGGATCCCCATCAGGGTGAGACCAATGGAAAGGTGATTATTTCACATGCAGATATCTTGATCATTATGCATGAGATGGTCCTCTTGGACCATCAACTACCAATAGGCATAAGGCCCCATTGTTGGAGCAAGAAATAGGAAATGTGGGTTGAAAACATAGAATTTATGTAGCAGTGGATGATCACCAAGCTGAGCACCAAGAAACAATCATAGAGACCACATGTAAGCTATACGGAATTTCAATTTCAGATTTGTTTGATTCAAGAGGATCATACTCCTTTATTTCTCCTTCTATCATGGATCGTTATTGGTTGGTGGTTGTTAAGTAGTTTGAAAACTAGGTAGTTAAGTTGGCCTTTGGGGCCAAAATGTTCATTACCTCCCTAGTGAGTAGTTACATATTAGACCTTGTTGTATTCTCCATTATAGTGTATTTTTGCATTATTCCCTTATGCATCTATGACATTATCTTGGGTATGGATTGGGTTGTGGCTCATAAAGCCAAGTTAGATTGTCATGATAAGGTTATCAAAGGTGAATATGACCTTGGGATGCCTATGGTATTATCTAGAGTCAAGAGGCATTTTTACCTTCGCATGATCACTATGGTGCAACTCAAGAAGAGTGTAAGGAGACCATGCCAATTATTTGTTATCATGGTAAGTGATAGGTTAGATGAGTCAGAGAAGACTTCTGTGGATGAACATCCTATTCCATGAGAATGTCCTGATGTGTTTCAAGATGGATTGTCAGGTATACCTCCTCCATAAGAGATTGATTTTCAGATTGACTTAATACCTATGGCTGAGCCTATTTCAAAATCACCATATATAATGGCCACCTTAGAGTTGTTTGAACTCAATTTTTAGCTTCAAAACCTCTTAGAGAAATGATTGATTCATCCTATTATGTCCCCATGGGGAACAATAGTCATTTTTGTGAATAAAGATGGATCCCTTCAGTTGTGTGTTGATTATTGCCAGTTGAATAAGGTAATGATTAATAATCATTATTACTTATCTAGGATTGATAATTTGTTTGATCAAATGTGGATATCTAAAGTATTCTCCAAGATTGATTTGAAATATGGATACCATTAGTTGCGTATAATAGAACTTGATATTTGTAAGATTACATTTTGAATGCGGTATGGGCATTATGATTTACAGTTGTACCATGTGGGTTGACTAATGCTCTAGTAATATTCATGATTTTGATGATTGGAGTAAAAAGTTATGCTGATCACAAAAGAACACCTCATGAATTTATTATAGGTGACAATTTTTTTATGTATGTTAGATCTCATAATAGTTCTATTAAATCTAGAAATACTTGTAATATAGATTCGTGCTTTGTCAGATTGATTCATGTTAGCATTTATTTATGACATTATACTTTATTTGTAGAATGAAGAGGAGCATGATGGCCATTTGAGGTAGGTCCTACAAGTTTTAAGAGAAAAATAATTGTTTGACAACTTGGAGAAGTGTGCATTTACATAGTTTGAGGTGAAATATCTTGGGCACATCATTTGAGAATGAATATCTGTGGATCCTTCCAATATTCATGCCATTATGGAATGGCCAACACCCTCTAATGTTGTAGAAGTTTTCAACTTCATAAGATTGGCAAGATATTTTAGATGTTTTGTTGAGAATTTATCTCACATTGTGAATCCCATCACTTCACTTCAGAAAAAGGGGAAGAAGTTTGTTTAGAAAACAAGGTGTGAATAATATTCTCATCCTTTGAAGATGAAACTCATTAGTGCACCAATTTTGGTTGTGCCTAATCCCACAAGAAAATTTCTTATTTGCACTGATATATCGAAGGAAGGATTAGGAGTTGTACTCATTTAAGAAGTTAGAGTTATTACATATAAATCTCAGAAACTCAAAGATTATGAGATGAGATACCCCACAAACTATATGAAATTTACAACCATCATTCATGCTTTCTTAATATGGTGACATTTCTTTCTTAGTGATCATTTTGTTTTAAAGATAGATCATTTGAGTTTATAACATTAATTTAATCATCTTAACCTCAATGTGCGTCAAAGGCATTGGATGGAATTGTTGTGAAAATAAGACTATGAAATTTTGTATATCAACAGAAAGGAAAATATAGTTGCTAATGCCTTAAGCAAGAGGTGCCATGAGTTGGAAGTAATGAGTTTGTAAACTGACCTGCAAAATTAGATATTAAAATAGCTTCTCGAGGACAACCTCTATAAAGAAGTAAGATAGTTGTTGGATTTTGGTATGAATATGAAAGGTAAATTGAAGGTTATTCTATTGATCCTGATGGTTTTTTGTGCTGAAAGAGCATATTTATTTTCCCTTCATTAGTGGCTTGTGTGAGCTAATTATGTTTGAGTCTCATAGAGATCTTGACCAAGTACACCTTGGAGTTAAGAAGATGCATGTCGAGTTAAGACAATTATATTATTGGGCCAGTTTGATGCATGATATTTCTAATTTTTTAGCTCCTTGTCTAGAATTTCAAAGGGTAAAAGATGAGCATCAATATCCAACATGATTTTATATCCTCATGATATTATAAAATGGACTTGGGACACTATTTTCATGGATTTTATTGTAGTCTTGCCTACCTTGATTTATTATCATGATGTAATCATGGTCACAGTGGATAAGTTAACCAAAGTATCTCACTTTTATCCCACAAAGTCCACTTATAATGCCAATTTAGTGGCAAAGGTATTTATGGGTGACATTGTTAGATTGCATGGGAGTTGCCATAAGATTATTTTGGATCAATACCCGATATATACTTCTCACTTCTAGACTTATTTGTAGAAGGTATTGGGCACTCAAATCAATTTTTGTACTTCTTACCATCCCTATACCGATGGATTGATGAAGAGAGTCAATCAGGTCTTGGAAGATATGTTGTGTATATATGTTATGCACCAAAAATCCTATTGGAAAGACTATTTGTATCTTATTGAATTTGCTTACAATAATAGCTATCATAATTTAATTAAGATGGCATATTTCCAAGCTTTGTATGGTCGAGCCTATAGAATCCCAATGAGTTGGTACTGATTTGAGGATACAACATGATTGGGCCTGCCATGTTGGAAGACATGGAGTAATAAGTGATTAAGATACAACAACATCTGGAGATTACCAGAGATTATTATAGGTATGCTGATGCAAAAATAATTGATTGACATTTTAATGTTAGTGATAATTTTTTATTAAGGGTGAAACCCAACAAGATCCCCATCTGTTATGGAAAAGGGTCAAAGTTGACACCTCATTTTATTAAACCATTTAAGGTTATGGAGACTGTTGACCCAATAACTTATAGACTAGCCTTGCCACTTATCGTATCTCATGTTCACGATGTATTTCATATCTCTATTTTTCATCATTATGTTATTTTCACATTACTCATGTATTAAATTGGATGGACTTGTTTGTCAATACTGACAGGGCTATGACTTTGGAGCACATCAAAATTTTAGTGCACATGGCACTAAAACTTCGAGGCAAAGACTTGGATTAGGTCAAAGTCACACGAGACAAATATGATGAATCAATAGTTACTTGGGAAGATGATACAACTTTGAGGGTTCAGTATCCTCATCTCTTTGAGTGAGTTCCATGTGGTATTTTTCATAAAGGGAGGAAGACGTAAGGCCCGATTTTGCATAGTGCTCATCTTTGGCAAGATGACTATCTAATTATAACTTATATGTTCTAATTATTAAATTATGTTGTTAAGTCACGTCTAACTGAGATGTGAAAAGATTTCATGAAGGCTCTTATGTGTTGGGAACCATGATAAGGACCTATTATAAATCATGTTTTGATTTCTTAGTTATGAAAGAATGGTGCTTACATTTCTTTATGCAATGTTTATCTATGGAATATGATTATGTCTATGAGATATATTGACTTAAATCATCTTAAATCATTACTTCTAAGCTTATGAAAAGTAAAATATACTTAGAGTTGTTAGTGATGTCATGGAGGTGTCCAGGTGAGTGGATGAAGTGATGATAAAGTGTGTAGCGTGTTTGTCCTAGTATGCTTAAAGTAGGCGTGGTTGATCTTTAGTTTTGGTATGATTAGGGATGGGTTTGCAGTATTGATCATGTGTGAGGGGTCCTATCAGAGGTCAAGGATGATTGGAGATATTTTTGAAGTGCATGGTATTCATTCGGTTCTTCATTATGTTCATCTTGGCATAGTTGGTTCTGTGACAAAAATTTGAGTAGGTAGTTTGCTCACATCACCCTTTTCACATATGGATGAGTCAGGAGGAGTTGGTTATATCGGTGTGATAAAATTAGTCCCAGGTTTCTATGGTCCAAGTTTTAGGTCATATGGTTGAGTCGAGAAAAATATATGTAGTGTAAAGTTGGCCTCTTAGATATAAGTTCACTAAATTTCTATACTTAACCAGACCGTCATTACACATCATGCAGATATAAATGAACCAGTAAGTTTATGTATTTAATATAGGTACTTATAAATCCAAATATGATCAAAGGTTTTCATGGAGATGTTGTCTATAGTGCCAATAAGGTACCCTAAATATTTGGAATATTGAAGTGTTTTCTAGCTCAAGATATAAAACTTCAATATTGGTCTTGTAGACTGTGTCGGCCTAGAGACCGTCAACTTTAACTACACTAAAGTTTGAGGTCACTAGTTAGTAGATATAATACTGAATGTTAAATTATATATCTTGATCTAATAGTGTGCATAAAATCCAATATATCAAAAAATGAACGTGCTAGTGACAAGTGTCACATTCACAGAGTTTGACTTAAGATCAACGGTTCACAGTTGATCGTGCAGTCTGAATATTGATAGTGCGAGTCGAGTCAAAGAGTCAATATGTGCAAAAGGCAAATAGAGTTTTAAAGTGGCACAATTGTGGGAACTTTGATCTGGATCTAATAGTGAACATTGCTTGATAAAGACCAAGCTACTAAGAGGAGATCAACAGAGCGCGTTTGTTCCAAATTGTCAAGAAGCAACGAGATAATGACAAATGCTCGATGTTTAATAGTAATCAAAGGTAAATACTAAGCTAATTTTGAGGGAGATCGATGATGTGTATTTTTTCAAGCTATGAGAGGTCATGAGATGTTGATAAAGTGTTCAAAGTTTAATAGTTACTTAGTGACCCTTGGAATTAAAATATTTGAATTTATGAGGGAATACCAGTCTACAATTTTTGTGCTATAAATTTCAATATATGCAAAATTTGATCATGGTATAAAAGGAAAAGTTGTTGATGAATTCATGAATCATCTAGAGAACCTACTTGTAAGGTCTAATTGTTTGTATAGTCAAAGATATGGAGCTCCAAATTTGACAATGTAAGTGTTCATGATCTGCAAGTAACCCAAGAAGGGTAATTGAGTTGTTCTTGATGGTATTTCAATATTTTAAGATGAACTAAGTGTTGGATCATGTTTTAGAATTCATGAGGACCATCTGTGTGGATTATGGAGGTTTGAACAAACTAGATTTTGTATGATCAAAGGCTTATAAGTTGACTGTGTGTTCATTCTTGGTGATCATATGTACAAAATGATGTTTGGGATAATTGTGCTGTAGCAGAAGGGTGTTTTGATGGGTATTGTCACTTAAGGTGGACTTATAGATCATGTGGCATGGGTCTATGTATTATTAAAGTGTTCTTGTGTGTTGAGTTTGATCTAAGAGATGTCAAAGAGGTGAATGGGTTTCCATATGACTTAAAAAGACACTTAGGCCTATTTGAAAGAAGGTATTGCCTAAAAATGATCCATGTAGATGCCTTAAGAGTGAAGGCATGTGATGTGATCAACAAAGAGGGTTGTGAACATGTTATTCATGAAGACACTATAAAAGGTGAAACCAAAGGTGATGGTTTCTAGACTTGAGAGAAGAGGTGTATGTGAGAGTTGAAGAATGAAGGAAAGAAAAAAGGGTGTGTGCCTAGTGGATGGGTTATAAATTAGAGTAGGTTGATGACTGTGTGTATGACCTATAGGTCATATTTTTGATGTTAGATCATTTCTCTTGCAGGTTTGAAGATTGAGGATGAATAAAGAGGTCTAGAGTGATCCAAAAGGATGTTTTGGATGCCTTGAGTGTGAGTGAAGGATAAATGATGTCTATGTGAGTTTGGTGGTTGATTTGAGAGGTAGATTAGAGTGTGGTTTGTGTATGACTATTTGGTCATATTGTTGAGAATGTGACATAGTTATTGCTAAGAAGTGTAGAGTGATCCAAAAGGTGGTTTTGGATGTTTTTGAGTGTGTGAATAAGTGAAGGGGGTTGTGTTTACAGGGTGTCTCTATAAAATTTATAGGCAATCATTGATCTAGAGATGTTAATATCATTGGTTTTGGGAGGGTGCTCAACATGTAGGTTAGAAGGACTTGACCATCCTAGGGGTAGGTGATTCTTGTGGAATAGGTGTTTTACTAAATTTTGGTTAGGACTTGACCATCTTAGGGGTAGGTGCTCTTTGTGGAATAGGTGTTTCACTAAATTATGGTTAGAATGACTTGAATATCTTAGGGGTAGGTGCTCCTTGTAGAACATATGTTTCACTAAATTCTGGTCAGATGGACTTGACCATCCTAGGGGAAGGTGCTACTTGTGGAATAGGTGTTTCAATAATGTTTCATGTTTGAATACTTCTTATAGGACAAGTAGTCCATATGTTTTTAGGCTTGAGAGTGAGTTTTACTCCCCAAGAGGGTTTCCCACATAGATCTTATGTTGTGTGCATGATCTTTCATTATCTAGTGTTTATTTCTATAAACATCTTGTATGATTCATGAATGGTTGTGTTGAATGCTTAAGTTTTTTGAAAATTAAATTAGATTATTTGCCACCATTAATTCACCCCCTTCTCAGTGGTTCGTACCTCTAAAAAACTAATTATGTATTGAATCATATGAAATTATATGTGTATGTTAATATTCCATGAATGATTAGCTATGGTTAATTGATTGAAATTACATTATTTGATTAAATTTTGTAGCTCCAACTATTAGGTTAGAAGAATTTGATGTGTGCAGGAATAAGAAAAGGGACAATAAAGGAAGGAGATTATGTCAATCATGGTTATGTCACTAATCTATTTTAAAACTTCTTAAACTTGTGCTAAGTATTAGGTTGCCTAGTTCACCACCTTTGTTGACTTAGCATTTTTTTTAGGTAGCCAACCTATAAGATTGGTGGGTGAAACTTGTTATCACTTGACCTGAAGATCTTACAACCAACATCTAGAATGTATAGTGGTCAATTATCAGGTTTTACATGAATTGCCTTAGTGCTAAGATCAAGTGGGAAAAGAGGTAAGTCTTGGAAACAATTGCAAAAATCTACAAGAGATTCTATGTGCCTTAATTGAGCATGGAAAAGAAGTTCCTTAATGAGGCATGGCTAGGAAATTGGAGGTGGTTGGCTTATTCTATGACATCTATATATAGAAGTTGAGGTACTCTATTTTATGACTTTTACCAATTTGAAAATAAGTTATACTTAGTATAGGAGAAAGATAAGTAACATATATGAATAGTTGGTTTAGAGAGCGGAGTCTAGATAACTAGAGTATAGTGCCCAAGCAGTCTGAAGGTTAATAGGTGGGATTTATAATAACTCATGTTTTTTGTTATTCATTCAGAATGAGATAATTATACTCTCTACTTGTTCAATTTGTTTTTAGGGGAATAAGACCTCTTGGTTAATTATGATTGTTTTATTGTTTGTCCATGGTTGAGTATTGGCTGCCATGTAGTGCTTTCCCATTTGAGTGCCTTGGAGAGATTGTTCCTTCTTAGTTTGAATGAAATGATTCTAGTTCTTTTTTTTTTTCTCTTGATAAAAGAAGAATAAGACCACTTGGTTTATTCTACCTATCTTATTATATTTTCATGGTTGTGCATTGGCTGCCATGTAGTTCTTTGCCCAATTGAGGGCCTTGAAAAGGTTGTGTTCCTTCTTGCTTGACTTAAATGTTTCAAATTTTAATTAAAGTGTATTAATACTATTATTACATAGTGCAATGGTTGCTTGTGAGCACCATCTTCATGGTGGAAGATTTTAAGCCCTCATGTGTTGGGCATAGTGGTAAAATGCTTGACCCTTTTGTGAATGTCACAGTGAAAGTTGTTAAACCCTCTCATGATAAGACATTATAGTAGATTGTTTGACCCTCCCATGACTATTGTATGAAACCAATAGAGTGAGATATCTTCTTGCTACTCTAACAAGTGATAGACTTTGTTTATGTTGTGAAATCTTACCTACTAGTTTTATATTTCCGAATGCTTAGCTTCACTTGTATGATCATTTAAATGCTTATTTGATTTGTATTTAGGACTGGGAGTCTCTTTGGGTAAGAACCACAAATATGAATGTAGGTGGTGAATGGTATCTCCCTTGTGTCAAACACCGTTGTTTAGATATCCACCCTTGCCTTTATCTAGTGATGTAAACATGCTCAGAGTTGAGAGTCTCAAGCTCATGGGTGTCTAGATCAATAGCTTAATGATGACAAAAGGTTAGAAGGTGATCCTTCCTTCTTATGGATATAAAATGCTTGGGAGTGAATGAGGAACATCGTTGAAGACTGACTAATCCTCCATTGTTTAATTAGGCCTTGAGATGTGCCTCTTGCCATGTAATTAATGTATGAATTATCTGGTATCATTAATTCTTTAGTATCCAACCTAATTTTAATAAACTTATAGAAGGAAGAGTTTGGATAATATTGAAACTATGGAATAAGACATCTTCTACTATTTATTAAAATCTTAATGTCAATATGAGATGTAATTGATTATAAATTATTGATTTATAGGACCTTGGGAAGAGTCTTGTCTATATCAAAGTCTTTAGTCTTTGAGGCACTTTCAAATAAATAAACAAATTGATTTCCTTTCTTATATCTTTGTCATGAGTGGCTATTTCGGTAAGCATTATGAATTTATATTTATCTAAATGAAAAGAGTTAATGGAATTAAACTTATTAGAAATAAGTGGAACATAGATAAATAGCTATAAGATTTCATTAGGAATAACAATTTAGCTTGTTGAAATGAATTAAACATTGATGTTTTTAGGTATTATTATGCCAATCATGAATAAACACTTATGTTGTCTTTGTGTTGATTTTTTTTGTAAAATGAGTTATGTATGGTTATGACCATTTTTATTCAGACCCTTGGTAAGGAGTCATTTTATAAAGAAAGATATTAGCTCTTATGGATTGTCTAATAAAATATCATGAGTTTTTGATTAAATCTCGTTGAGCGAAGTCTCTTTATTCTGCATAGGTTTATCCTTTGAATCTGCATGGTTTAATAATGGAATCAAGATTGTGCAATGAAATCAATTGAGCCAAGGGCCATTACTAAATGAATCATTTGACTGAGCCTTTAAAACAATCCTCATTATGAGTGGATTCATTTTTAACCACTAAGTTTTTAGTGAAAAGTTGAGTCTCTCAAATTGTTGCATGTTTGGTTAAACTAAAGAGAATATTAGTTTAGCATTGAAAGACTATTTTTTTGGGCACCTTCTTGTTTTATCGCTTATGCGATGATGGCCTTGCTTAGCAAAATCTATTCCGAGGAAGGAAGACTTTATCTGTATTAAATAGTTGATAGTATTCTATGTATGTTTTTATATTGCCTTAGATGAGTCCTAAATCTCTGATTTGTTTCTATGTTTTATTTTAGCTTGAGTCTTAGTCAATTTATGACTTCGACTGCACCTAGTTTTGCCTTTGTCTCGACCACAACAGTTTGAGAAACTTCTTTGCATAGTGTGTTTACTTTTGTTTTAGCCTTAGCCATTTGTCAATCTATTTATGCATCATTCTGTCTTAGTCAGGGCCTTTTTGATGACTCAATCATCCACCTGAACATTGCCTTTGTTATTTTTAAACTGGTCATTACATGGACTTTTTGTCTTAACTGATTTATTGCCTTGGCCATTTATTTTGTTTTGTCTTAGTCAATTTCATGACTTTTGATGGATGGTTCAGAAGAAGCCATGTGTCCCCATACTGCTAACCTAAGAATGATTTTAGTGTAGTTTGACTTATGGTCAGTGCTAGGCTAGTAGGTGATTAGGAAGCTTCCATGTGGCATCATCCTCATGACCTACAATCCTAGAGGATTGTATAGAGTGTGGAGCCTCCATGCCAGTAGGCCAACAAGTTGTTGCCATGTGGCATCATCTTTATGTCCCACAATTATGAATTTGGATATACAAGAAGCTTTCCCTCAGGATAGAGGGAGATTAGGATGTTTGCACATGGAATCATCTCAGTAGTCTACAATCCTCTAGGCTAGTGGGATATTACCACATGGCATCATCCCAGTGACCCATGATCTTAAAGTTAGCTATTTAAGAATCTTGCCTCTGGGATGGTGAACTAGTGAGATGCTACCATGTGGCATCAGTCCAAAGATCCATAGTCTCATCAAGGCCCATACTGAGGCAAACCATCTGAGCTAGTAAGATGTTGCCATGTGGCATCATCTTGATGGTTTACAATTGAGATTTTGCAGGTCTAACATGAAATCTCATCAGACTAATGAGTAAGTGGTAGGATGTTGTGTGGAAAGAGAGGTTCTTGGGAGCTTGAATAAAAGCTAACATGGCCTTGGAGTTTTTCAAATCTTCCACGTGGATGCTGATTGCATCGACTATGACCTAAGTTGATTTTGATGAATATTTCAACATCATAAGTGTCATAATCATTTGGTGTGAGCTTGTGAAGGAATTTTGAGTACTAGCTAAATAAATCAAGACTGTGTGCTTATTATTTAATCACTTTTATTTATTAAAGTCTTATGTAAATCATGGAATTTGTGTTTTTATTTTGGAGGAATTTTGGTATCTATCCTTGATTCATAAGTGTTTTATCGGTAATTGTTGTGTCATGCTTATCTTTGAGAAAAATAATGGGCATGATAGTATGTATCCAAGGGAATCTCAATAACATATAAAAGACACCCATGGAAGGTATAATTGGAAAAAGTGGTAACCACATTTGTGGGACCCACCTATAAAGGTAAGTCAATCTCACCAAGAATCTATTGTGAAGTTCCATCGAATGGTCTAACTAATGTAGTAAAAGGGTGTAAATCATGATGAGTATAACCCAAGTGTGTAGATAATGTTAGGGTAAAAATGTTATCACTTATACCATTATCATTCATAACACTACATATAGGTTGCTTATCAAGGTATGCTCGAATAAATAAAAAATGAAGATTTGAATCATCATCCTTAATCTCATTGTCATCGAAGATAATAGATGACATATAAACCATATGAGGTATATGTTGTGTATAAGTATGAATAATCCCATCTAATTTGTGCCCATAATGTGATTGAGGAGGATGTGTATTGTATGCCATTTACACTTTTGGTTGTTTTTTATAATGGTATTTCAAAATATTGTTAAATATTGTATGTTTTTGGTGATCACTAGGTTGTGAACCTAATTCCTTTGGATCATCAAATGTAATATTTTGGTCATTGATAAGGTCCTGGATCTTATGCTTCAAGGTAAAATGTTTGTTCATAGAATGTCCTTATCGCTAGTGATAATCAAAATAAGCATTCACATCATATCCTTTGGTTAGAGGCTGACTCATATTAACCTATATAGGATGAGGGAGAGATATAACATGACACTTTACTAGTCGTGAGAGTAATGAAGTAGGATACTCATGTAAGCATGTAAATTATCTTCTTGGTGCATTGGATAAGACAAGTTGATTAAGATGTTGTGAAATTTTATTAAACATGGTGGTTGTTTCCTTTTTAGGTTTAAGAAGTTTTATCTTATAACTTTGTTTGATCATAAACTTGGTATTGGATGTAGATGTAGTTGATGTGTGTGCTACATAATTAAGTTTGCTCCATGAGATAAGTTTCATTTCATGATCCTAAATAATATGGCACAAATCATCAAAGAATATATTTGTTTTGAAAATGATGAACTCATATAAAGGAGCAAGTAAACTTTGTTTGAATATGTCTTGAATTTATTTATTTGTCATAGGATATGTCATTTTAGCCAACATTATCTTGTACCTCAAGACACATTCATTGATAGGTTCATTAGTTGCTTATTTGATTTTTGTAATTTGGGCAAATGAAACCTTTTTTTTAAATATTAATAAATAAGTGTGCCAAAAATTGATCTACAATAAGTTTGAATGCTTTCAAATATTAGAAAGGTAAATCATAAAACCACATCAAAGCATAGTCCTTGAGGCCTCTCTAAAATAATTTGGTTAAAAGTTTATCATTGAAGGTGTAATCAAAGCATGCCGCATGGAAAGATCAAATATTTTTCTTAGGATCACCCTTGCCATCATAAAATAAGAACTTAGGTGCAACATGTATACAAGAAAAAGTGAATCTAATCTATAAATCAACCATAACTTGGAGAAGATGAATCAAACTAACCAAAAAATTGGGGTCATGACCAATACCAATTCACTAAACCTAAAAAATGGGTTTCTTACCACACAATATCACTAAAGAGGCTTCCAAAGCCTCCAGTCTAACAATACCACACAATAACCCTGGATAGGTCCTATGATTTCTAACAAAGTAAATAACAAAAGTAAAGTGAATCTTATCTAGTGTTAACTATAGCTTGTGGCACAAATGGGGATAATAAACATAAAAGTAAACATACAAATAACTATACTCAATTCAATATAGAGTTAATCCTAATATATGGATAGATAAATACATTCACAATCCATTACTTATGCTATATCCATCTACCAAAATAGATGAATAAGAGTTAGGAATATTTAACTTGAAGATGAACCCGTCGAGGCTCAATCTCTCCCTTGGCCAATGGTGTTTGTCAAGAGGTTGTTGTGATTGACAAGGATCACAAAGATAGGTCATCTCTAGGCTAAAATACTTCTCCTATGCATCTAATAAATTTCCACACAAGATTCTTCTCTCCAAGTGTAAACTCCAAGAAATTTCTCCACAAGTAGAATGGTGGAAGAGTAGATTGTAAAGAAGTGAAAATTAATGATTATCTCTATTTCTCTCTATTGAAAGTGGCAAAAATGATGTGTTTATATAAATGAAACTAACCTTAAACCTTTTTTAATTTTTAGCTGACACAATTGGCCTAGTCAATCCAATTATTTAATAAATAAAGTATTTATGTCCCAGACTAAGTCAGCTAGGCTAACGTAGTCCCATAATGTGCTCATTTCTAATAAAAGGGTTGACCCATTCAACTCTGCTTGGTGGATGACAAAAATAGGTTTTTGGTTTAGGTAGGGGCTATTTGAGGTAGTGAATTGCTTGAAGGATCATGTAAGGAAGGTGTTAAATCTTAGAAAAATCTATAGGAGGGGTTTATGTTGGTTTTAGGTGGTGGTATAGAGAACAATAATTTTGCAAAGCACCAATGGTCTACCCACACCTTTCCTAGTGGACCATTTAACGTATGCACTCAGAGAGATTGAGACTTGATAAGTTCTTACAAGAGAGAAAGCATCGGCAATTGATAAAGTTTAAAATTTTTATATGTATACATATGCCATACTCTAAGCTCATCATATGCCACTCAATTGTAACATGAGATGGTGCTTCAAGAAAAAAATATAGTAACACACAACATTTGATATATGTAAATTATAGTGAGAAGCAAATAATATAAATGAAAGGACATAATTTAAAAATATAAATCAACACACAACATTTGATTTATGTAAATTACAACAAAAATTGATTAATATAATTGAAAGGACATAATTTAAAAACATAGCAACACACAACATTTGATCTATGTAAATTATAATAAGAAATGAATAATATAAATGAAAGGACATAATTTAAAAATACATACCTTTACTTACCTTAGTGTTTTAGAGTGAAAATGAAGTGAGAGAAACACAAAGGTGTCTAATGTAGAGAACATTAGGTGAACCTATAAAATAAGCAAAATTTTGATTTTTTTTCAAAATATACATGTAATATGTGAAAAAATTCTCTACAATGTCATGATTCCAAAACAACTTTTAGTTTGAAAAAAGAGGTAGTAAAAACAAAGTTATAGATGAAAAATAGAATCTGATGGTAAGTAATTTATAGGTGAGTAAATTTGAATAGTAAATATAAATAGGGTGAAAATTAATTCATTTGTAATTGTTACTATTTTGAGAAAATACTACTCTGAAATACCTAGTTGATCTTAAAGAGCGACCATGGTGAGGAGATGACAACTATAACATTGACGACATCTAGCGACTTCAACCAATACAACTCAAGTGGTGCATTAAATTAAAAAAAAATAAAAAAAATATTGAAATTAAGTTAGATGTAAAAAATAGATGTTAAAGAAAATGCAGATACTGAAAATGACTCTAAATTTTTTTAGGTGGACTAGGGACAAAACAAGATATTGGGTAGGAAAGAATCAAACCAATAAATGCCTCAGGCATTTATGGTAAATGGTTAGAAAGTCATCACATATTTCAAATAGAGTCATCCCTACCAACTCAATTAGTAAAGGTGGAAGGAATCAAAGATGGTGACTACATAGTAGAGGGTTGACTTAGTATTGTTGGGGGTGGTCAAATTCATAATAGAGGGTTGACTCAATTATAAAGATAGGCATGGCTAACTTAGTGTATTCTGGTCAATGTAGTATGCACTAGGGGCCTGATGTAGTATGTTAAATGGGGCCAAATGCATGACAGAGGGTTGATCTAGTATACAAAAGATGGAAAAGTGATGATTTATTATAAAAAAGACTGATTATGTCTGTAGGAATGGGCTGACTGCATGGCAAAGGATCGATATACTATGACAAATAGAAGATAGGGCCAATTTAGTATCAAAAGGGGTGACTGTGTTGGAAAAAGATGAAAAATAGAAAAATAAGAAAAATAGGTTGATGAAGTAGTTAATTTTTAGTAAATTAAGAATTTTAAGAATGTATTTTATTATTTTTACATCGAGATATAATACATTCTATGTTGTTTGAAATTTTGAAGAGATGATAGAAATTTTGGTGCCTGGTGGATACATCATGGCTACCATATTTATTAGAGTGATTTTCAAATATGGATCAATCTCGGTTGGTTTCCCTGGGATTTAGGGGCATCATGGAGATGCAAAGGATCCTGTTTAATGTAGATCTAGTCACCATGTTTCTAGGAGCATGGGGGTGATTGACCAACACTTTTTGAGAGGAGGTGGAGGGGGATACCATAAAGCTAGGCATTATATACACAATATTTTCAAAATTTATCAATTATTGATACTTTTTCTCTTGAAGGAACCCATTGAGTCTCAATCTCTCTACGTACATGCCTTAAAGGGTGCATTTGGAAAGGGGTTGGTAGACCATTGGTGCTTCATAAGATTATTGTTCCTTTACCACCACTTTTTATCTACATAACTATCTCCTAAAAATATTTCCCTAAGCTTTCCTCTTCTTTTGCACCCTCCTCTAATCATTTTATGCCTTATGCCTTCATTAACCCTTTCCTAAGCTAAAATATTTTTTGATGGTTTATGATACAATGTCAGCCGTATTGACCTTATACCCTAATTGACAAAATTAATTTAGGGTCTAGGTCATCCGAGTAGACCTAATTTATTTTTGTTAATAATGATACAAAGTCAATTAGAACAACCCTATTGGATAAACTTTCAAAAAGGACTAGGGTTAGATTCAACTATATAAACACATTCATTTCATCATTTTCTAGAGACAAGTTAATTATTCATTGGAAGTTCTTTATAATCTATTCTTCCACCATTCTTTATAAGTCTTAGCTTAGGGTTTCTAATTGGAGAAGAATCTATCTTATGGAAAAGTCTTGGATGCTTTGACATTTCTTAGTGATCCTTAAAAACCACAAAAAAATCTTACAAAATACATTTGTCTAAGGGAGAGACTAAGTTGTTACAAGTACAATCACTGAGGGGGGAAGAATAAATGAGCCCAGATATTTCAAATTCAATTACAATCCTTTCAAACTATTAACCAATTAGCATATGTCAACTTGATCAAGCAATATTAACAAGAGAGATCATTCATTCAATGCATACACAAGATCAAACACACAACACATAGTTTCTATTGGAAACCCTCATGGAGAATAAAACCCACTCTCAATATTGCAACACATGGACCACTGGTCCTAAAAAAAATTATAAACAAGAGACTAGTCAACTCCTTTAGACCAAAAAACTTTGATCAAATCCTCATGACCAAAGGCCTTTAGTGGAACCCCTATTTCACAAGGAGCAACTGCCCTTAAGGAAGATCAAGTCCTTTAGACCCTCCTTTGAACACCTCCACCTTTGTATTGATGTTTTTAACACCTGATGATGGATCTTTGATTATCTAATGCCTACACAAACTTCCTTTCTATCTTATACAGGCTCTCACATAGGCATACCACAATTTATCTCTCTCTCTCTCTCTCTCTCTCTCTCTCTCTCTCTCTCTCTCTCTCTCTCTCTCTCTCTCCACTCAAACTATCCTCATGCACACTTAGACCTTTTCATGAATTCTCAAACTACAAGAGCACTATTCTATCATCAAAAATATGACTTGCAAGTCATATACATAGTCAATAAACTATTCTACTCATCAACTCATCCAATAGGTACACTACCTATCCTCTCTTCTTCCCTTTAATGCATACTCCTTACACAAGCCTTGCACATGTTACAAAAGTCTCTCACAAAAATATTCCACTAATTTTAGAAAACATCACATTTGGTTTCACCATTTACAGAACATTCTTGAATAATCAAGTCCAAATTTTTTCCATGTTTGCCACAATACATGACTTCACACTTAAGGTATCTAACATGGGTCAAACTTAAGCACAACATACTTTCAAATAGGCATAAGTCACCTTTTAGGTCCTATGATGGCCCATTCACCTCTTTGACACTTATCCAAACAAAATAAGAACACAAGAACACTTTCCAACATATGGACCCATGCCACATGATATATAGGTTCATCTTAAGTGCCAATAATTATCACAGTACCCTCCTACTTAATCACAATTATCTCAAACACCTCTCTATACACACAATAACCTTAAATGAATACATACTCACCTTCTTAGCAATTGTTCATACTGAATATGAATTGGTCAAACCTCCAAAGACCACACATATCATCCTCATGGAGTCTAAAATACTCCCAAATAGCTAAGTCATTATGAGACATCGAAATACCATAAGAACAAGGTCAAATACCCTTCTCGAGTTACTTGAAGAACATGCACGAACACACAATCAACTTTGAACCTCAATATCTTTGATCATACACAGTTTCAGATCTTCAAATCTATATTTTTAGATGCACCTTGGAGTCCTAGTTTTTCCATTGTTAAATTCAAATATTCAAATGCCAATGATTATAGTTAAACATAGACCACTTTGTCATCATCTCATGTCCTTGCTTCTTAGATTAAACATGCACCATCAATCTTATTCAAATTTAAAACATAGTGCACCACTATCTAAATATTAAACTTAGAACACTTGGTCTCATCTCGTGTAATCTTGATCACACACACACTGTCGATCTCTTCAAGATTGTCCTTGCTTTAACATTGCTAGACAATTATCACTTTGACCTCTTGACTTTAATACACACCATTGATCTTGATCAATATGAACACCCACTCACTGTTGATCCTTGAAAGAAGCTTGATCTTTATCTCTTCTCAATGTTAAACATCAAACACGTGGAACCATCTTGTTGTATCTTGACATCTTGGAATAAACATGCTCTGTCAATTCTTTTGTAAGGATCTTGATTTTTAACTTCATTAACCATTGGACACCTTAAAATCATCTCACTCAATATGAACCATTAGATCAATCTTTTACTATCACCCATGAACCATTGGATCTTCATTTTGTCCTCATCTATAACATCGTGCAAAATAGGCTACGGGGACCATTGCTATTTTCTTGGAAGGCCAAATTTGGACCTAAATAACTTTTGCTATGCTTAGATGCATGATATAAAATTTGTACCATATGATATCCTCACATAAGATAATCCAACCAATTGTCAAAATGCTCTTGAAACCTTCACATGTGTGAGATATAACTCTATTAATCTACTCACTTTGATTTTTTCTACCATAGAGCCAATTATGTCAAGAACTGTCTTAGAAGGCTAACTTTAAACATGCATATCTTTTGACGTGCGTCATCTCATGACCAAAAATTTAGTGCATATCAACTAAAAACAAAATTAAACAAAACCATATACTCAAATTCTTTTGATATGTCCACATGTGTGAGATATTCCATCGCCAAACTACTTACTCGACACTTTCTTGCCTCATGCAAATTTGGCTAAGTATTGGAAAACGCTATCAAACTACCTGGGAGTCCAAATTTGCACTTGTATATTTTTTGTCATGTTTATTCATAAGACCTAAGATTTATCATGTAGCAAAGAGGTACAGATTTTATCACAACCATATGACTAAATCCCTTGGCTCATCCACACATGGTAATGGTGACATCAACAAACTATCTACTTAAATTTTTTGCCACTGGACCCAAAAGGTCTAGATGAAAACAATGATCAACCAAATGAAATACAATCATGCACACAAGAACTCAAAACATATAAAACCTCTTCTAGGACCCATTACACATGTTGAATACTCCATACACATCCCTGAACATCTCTAGCCATGTCAAAATTAAAGATCAACCCAACATCCTTCCAGCATACTAGGATAAGCACATTGCGCACTTTGTCATTCTCACTTAGACTATCAAGCCACTTCATCCACTCACCATGACACCTCCATGAAATCACCATGACATCATTGAAAAAAATCCAACAATCTCCCCCTTTGTCATTGATGCCAACACACATCATACATCTCACCTTCCTTCTCTTTCTTCAAGTATTCTCACGATAAGAACTTTCTCCTCCTTTGACACAATGATAAAGTGGGAAAAAACTGATCCTGAGGACTTGAAAAATATTATTAATATGATAAGACCATCTTATAAAGATAGTACAAACTCCCCTTACCTTGAGCCTACCTCTTCGTGCCTTAACAACATCCTCTCACTACAAGCCAACATTATTTTTCAACCAAGAACTGCAGCCAATAAAGATAGAACACAAAAAATATTGAAATATAATGGAACACACCAAGAAACATTTGAGAGGGACTCCCCATAATAGTTTTGAGCCATTGCATCACTTGAGCATCTTCATATCTCCATACATCATGAAGAACCACCATACAAGCTTACTAGCCTTCTCTCTCAAACCACATCAAAGCCTACCAACAATACTTCATGCCACTCACCAAATAGGAAACATGTACTAAAGCAACCTAAGAATTCACTTTGAAATCTCATGCCTTGTTCTTTTGGATAAATTGAACAAAAGGACTCTTCTTCTTACTAGACTTGTCTAGTCCCCTTTTATCCCTACCTAGAACTTGCAGAGCCTACAAATTTCAATAGACACACCATCAATACCTAAAAATTCATATCTAGAGCACTCTCATATTCCCCCTTAAGTACACGAATTTACAAAACCTATCTCAACATCTGCAACATACTTCACAAATGATCTTGCCAATTATACCTTCATCTTGATAAAACATGAATAATTTGAAAACAAAAAACTTTCAAATCTCTATGAAGCTTGATTTGATAACCCATTTGGCCCATTCATCCTATTAAAAAACCTCATAACTCAACTCATAAGGAAGACCAATGTTTTAGCAAAACTCAAAACCCTAGAATCTCAAAACAAATACCATCAAGAAACATACTTCTGGTTAATGTCCACCTCTGAAACTTGTTTTACATCTAGAGACAACCATTACACACTTTTGGACCAAGATTGAGCTTTCAAATCTTTGGGAACCCATACATCCTATAACCCATTTTAGGCCTTGTAAACTCTTAAGCATAAATTGGGAAACCCGAGAGCAAACAAAAATATCTATTTTTGACTTCAACATACCTTGAAATCAGAAAACCACTTGGAACAAGCTATAATAAGGTCAACATACTTTTTTGTACAAAAATATCATCTTTATAAACAACAAATCCTCTTTTACCACTTGAAAATATTCAATCTGACCCTAAAGACTAACCATACACAACTATGACATCACTCTGACATCACTACAACATATCTTCCACTTGGACATACCTACTCCAAATAAAAACACTCATCTCTAACCTTCTAGGACCATATGAAGAACACTACAACAACACATGCTTCTCCACTGAAAGGAGTCTCTTAAGAATCATAGATAGAGACATCCTTTACACCACAATGTTTTAAAACAAAGTGAAACTAAGAGTAACCCACATCTCTTTAGTAACCATTGAAATCCTCTTATACCTATAAGTCTTCTTGGTCTTGTTCTTCTTCTAAGTCTAAACTATGACAACTGGTTCATTCTCTAAATCACTCTCCTTCTCTTCTAATATTGGATTGACAATATATGGAAACAACATAGATTCATGACATACCATTTCATCCATAGAAACTTCCTTGTAGCTTGGAACCTTATCACTAAGCACTAACAATTGATATTTTTTGAATGAAACTTTCTCAACAATAATAGGATGTTCACTTAAATTCATACTTACCTTAGAACTATCCTCAATTAGTACCTTGGTCTTCTCCTTGAGTTTGGTCTCTTACTCACAACATGAGAACACAATAAGAGCCCTTTACACTCTTCAAAATTTAAAGTATTCTACATAGTAGCAAACATATTACTTGGACCAAAAGTCTCATCATGACTCACACTTACCACCTTTGGTTTCCATGGGCTAACTTTTCTTCTTCCTTGCACTTTTGGAGCTCGATTGAACTTATTTTGGCTTAAAGGCCTTTGCTTACAAAATTTAGCAATGTGACCAATCTTATCTTAATTGTAACAAATAATAATTCTTGATGGAAAGTCAACTTGCCTTACCTTAATTAGATAATGTTTTGCAAAGTGTCCCACATTATGACAGTTGAAACATTCAACCTTGCTCACACCTCTTGATTGATGATTCTGCTCATAGTTCCATGCAAACTCATTTCTAATAGGTCTCTTGTATTCTCTAGATCTATGCCCAAATTGATTATAAGTATAGAAGTCACCATTAAAATTTGCATACCTCATGGTATTTGGTTGTTTGATCTGATTTGTATTCAATCTCCCAATACCTTCATTCCTTATTTGATGATTTTTTTTCAAAGTATGTTTGTCCATGTTGACATTAGTCTTCATCTTGTCTGGTTCTTTGTATCCAAGACCATTTCTATCCTTTACATGCTTTTGATCATTTAGAATATTATTTAGATCACTTGAGCTCTTTTCAAATTTCACAAATTCCTTCACCTTATTAGATGTCTTCTTTAACTTAGATTTCAATGACTTATTTTCAATTACATACCTTGAACATACATCTTCTTTATCTTTCAGGTTTGTAGACATGATTTTTAATTGACAATTGAGATGATTGACCAAATCTTCATGCTCCTGGACATATTCATTCATTCTTAACTCAAATACACTGAATTTATCTTCATAGTCCTTTAGTTTATATTTGATCTTCTTATTAAACTTCTTCTTAATCTTCAATATTTCAAGAGCATTTGTCAATGAAGTCTCATAGTCTATCTCATCTTCATCAACATCTGAATCACTCCAAGTAGGCTCCTTTTAATGTGAGCAACTTCCCTTGTCAACCATGAAGAGGGCTTCATCTTCAATAGGATAATCATATTCATGATCATACTCTAAGTCACTGACTTCACTCTCATCTGATGAGCTGCAATCTTCTTTGGTGTAGAGACTCTTCTTGTTCTTGAAGTACTTGTCCAACCTTCTGAATCCCTTTTTACTTTTATCAATCCTGAATGATCTTTTTCCATCATCATGACCTTGATCGTGATCATCATCATCCATCTTATACTTATGAGGACACTTATTGGCAAAATGTCCTACCTCTCCACAATTGAAGAATTTAAGGGGTAGTTTATCCTTATACTTGCCTGAACTTATTTTTAATTTCCTTGAAATCAAGGCAATTAGTTCATCCTCATCTATATCAAAAATGTCATCCTCCTTGTGTTTCTTACCTTGGAACTTCTTCTTTGGCTTCATCTCTATTTTGAATGTTGATTCCTTCTTTGGTGGTATATCATCATTCTTTCTCATCTCATAGGCAGTAAGGGTGCTATGTAATAGATCTATCTTCAACTGAGTAAGATCATGACTTTATTCTATAGCAGATAATTTTAGATCAAACTTGAGTGATGTAGACCCTAATACCTTTCAAACTACAATTGCCTCTTCATGGTTCTCTCCAATACATCTAATGATGTTCACAATCTCATCAACTCTCTACAAAAAGGATACCACATAATAATATTTTTTCATCTTGAGACTTTCAAATTACCTTCTGTGAGTCTGTAACTTAGCAAGATTGAATTTTTAATCTCCTTCATAAATGATCTACATTTTGTCCCATATCTCTTTATCAAATTTACAATGAATTACCTTAGTGAACTTAGTCTCTGTAAAACCATAAGTGATGGCATTCATTGCCTTAAAATTATGCTCACACAACTTATTGTGTGCAACACTAGATGGAGTAGTAAGAACAAAATAACCATCTACAAGATATTTCCATGCATCAAATTTTCCTCATCCTTGCACTCTAAAAAATATAATTGGATCCATTAAACATCGGTGATTGCTTAATAGATAAACCTCTGTGATGACTACCTAAATTGTACCTTAAATCACCTTCAAGATGTCAAGCTTTTACCAAAAGACCTGATTTGATTCCAATTTTTTAGATGTATAATCACTAAGAGGGGAGAAATCAATGATCCCATATATTTCAAATTCAATTACAATCCTTTCAATCTATTAACCAATCAACATATGTCAACTTGATTAAGCAAAATTAACAAGAGAGCTCATTCATTCAATGCATACACAAGATCAAACACACAACACATAATTCTTATGGAAAACCCTCATAGGGAATAATACCCACTCTCAACCTTGCAACACATGGACCACTTATCTTATAAAAAATTACAAACAAGAGACTGGTCAACTCCTTTAGACTAGAAAACCTTGATCAAATGTTCCTGACCAAAGGCCTTTAGTGAAACACCTATTTCACAAGGAGAAATTGCCCCTAAAGAAGATGAACTCCTTTAGACCCTCTTTTAAACACCTCCACCTTAGTAATTATGTTTTTAACACCTAATGATGGATCTCTAATTATCTAACCCCTACACAAACTCCCTTTCTATCTTATACAGGGCTCTCACATAGGCATCCCAAAATCTCTCTCTCTCTCTTTACTTAAACTATCCTCATATTCACACTCAGACCTCTTGATAAATCCTTAAATTGTAAGAGCACTATTATGTCATCATAAATATGACTTGTAAATCATACACATAGTCATCAGACTATTATGCTCATCAACTCATCCAATAAACACACTACCTATCCTCTCTTATTCCATTCAACACATACTCCTCACACAAGCATTGCATAAGTTACACAAGTCTCTCACAGAAGTCTTCCACTAAGTCTAGAAACCATCACATTTGGTTTCATTATTTATAGAGCATTCATGGATAATAAATTCCATAATCTTTCCATGCCAGATATAATACATGCCTTCACCCTTAAGGCATCTAACATGGGCCACACTTAAGCACAACATACTTTCAAATAGGCCTAAGCCACCTTTTAGGTCCTCTGATGACCCATTCACCTCTTTGACACTTCTCCAAAAAAACTAAGAACATAAGAACACTTTCCAACATATGGACCCATGGAACATGATCTATAGGTCCCCCTTAAGTGCTAACAATTATCACATAACCCTTTTGCTTAAGCACAATTAGCTAAAACACCTCTCTATACACATAGCCACCATGAATGAACACACAATCACCTTCTTAGAAATTTTTCATACTGAATATGAATTGGGCAAACCTCCAAAGACCACAAGATCATCCTCATGGAGTCTAAAATACTCCCAATTAGCTAAGACATCATGAGACATCGAAATACCAATAGAATGAGTTCAAATACCCTTCTCAGGTTACTTATAAAACATACACAAACTCACAATTAACTTTGGACCTCAATATATTTGACCATACACACTTTAGATCTTCAAATCTATATTTCTAGATGTGCTTTGGAGTCTTCTACAAATTCACTTTTTACACCATGAACAAATTTTGTATAGATCAAAAGATATGGTACAAAAGTTAAGCACTGGTTTCTCCTTTGTTAAATTCAAATACTCAAATGCCAACAGTCACAGTTAAACATCAACCACTTTATCCTCATCTTGTGTCCTTGCTACTCAAATTAAACATGCATTGTCAATCTTCTTTGAACCTTAACACATAGTGTGCCATTGCCCAAATGTTAAACTTCAAACACTTGGCCTCATCTCGTGAAATCTTGCAATCTTGATCACACATGCTCCATCAATCTCTTTGAGATTGTTCTTTCTTTAACAATGCTAGACAACTATCACTTTGACCTCTTGACTTTAATACACATAGTTGATCTCATTAGTACGAACACCCACTCACCATTGATCTCATCAGTATGAACACCCGCTCACCATTGATCCTTGAAAGAAGATTGATCTTTATCTCTGCTTAACATTAAATATCAAACACTTGACATCATCTCGCTGCATCCTGAAATCTTGGAATAAAGTGCTCCATCGATCCTTTTATAAGGAGCTCAATCTTTAACTTTGTTAACCATTGTATACCTAGAAATCATCTCACTCAATATGCACTATTAGATGAATCTTATATGATCACTCATTGGATCTTCATTTGGTCCTGATCTTTAACATTGTGCAAAATAGACAAAGTATGGGGACCATTGCTATCTACTTGGAAGGCCAACTTTAGACCTAAATAACTTTTGCTTTGTTTAGACATATGATCTAAAATTTTGACCATATGATCTCTTCACATAGGATAATCCAATCAAGTGTCAAACTAATCTTGAAACCTTCACACGTGTGAGATATAACTCCATTAATATGCTCACATAGATTTATTCTACCATAGAGCCAACTATGTCAAGAACTGTCTTGAAAGGCCAACTTTAAATAGGCATATCTTTTGACACACTTCATTGCATGACTTAAAATTTAACACATTAACTATGCATAAAAATAAACAAACACATATAATCAAATTGTATTGAAACATCCACATGTGTGAGATATTCCATCACTAAACTACTTACTCGAAACATTCTTACCTCATGCAAATTTGGCTATGGGAAAATATTCTAATTACCTAAGAGCCCAACTTTGAACTTGCATATATTTTTTTGCAATTAGTCACATGAATTGAGATTTAGCATATATAAACTAGGTAAAAATGTGATCACAACCATATGATCAATTCCCCTGACTCATCCACACGTGGCAATGATGACATCAACAAGCTGCCTACTCAAATTTTATGCCATTGGACCTAAAAGATCTAGATGAAAACAATGATCAACCAGATGAAATCCACTCATATACACAAGCACTCAAAGCATATGGAAACTCTTATATAACCCCTTACACATATTGAATACTCCATACACATCCCTAAACATCTCTAGCCATGTCAAAATTGAAGATTAACTCAGCGTCCTTTAAGTATACTAGGACAAACACATTGCACAATTTGTCATTGTCACTAAGACTATTAAGGCATTTCACCCACTCACCATGACACCTCTATGACATCATTAAAAAATCTCCAATAATCTCCTCCTTTGTCATTGATGTCAACACACATCATACATCTCACCTTCCTTCTCTTTCTTCAAGCATTCTCACAGTAAGAACTTTGTCCCCCTTTGACATAATGATAAAGTGGGCACTAGCTGATCACGAGGACCTAAAAATACTATTAAAAATATAATACCATCTTATAACGATATTACAAACTCCCTTTTACCTTGAGCCTACCTCTTCTTGCCTTGACAACATCCTCTTGCCACAAGCCAACATTCTCGTTCAACCAAGAACTGCAACCAATGAAGATAAAACACACAAAACACTTACATATGATGAAACAAACTAAGAAATATTTAAATGGGACTCACCCTAATATTTTTGAGCCATTGCATCACTTGAGGATCTTCAGATCTCCATACATCATAAAGAACCACCATATAGGCTTACTAGCCTTCTCTCTCAAACCACCTCAAGGACCACCAACAAAACTTCATGCCACTCATAAAATAGGAAATATAAAATAAACCAACCTAATAACTCACCTTGAAATACTCATTTCTTGTTCTTTTGGAAAAACTGAACAAAAATCACTCTTCTTCTTATTAGACCTATCTAGTCTCCTTGTAGCCCTACCTGGAACTTATAGAGCCCACATATTTCAATAGACACACCATAAAGAACTAAACATTTATATTTGGATCACTCTCATATGACCCCTTAATCACACCAATTTTCAACACCTATCTCAACCTCTAAAACATACTTCCTTCACAAACCATCTTGCCAATTAAGCCTCCATCTTGACAAAAAATATGAATAATTTAAAAACCACAAACTTTCAAATCTATATGAAGCTTGAGTTGACAACTGATTTAGTTCATTCAACCTATTAAGAAGCCTTAGACCTCAAATCATAATGCAAACTACTTTTTTAGCAAAGCCCAAAACCCTAGAATCTCAAAACAAATAGTGTCAACAAACCTCCTTCTAGTCAACATCCACCTCTGAAACTTATTTTACAATTGGAGACAACCATTACACACTTCTGGACCAAGATTTGAGCTTACACATATTTAAGAACCCAAACATTCTATAACCCATTTTAGGACCTACAAACTCTTAAGCACAAACTGGGAAAGTCGAGAGAAAATAAAAATATCCAATTTGACTTCAACATACCTTCAAACCACAAAACCACCCAGAATAAGATATAATAAGGTAAAAAGACCTTTTTATGTAAAAATATCATCTTAACAATCACAAATACTCTGTTATAACTGGAAAATCTTCAATCTAACCCTGGAGACTGACCATATTTAGCTATAACATCACTCTGACATCACCATAGCATATCTTCCACCTAGACACACCTAATCCAACTGAAAACACTCATCTCTAGACTTCTAGGACCATTTAAAGAACACCGGAACACTTTCTTCTCCAATAAAAGGAGTCTCATTATAAGCATAGACAAAGACATCCTTTGCACCATAATGCTTTAAAACAAAGTGAAACCAGGAGTGACCCACATCTCCTCAGTAACCACTAAAATCCTCTTATGGCTATAACACTTCTTGTTTTTAATATTATTCTTCTTAGTCTAAACTATGAAAATTGGTTCCTATTATAAATCACTCTCTTATTCTAAGATTATATCGATAATACATGGAGACAACATAGATTCATGACATACCATTTCATCTATAGAAACTTCCTTGTAGCTTGGAAACTTATCACTAAGCACTAATAATTGATGTTATTTGAATGAAATTTGTTCAGCAACAACAAGATGTTCACTTGGATCCATTTTACCTCAAAACTAGCATTAATTAGTACCTTGGTCTTCTCCTTAAGCTTGGTCTCTTTACTCACAACATGAGCAGACAATGAGAACCCTTTGCACTCATTAACTTTTGAAGTATTCTCCACCATAATAAACAAATTACTTGAATCAATAGTCTCATCATGACTCACACTGACCACCTTTGGTTTCCATGAGCTAACTTGTTTTCTTCCTTACTCACTTGGAGCCTAATTGAATTTATTTTGGCTTTATGGCCTTTGCTTGCAGAATCTAGCAATGTGACCAATCTTCTCATAGTTGTAGTAAACAATATTTCCTGATGGAAACTCAGCTTGTCTTACCTTAAATGAATAATATTTTACAAAGTGTCCCACATTATGATATTTGAAACACTCAACCTTGCTCACACCACTTGACTAATGATTCTGTTCATAGTTTCATTCAAACTCATTTCTAATAGATCTTTTGCATTTTCTATCTCTATGCCCAAATTGATTACAATTATAGAAGTAACCGCTAAAATTTTCATACCTCATGGCATTTGATTGTCTGATATGATTTGTGTTCATTATTATAGCACTTTAATTCCTTGTCTGATGATTTATTTTTAAACTATGATTGTCCATGTTGACATTAGTCTTCATCTTGTCTAATTCTTCTTTGTATCCAAGACTAATTCTATCACTTACATGCTTTTGATCATTCAAAATATTGTCTAGATCACTTGAGATCTTTTCAAATCTCACAAATGACTTCACCTTACTAGATGTCTTCTCTAACTCATATTTTAATGATTCATTTTCAATTACATACCTTGAACATACATCTTTATCTTTCAAGCTTGTAGACAGGATTTCCAATTGACAATTGAGATGCTTGACTAAATATTCATGCTCCATGAAATCTTTATTCATTCTTAACTCAAATGCACTAAATTTATCTTCATAGTCCTTGAGTTTAGTTTTGATCTTCTTATTGATCTTATTCTAAATCTTTAGTTCTTCAAGAGCATTTGTCAATGCAGTGTCATAGTCCATCTCATCTTCATCATCATCTGTATCACTCTAAGTAGACTCCTTTTGATATTAAAACCTTCCTTAGCCATGAAGAGGGCTTCATTTTCAATATGACCATCATCTTCATGATCATACTCTGAGTCATTGACTTTACTCTCATCTGATGAGCTGCAATCTTCTTTGGTGTAGAGACTCTTCTTGTTCTTGAATTAATTCTTGTTGTCAAACCATTTGAAACCCTTTTATATTTTATTAGTCTTGAATGATATCTTTCCATGATCATGACCTTGGTCATGCTCTTCATCATCATCCATCTTATGTTTATGAGGGCACTTATTAGTGAAATGTCTTACCTCTCCACAATTGAAATGTTTGAAGGGTAGTTTACCCTTATACTTTCCTGAACTTGTTTTTAATTTTCTTGAAATCAAAGCAATTAGTTCATCGTTATCTATATCAAAAATTTCATCCTCTTTGTGTTTCTTACCTTGGGACTTATTCTTTGGCTTCATCTCTATTTTGAATGTTGCTTCCTTCTTTGGTGTTATATCATCATTCTTCCTCATCTCATAGACAGTAAGGGTGCCATGCAATTGATCCATATTCAATTGAGTAATATCATGCCTTTCTTCTATAGCAGATATCAAATTTTAGGGATAGAGACCTTAATACCTTTTGAACTATAGTTGCCTCTTCATGGTTCTCTCCAAGACCTCTGATGATGTTCACAATCCTATCAACTTTTTGTAGAAAGGATGCCATACAATCTTCTTCCTTCCTCTTGAGACTTTCAAATTGCCTTTTATGAGTCTGCAACATAGCAAGCTTGACCTTTGAATATCATTCATAAATGATATGCATTTTTTCCCATATCTCTTTAGCAAATTTATAATGAATTACCTTGGTGAATTCAATCTCTGTGAAACCATAAGTGATGGCATTCATTGCCTTATAATTATTCTCACACAACTTTTTGTCTGTAACACTAGATGGAGGAGTAGTAGGAATAACATAGCCATCTCCAAAAGATTTCCATACATCAGACTATCCTCATCCTTGCACTCCAAAAATTATAATTAGATCCATTAAACATCGATGCTTACTTAGTATAGAAATCTCCTTGATGACTACCCATATTGTACCCTGGATCACCTTCAAGCTGTCAAGCCTTTACCAAAGACCTGATTTAATACCAATTGTTAGAGGTGCAATCATTAAAAGGGGGGTGAATCAATCATTTTGGATATTTCAAATTCAATTAAAATCCTTTCAAACTATTAACCAATCAACATATGTTGACCTTATCAAGCAACATTAACAAGAGAGTTCATTCATTCAATGCATACACAAGATCAAACACATAACACATAGTTTCTATGAAAAACCCTCATAGGGAATAAAACTCACTCTTAACCCTGTAACACATGGATTACTTGTCTTATACAAGATTAAAAATAAGAGATTGGTCAACTCCTTTAGACTAATAAACCTTGATCAAATCCTCTTGACCAAAGGCCTTTAGTGAAACACTTATTTCACAAGGAGCAATTGCCCTTAAGGAAGATCAAGTAATTTAGACCCTCCTTTGAACACCTCCACCTTAGTATTGATCTCTTCAACACTTGATGATGGATCTCTAATTATCTAACCCCTGCACAAACTCCCTTTCTATCTTATATAATCATCTCACATAGGCATGCCACAATCAATATATATATATATATATATATATATATATATATATATATATATATATATATATATATATATATATATATATATATATATATATATATATATATATATATATCCACTTAAAGTATTCTATCATCAAAAATATGACTTGAAAGTTATACAAACAGTCATCAAAAGTTTTTGCTCATCAACTCATCCAATAGGCACACTAGCTATCCTCTCTTCTTCACTTCAACACATACTCTTCACACAAGACCTGCACAAGCTACACAAGTCTCTCACAAAAGTCTTCCACTATGTCTAGAAACCATCACATTTGATTTCACTATTTATAGATCATTCATAAATAATCAAGTCCACAATATTTTCATGTCGAATAAAATACATGACTTCACACTTAAGGCATCTAACATGGGTCACACTTAAGCAAACATACTTTAAAATATGCTTAAGTCACCTTTTATGTCCTGTGATGACACATTCACCTCTTTGATACTTATTCAAGAAAATTAAGAAAAAAATAACCCTTTCCAAAATCTAAACCTATGCTACATGATCTATAGGTCCCCCTTAAGTGCCATCAATTATCACAATACCCTTCTACTTAAGCATAGTTAGCTCAAACACGTCTCTATACACATAGTCACCATGAATGAATAGATAAGCAAATTCTTAGCAATTGTTCATATTAAATATGAATTGGTCAAACCTCTAAAGACCACATAGATTATCCAAATGTAATATACAATACTCCCAAATAGCTAATCCATCATGAGACATTGAAATACCAACAAAATGATCTCAAATACCCTTATCATGTTACTTGTAGCACATGCATGAACACACAATCAACTTGAAACCTTAACATATTTAACTATACACACTTTCAAATATTAAAATATATATTTCTAGATCCACCTTGGAGTCTTCTACAAATTTTATTTTTACATCATGAACAAATTATGCATAGATCAAAAAATATGGTAAAAAAATTGAGCACTAGTTTTTCCTTTATTAAATTCAAATATTCAAATGCTAATGGTCATAGTTAAACATCAACCACTTTTCCCTCATCTCATGTTCTCACTACTAATATTAAACACACACCATCAATATTCTTTGAACTTTAACACAGTGTGCCATTACCCAATTATTAAACTTTAAACACTTGGCCTCATCTCATGTAATCTTGATCACACACACCCCATCGATCTCTTCATGTAATCTTGTCACTTTGACCTCTTGAATTTAATACAAACCATTTATCATAATCAATATGAACACCTACTCACCATTGATTCTTAGAATAAGCTCGATCTTTATCTCTACTCAATGTTAAACATCAAATAGTTGGCACCATCTCTCTGCATCATGACATCTTGGAATAAACATGCTTCATTGATCCTTTTGTAAGGAGCTCGATATTTAACTTCATTAACCATTGACCACCTTGAAATCATCTCACTCAATGCACACCATCAAATCAATCTTGTATGATCATCTGTGAACTATTGGATCTTTATTTTTTTTGATCTTTAACATCATGCAAAATAGAAAAAGTATGGGGACCATTGCTATCTTCTAGGAAGACCAACTTTAGACCTCAATAAATTTTATTTCACTTAGATACATGTTCTAAAATTTGGATCATATGATCTCTTCACATAGGAGAATCCAACCAAGTGTCAAATGTTGGAAATATTGTCATTTATGTCAAAGGTATAGTATTATTGGTGATAAAAGCCCCATTGCATTTAATGGTGTTTTTAATATTCATATATTGTCTAATGTGTGTTAAAATTTATTTAATATTAATGGTTGCATATAAGTTAAAATAGGGGCCATGGAGAAGTCAAAGAGTCATGGGGTAAAAGACAAAAGATAAATGGGATGCATTTTCTCATGAAGAGTCATTTTGAAGAATTCTAAGAGTCACCATGTGAAGACAAAAGAGGTATGGTGCATTTTTTCATGAAGAGATACTTTGAGGAATATGAAAAATTACCAAGATAAAGATAAAAGAAGAAAGGATGCTTTTGCTTATGAAGGGTCACCATATAACTTTTCAAATGCAAGGATATGAAGGGCCATGTAAGTTTGGTATCATTTTCCATGAGGATTGAAGAGTCACAAAGGGTGAATGCCAAAGGTCATTTGGAAAGCTATAAATAAAGAATTGAGAAGCCATTTGTTATATACAAGAGAGTGCATGGTTTGTATTTGCTTTTAAAGAGAGAAAAGTAGGAGATATTGTAGAGTTCTATAATTTGTTGAGTGGGCAACATTGAGAGATAGTTATGTTTTATACACAAGAGGGGTTGGTGCTCCTCTAGGTTGGTGCTCAAAAATCTTTGTAAGGGGTTGGTGTTCCTATGAGTTGGTGCTCAAAAATACTTGCTGTGTTGGTGCTCGGTAAAGGGGTTGGTGCTCCTATAAGTTGGTTCTCATTCATATACTTGAGATTGTTCTCAATAGTTTTTTTCACTTTAGGTTTTCACATGAAAATTTGGTCTCTCTCTCTCTCTTATGTGGTGCAATAATTGTTTCAATTTTATTGCATATCTTGAATGTGTGATTAAGTGGTTAAAGAAAAGAAATCAGATTAAGTAAAAAAATATATAATATACTGATTCACCCCCCTCTCTCAGTATATTTCAGGCTTAACAATAGGTATCAGAGCAAGTTCCTCTTGAAAATTTTTTATAGCTTGAAGGTAGATCGAAAAAGCACGATGGCTAAATCACATGAAGGATTTTATACAAATAAAACACCTTTTTTTGATGGGATGAATTATCTTTTTTGGAGCATAAAGATGAAGACTTATTTGATGGCCCTTAGATTTGATACATGACAAGCAGTGGTGGAGGAATATGAAGAGCCATAGACACTTGTAACTACTCCTGTAGAAAAGAAGGCAAGTGAAAATAATGCTAAAGCTTTGAATGCTATTTTATATGGTTCATATGAATTAGAGTTTGTTAAAGTTATGCAATGTAAATATGCTCATGAAACTTGGGTAAAACTCAAAAATATTTACAAAAGTGATGGAAAGGTTTAGGAAACTAAGCTTTAGACTTTTAGAAGATAGTTTGAGAGTTTGAAGATGGAAGAGGAAGAGGAAGAAAATATAGCAAGTTATCTTTTGCAAGTTGATCAAATAGTTAATCAGATTCAAGGTCTTGGAGAAAATTTAGAAGAATCAACTGTGGTTCAAGAAGTCTTAAGATCTCTACCATTGAGATATGATGCAAAAGTTTTGGCAATTGAAGAGATGAAGAATTTAGCCAAGCTAAAGATGGATGAGCTTCATGATATTCTTATGGCATATGAGATGCGAATTGAACAAGATAAACCCTCAAAGAGAGAAACTATTTTCAAGACATCAAAGAAAGAGAAGACTAAGATTTAAGAATTAAGTGATAGTTCTAATGACGATGAAGATGACAATGGAGCTCTATTCATTCACAAGCCAAAAAAGACACATGTAAATATCAAGGAAAATTACCTTTTAAATATTTTAATTGTAGAAATATTAGATATTTTACAACTAAATACCCAAATCAGGGTAATGATGACAATGAAGAAGGAATGTCTACATATAAGAAAAATTTCAACGGTAAATTCAAGAAGGGATTCGAGAAGAAGAGTTTGTATTCTAAAGATCCTAGCTCAGTCAAAAATAATGAAGTCAATGATTCAGAAGAAAAAGATATTCTATTCATGGCTATACATGAAGATGCATCCACAAATAAAAGAATAGATGATCAAAAAGAAAAACAAGATGAAGCCGAAGTGAATCTAGAAGGAGAACTCATTTGTGTCTTAGAAGAGTTAAAAGATCTTGAATAGAAGAATCAAAGATTAAAGCTCCAGATCGAGAAAAATAAAAAGGAGTCAAAGGAAATAATTGAAGATCTACAAGCACACTTTGAAGACACCAAGAAGAATGAAGAAGATTTAATGACACAGTTGAAAATAATAAGTAAAGAATGTGAAATGTATGTTATTAAAATTGCTTTTTTAAAAGTAGATATTGAGAAAAAAAATAAAGTGATCAATGATAGAGCAACTAATGATTTAAAATTTGAGAATAACATTAATATGTTGAATAAGATATTAGAAAATTAAAGATTAATGTTAGATAAAATAGGTATTGGATTTGAAAAATAAAAAGAGGAGGTCACTACTTTCACAGATAAGGAAAAAGAAAAGAGCTATGATGAAGTTCTTACAAAAGAAGAAATAAAAAAGAAGAAGTTAAGAATACAGAGGACATCTCAAATAAAAGCTAGCAAAAATAGAGATACAAAAGGCAATCAAGTTAGAGATACATAAACAGGCTCTATTTTTATGGTTACTATTTTTATTGTAATGGATATGGTCATAAAAAATAGAATGTTGAAAAAGGGATAATAATTTCATAAATAAGGAAAAATAAATTCATACAGAGTCAAGCAGAAGCCATAACTCTTTTGATTCTCTATCATGATTTAATGAATAGGCCATAATATGTTACAAGTGTAACAACTTTGGACACATAGCTCAATACTATATAAGTGTTTTTAAGTCAGACAAGAAGGACCAAAGTTTCAAGGCTCCATTCATCAAAAAGAAAGTTCAGACAGGTTCATGGAAAAAGAAACAATCTAAAAAATCTATGTTGGTATAAATAGTTTTACATGCAAGAAATGAAGAAAAGCCATGGTTTATTGATAGTGGATGTTTGAGGCACATGACATGAGATAAGATCAAGTTCATAATCTTGAAGAATATCAATGGTGGCATAGTGAAATTTAGAGACAATACTACTGCCAAAATCATTAGAAAATGTACACTAAATTTAGATAATGGTAGAACTAAAATTGAAAATATTTTATATGTATAAGGTCTTAAGTATAATATTTTGAGTGTAAGTCAAATGTGTGATCAAAGGCACACACTAAAGTTTTATGTAGAAGGTTGTAAAATTAGAAAAAAAGATTCAGATGTGTTGGTTGTAGATACTCAAAGAAAAAACAATAATTTATATATGCTATCAGATATCAAAAGTCAAAGATGTTTTTTGAGTTAGATTGAAGAATGTTGGCTATGGCATAGGAGAATGGGGCACATAAATTCTAATAATCTTATAAACATCAAAAAGTAGTAAAAAATCTTCCAAAGATTACAAAGCTATCCGACACATTTTGTGAACCTTGTCAACATGAGAAGTAGGCTAAAAAATGGTTTAAAATAAAAGAGTACTTGACCAATCAGATGTTAGAGCTTGTTCACACTGATTTGTGTAGACCTATAAGAACTCAAATTACTCAAGGTGAGAAATATTTCATGTTGTTTATTGATGATTTTTCATGTATGACTTGGGTAATATTTTTAAAGAAAAAATAAAAAAACTTTTAGATATTTTAAAGCATTTAAAGTATTAGTTGAGAATAAAACTAGTTTAAAGATTAAGTGTCTAAGATTAGATTGAGGATGAGAATTTATGTTAGATCGATTTATTGAGTTTTGTAAAGACCATAGAATAAAGAGACATTATTCAGCAGCCATAACTCCATAATAAAATAGAGTAGTTGAACAAAAAAATAGAACAATTCAGGAGATGGTGAGGATAATGCTAAATGAATCTAAGATAGTAGATAAATTTTGGAGAGAGATAGTTGCTACAGTAGTGCATATTCAGGATAGAGAATTATTGAGATTCAATAGTGACAAGACTCCTTATGAACTATGGAAAGACAAATCAACAACAATTGATTATTTTAGAGTTTTTGGTAGTAGATGCTTTATAAAGAGAACTGATAAAAAACTTGATAAGTTTGAATCTAGAGAAGATGAATGTATATTTCTTGGTTATTCTTGTAAAAGTAAAGCTTATAAATGTTATAACAAAAGAAACAAGAAAATTGTTGAAAGTGCAATTGTCACGGTAGAAGATGATGGAACACAAAGAATCAGTGATCCAATAGACATTCCTGAAATCATTGAAGAGGGAGATTTTGAAGAATTAGATGAAGATGAGAAAAAGGAGAAAAATGACACCAAAACTCTATCCAAATACGTTCAAAGAAATCATAATGAAAGTGACATTATCAGGGACATAAATGCAAGAATTCACACCTAGAAAAATGATAGCAAGTGAATCTAAGCAAGTTAATTTCTCTTTGTTATCAAAAATTCAACCTATAACATTTTCAGAAGCTAAACATGATAAGCATTGGGTTAAGGCTATGAATGAAGAATTAAATTAGATAGAAAATAATGATACTTGGGAATTAGTGCCTAGATCAAAATATCACAATGTGATAGGAACAAAATGGGTTTATAGAAATAAGTTGAATAAGAATGGAGAAGTGACCAGAAAAAAAGAAAGATTAGTATGTAAAGGATATGCTCATATTGAATAAATAGATTTTGAAGAAACTTTTGCACTAGTGATAAGGTTAGAGGATATTAAAATGTTTCTTGCATATGCAATGTTTAAAAAATTCAAAATGTTTCAGATGGATGTCAAATCTACCTTCCTAAATAAGAATCTAGAAGAAGAGGTCTAAATTAAGAAGCTTGAGGGATTTATTCTTTCAAATATTAGTAGCCATATATGCAGATTGAAGAAATCATTATATGGATTGAAACAAGATCCTAGAGCTTGGTATGCAAGACTTGATAAGTACCTACAAGATCAAGGTTTCAAGAGAGGATTTGTTGATAGTAATCTTTACATAAAAATAGAAGGTGAGCATCAATTAATTGTTGTGGTATATGTTGATGACATCATTTTTGGAGAAAATATTGAAAAGATGACAAAATAATTTTTTGATAATATGCAAAAAGAATTTGAGATGTTTATGCTTGGAAAATTGTCATTTTTTTTAGGATTGCAAATATTTCAGTCAGATAAAAGAATTTTTATATCTCAAAGTAAATATGCCAAGGAAATGTTGAAAAAATTGGTTTTGAGGATTGTGCACGAGTTGGCACACCAATGTGTACAAGAAATAAGGTGAGTAAGGATGAAGATTCACTTATTACAAATCAATATTTGTATAGATCTATGATTAGTAGTCTTTTATATTTAATAGCATGGAGGCCAGACATCATGCATGTAGTAGGTATGGTTGCAAGATATCAATCATCTCCAAAATATAGTCATGTTTAGTTGGTAAAGAGAATATTTAGATATATCAAGGTGATATTGGATTACGGATTATGGTATTCCACAAGTAGAGATTTCACTTTGGTTGCTTATACAGATTTAGATTGATTAGGGTGCTTGGAAAATATAAAGAGTACAAGTGGAGGAGATTTATTTCTTGGTGATAGCTTAGTATCGTGGCTAAGAAAAAAACATAATTCAATATCATTTTCTATAGCTAAAACATAATATATTACAACAGTTTTGTGTTGTACTCAACTGTTTTCGATGAAGCAAACTTTGGAAGCTATCAAAGTAAAATATGATGAACCTATTTCTATTTTTTTGACAACATAAGTGCTATTAATATTTTGAAGAATCTATTAATGCATTCAAGAAAAAAACATTTTTTCATTAGATATCAGTTCTTGAGAGAGCAGGTTGTAGATCAATAGGTTAAGATGGAATATATCGGTACTACAGAGCAGATTGTAGATATTTTCACAAAGACACTACCAAAAGACACATTCAAGTATCTATGAGAGAAGTTGGGAGTAATTTCTTTTACTTCCTGCCATTGAGGTTCAACATCAGTTGAGGGGGAGCTAAGTGTTAGCTCCAAATAGGCCCTTTGCCATTGATGTCAAAGGGGGAGAATAATAGGTATAGGTATAGGTGTAGAAATAGGTACAAGGAATAAGAACATGTTGCTACAGTAAGTGGGAGTTATTATATGTTTATTAGATGACAATATGTACAAGTTTCAGGATGTGGCAGTTTCAATTTGAGGTTGTCATTAATGAAAAAAGGGGAGATTATTGAAAATATTGTCATTGATGTCAAAGGTCTAGTATTATTGGTGATAAAGGCCCCATTGCATTTAATGGTGTTTTTAATATTCATATCTTGGCTAATTTGTGTTAATATTTATTTAATATTAATGGTTGCATTTAAGTCAAAAGAGGGCCCATGGAGAAGTCAAAGAGTCATGGGGAAAAAGATGAAAGAGGAATGGGATGCATTTTCTCATGAAGAGTCATCTTGAAGAATTTCAAGAGTCACCATGTGAAGACAAAAGAGGTATGACACATTTTTCTATGAAGGGACACTTTGATGAATATGAAAAGTCACCAAGATAAAGACAAAAGATGAAATGATGCTTTTTCTTATGAAGGGTCACCATATGACTTTTCAAATGCAAGGATATGAAGGGTCATGCAAGTTTGGTGCCATTTTTCATGAGGATTGAAGAGTCACAAAGGGTGAATGCCAAAGGTCTTTTGGAAAGCTATAAATGAAAGCTTGAGAAGCCATTTTTTATATGCAAGAGAGTGCATGGTTTGTATTTGTTTTTGAAGAGATAAAAGTAGGAGATATTATAAAGTTTTAGCATTTTTTGAGTAAGCAACATTGAGAGATAGTTGTGTTTTATACACAAGAGGGGTTGGTGCTCCTGTGAGTTGGTGCTCCTACAAGTTAGTGCTTGTGAACTTTGTATTTTGAGTTGGTGCTCATTCATATACTTGAGATTGTTCTTCATGGTTTTTCCTACTTTAGGTTTCCACGTAAAAATTTGGTGTCTCTCTCTCTCTCTTGTGTGGTGTAAATTATTGTTTCAGTTTTATTGCATACCTTGAACGTGTGATTAAGTGGTTAAAGAAAAGAAATCATATTAAGTAAAAAGATATATAATATACTGATTCACATCCCCCCTCTTAATATATTTCATTCTTAACATCAAATTTCTCCTAAAACCTTCATACGTGCAAGATATAACTCCATTAATCTGTTCACTTATATTTTTTTTTCCACAGAGCCATCTATGCCAAGAACTATCTTGGAAGGTCAACTTTAAGCATGCATATATTTTGACACACTTCATTGCATGACCTAAAATTTAGTGCATATCAACTAGGCATATAAATGAACAAACCCATATGATCAAATTCTCTTGAAATGTCTACATGTGTGAGTTATGCCATCACCAAAATTCTTACTCAGCACTTTCTTACCTCATGCAAATTTGTTCAAGTATGGGAAAACATTGTTAAACTACTTGGGAGCCCAAATTTAGAGTTGTATATATTTTGTCATGTTTAGTTTCATGACTTGAGATTTAACTCATAGTAACTAGGCACAAATATGATCACAACCATATGACCAACTCCTCCTTACTCATCCACACATGGCAATGGTGATGTCAACAAATTGCCTACTCAGAGTTTTTGCCACTAGACCCAAAAGGTTTAGATGAAAACAATGATCAACTAGACCAAATCCACTCATGCACACAAGCACTCAAAGAATAAAAAAACTCTTATATAACCCCTTGTACATGATCAATACTCCATACACATCCCAAAACATCTTTGACCATGTCAAAACTAAAGATCAACCTAGCCTCCTTCAAACATACTAGGACAAACACATTGCACCCTTTTTCATTGTCACTTAGACTATCAAGGCACTTCATCCACTCACCATGACACATCCATGACATAATTTACAAATATTCAACATGAGTCTCGATGGTTTCATCTTTAAGGTAAGTATTTCTAACTTTGCTCCTCTCTTTTAGTAGATAGAAGTAGCATAAGTAATGTCTTTTGAATATATTTGTCTCTCCATACATTAAGGTTTTACCTATATGTAGCTTAAATAAGATTCTCTTATGCATGTTTACTAACCCCTATTTTATGCCACAAGTTTTTTTGAGCACTAGATTATACTTTTACTTCATTTTTTTCATTTACTTAGTGAATATGAAATCATAGGACCTAGTTAGAGTTATTGCATAGTTTTGTTTGACTAGAGGCTTTGAAACCCTCTATAGTGATTTTATTGTGGTAAGAGATCCCTTGGATAGGTTTAGTGGATCCATCTTGGTCATGATATTAAATATATAATGTATCAACAATTGAAAGATTAAGTAGAATTTATCTTCTCTGAATTAGGATTCATTTATAGATCAGTTTCATTTTCCTTTGCATACCATCTGGTGAACTTGATGGTAATATAACCCTTGCAAGATTTATTTAATACCATAATTTTTATTATTATATTATATATTTTTATATTTTCAATACTATATTGAACCACTCAGTATAGTTCTAACTTTTTGTGCATAGGTTTAATATGCAGTCACTTCAAGATGACTATTTTGTTTGTGCAAGTCTTCATCAATTACAAGTTACTAGATCAACAAGTTTGATATAGTATTATTATTCTATTCCATATTAGCATCCAATGTCAAATAGGTCTAGTCTATCTACTATTTTATTCTACCAACATACAAGTCAAAAAATATTGTCGAACAGGTTGACTACGTTCGTTATTCCTTCCTTAACACATAGGGTTTTGTAGAACTTGGTCGAACTAGTCGACCCGGTTAGCATAATTTGAAAGCAATAATTAAGCACTAAAACATAAAAAAATACAATATAAATCATTTTCAATCCCATAAAGGTTCATTTATTTTATCTCTCTATCATTTCATTTTTTCCTTTAGTTCCATTTTTTACAAATTGGTAGTCTTCAAAACTGTAACCCTACAACTAATTAGGTCAACTTGGTCAACTTAGTTCTATAGTCTGCCTTCTATCTGAGAGGCATAGTTGGCCTAGACCTTACTTCTTTATAACAATGACCCATTTGACTCTACTCTATACTTTTTTCATATAGTGTCACTTGAACTAACTCTATACCATTATCAATCAAGAAATTAACATCTATTTACTAGTAATTAATTCACTTTTCCTTTTTAGTTATTTACATGCTTAGAGTAACTCACATTGTTTAAATAGGTGGTTTTTAAAATTACCATTTTAGTTACACTATTTTTATTTTTTGTACACACTACCAAACCACTTAACATACACAAAGTTTTAAATATTTGTCTTTCTAAGGCCTACCTACTTGGATTTCATCACCAAGGGGAAAATTGACTTAATTTTTTGGTCCAGTATAAATACATGGTTAATGGTATATATTGGAAAATCACCCTACACCCTTATCATTGTGTGATTGTGAAGTGAGAGGGTATGCCCCAATACCAAACCAATACTGTTACCAATATATATCCCTTTCAGCACAAACATTTTGAAACCAACCTTAGTTTCTTATTTTAGCCAACTGTCTTATCACACTAAAATTACACTTTATTATAATCTAATAGTTCACTTAAGATGACTAATTATTTAACCTTTAATTTTCAGTTACTACTTGCTCTTTGATTATTATGTGTTATATCGCAAAATTTGTATTGTTTAGTGTTGGTGCAAGGTTTATGATGTGCGTTCTAATTGGATCAATCACATTGATTCAATTGTTTGTGTGTTTGATTTCATTATTGCTTCAAAAATATCTTTCAAAATTTTCTTTTATTTTAGAACGCTATCATCTTTCTTGATACAGTCTCTTATAGACTATTTTTCACCTTCATGTCTATAGTACATAGTTGACCTACATGACTGTATTCTTATCTTTATTCTGTCCCTTGTTCAATAGTACACAATCGACCCATATGATAGTGTATTATTTTTAGCATTTATCTTAGTAGTACCCTATCGACCTAGTTAATTTTGTACCTATTGGCTGACCCTATTCTTTGTTTGGTTGATTCTGTTCTTTGTCTGACCAACTCTATTCTCTATCTAGCTGATTTTGTCCATGATTTTCCTTATTCCCTAATCTCTTTTTCTTTCATCAAGCATAATGAAATCACCTATTAGAGTCTTCTTGGATAATCTAAATCCATTTAGACACTATATGGGGTGCTCTTTTCTTCCCTTTTTTACCTCCCAAAAGAATCCTCACTCTTGAAATACTTCTTCCCCTCCCTCATCTTTGGATTGTAGGGAATGCCATCCCCCAACCTATCATGAATAATAGTATGCTTCAAAACATTCAAAGTGAGCCTTTAGACCCTTTCATTATTTCTATTTATATTGGTAACATATTTTCAACTATTAAGTATGATGAGACTAAAGACCCTACATCTTTCCTTAAGGCCTTTGTCAATCTTTATAAGGAATGGATATAAACTAATGTTTTTGCCATAACTAAAATCTTAGTTAAAAAATTCACTTATGATGTATTATAATGGTAAAACCAACTTCCCCAACATTTCATATGACAATTAGAGGATTTAGTCAATCCTCTAGTTAAAGAGTTTCAACACAATGATCTTCCTAAAAATTGCCTTAACCATTTTATCAACACTAATCAATCTCCTACTAAATTGGCTCATTATTTTATCAAGTGATGGAAATATTTGGTCCATAAGGCCGATCATAACATGAATGATGAAAATATGTTTAAACTTTTCATAATTGCCTTAACTCCTTTTCAGAATAAGGTTTGAACTTTTTCACCTCAAACACTCAACGAAGCTCTTAACCAAGCCAAAAGTCAATATTTATTAATGAAACAATTTGAACCTAATCCCAAAATAATTAAAGGATCTTTTAAACATTTAACGAATGCAATAACTGGAAATCCTCCTCAAACCAGGCTAGGATTTGTCAAAGCCAATAATCCCCCATCTTATCACACACCATTAACTTTAATAAAACAATTGTTAGTGCCCTCTAAACCATTTACTTATCCCAATAATCTTCCTCAATGGTATGAACCTAACCAATTTTGTTAGTTCCACACTAACATTGGTCACTCCCATGAAACATGTAGAGGGATTACCAAATTTTCTATCTCTTATATGCTTTGTGATTCATTCAATCACAAAGCCATGATTCAACTCCATCGTCAAGATTACAATAACATTTCCAAAAATGATAAGCTCCCAAATCTTCTTATAATAACCAAAAATATTTTTTCACGCCTAATGCTCAACAAGCCAACAAGGATGTTTGTGTTATTGATGTCGACTATGACCAATATTACAATAATTCTCAATATGTCAATCTAGCTAAGGTTAACTATCTATGCAAACTAATCACAAAGATCCTGTCACTAAACCTAAGAAACCATCTTTGGAAGAACAAATCCTTAAAGATAATACAACCAATCACCTATCTTCAAAAACTAATGAGGTGTCATCTCCTCCTTTCGAACCCCCTACCACTTCTCTTCCTACAAAATCTTATTTACCTTATAAGCCTCATATTTTTTCCTCTTCTAAAACCCATTGAAACTTCCTATAAGAACTCAAATCCATGCCTTGAAAGATTCATCTTATGGAGTTAGTTCACATCTCCCCTTATCATCACAAGTTCCTAATATAACAAATGCAAGAAATTGAAGAGCCATCTTTTATAGAAGAAGAACCACCTTCTCATGAACCTCAACCAACCAAAGTGCATATCATTGAATCCATTTATCCTTCTTCAAAACCATCCATAGAGTTACTTGAAGAAGACTTGATTAACTATGAGATCCTATTTTGATCTGATGATCCACTCCTATTCATTAAAATAACCATTAATACTACCCTCATTCACAAAGTATTAGTAGATGAAGGGTTCGGTATTAATGTGACATATTTGTGGTGCATCCAATAACTTGGATATAATAAATATAATCTCAAACAAACCTACCTAACATTTCATGGATTTGATAAGACTAATCAAAAGTCACTTGGTTTTATTTGGCTCCCTCTTACAATTGGACCTAAGATCATTCAAAATAAGCTTATGGCTCTCAATTTACCTTTATCTTATAACATAATCGTAAGACACCCATGGAATCATATAATGAGGGATATCATCTCTTAGTAGCCAATGTATCAAGTTCCTTCATAATGGCAAATTGTATAAACATGAGGCCAATCCTAACCCTTGGATTATTCAACTTTCAAATCCCAAACTCAATATCTAATTCCTACCATTTCAACAATCAATAAAGCTCCCTTACTCAAATTCATCAACATGAATATGGATTTACATTTTACTCTTGTTGATTTTGATGATGATGAGCCTAATGAATTGTAAAACACCTACAAAACTACCAAGCTACCAAGGTACCTCCTTATATCTCAGAGTGGCTTCCTCCTTTATTGCGTTATGATCACACCATCCTTCTTATAGATGAGATCACTAATTCCCCTCCTCCATGCAATGCTTAGGAAGCCTTTACATATAATATGCTTTCACATGCCATGATTATGGAGTGGCCAAATTACTCTAGGACCTTTTAATCATGTCTCCACATAAATTCAATAATCTAGGCATCTCCCCTTCTGACATTCCTTTTGAATCTCAAGCATGTACAATTTCTCCAACCTATGATGATAATTACATCATGACCCAAGTTTAATCAAGAGACTTGGATGTTCAAGATTATAAAAAAATTCTAGCTCAAATACATGCTTTCATTTGTGATGTTCATACCATTTTTACTAATTTCAAATTAGCACCTAAAGGTCATGTCCCCCTTACTTATTCTCCACTTTTAAATACTCTTTGGGTGGTAGAACAAATATTGAACCTCCAAAATTTCTTACATATTCTATACCTCCTACAAAACCAATCATTTCATCTAATTCTCTCCCTAATAATGCTACTAACAATAACCTAATCAACTCCAGTCAACCTTCTTCCCCTACTCCACCTAATCTTGAGATTACACTTGATGCCAAGGCTATAGATGTATGTCAAATACATTCTGAATATGACCACCATGGTAACAAAATAATTAATCTTGAAATAGATGTTGAGTATTATGATCCTCTTCCCACTTTTCCTAGCAATAAATCCATTCTTAAATTGCTTCATGCTCGAGAATCACAACTCCCTCGACAACATCACAAACCTTGGAATTTCAAGAAGAAAGCCCCTCATTTTAACAACTTCACTGCTAGCATTGATCTTCAAGCAAATCCATTTTCCTCTCTACCTAATGCACCATATCTTTTCCAATGAAGAAATGATATGCTTATCAAGGAAACTACTAGAACTGAATATGGTACCCCATCATGCCCTTGACCAATCATAGTCTCTAGATAAGTTACACCAACTGAACATGATAATTTCAACTTATTCTTCAATAAATATTGTGAGACTTTCACTGGTCCTACGAGAACATGCCCAACATCGATCCTAGAATTATGGTGCACAATATCATCACATATCCTAATGCCAAACCTATGCAACAAAAGTAGCAAAAATTTCCACCTCAAGATTCCAATTTATACCATAAATAAATCATTAAACTTCTCAATGCTAAATTTATCAAGCTTGTGGACTACTCATAACATGTTTCAAATATTATCCCTATATGGAAGAAAGTCACCATGGTTATTTGCATTTGCATTGATTTTCTAATCTCAATCCTGCTTGTCCTAATGACAACTTCCCTTTACCTTTTATAGATTCCATTGTTAGTTATGAAATGTTGTCCCTTATGGATGGTTTCTTAGGTTATAATCAAATTCACATTGCCCCTGAAGATCAATAGAAGATAAATTTTACCACATAATGGGGCACCTATTATTATATTATAATGCCTTTCAGGATAAAAAATGCTAGAGATACCTATCAACATGTGATGACTCACATTTTCCATGATCTTATCCATAAGATTGTGGAAACCTATGTGGATGACCTCATTGCCAAGTCTAAAATCTGCAATACTCATATTTCTAATCTTGCTATCATTTTTTATCACCTCATCAAATAAAAAGTTAGACTACATCCCTACAAATATATTTTTGGTATCACATGGAAAATTGTTAGGCTTCTTATTCTCTCTTTGTAGGATGGATGTCAATTCTGCTAGGATCAATGCTATTATCAACATGCTCATCCCTCATTCTATTCTAGATATTTGAACTTACCTTGGTAAACTTAGGGCAATAAGATGATTTATCCCTAAAATGGCTTACCATATCTATTCTATTAATTCTCTTTTAAATAAAGGTAATGCCCTCAAATGGATGAATCCTTGTCAAAAAGAATTTGGCAATATGAAAGAATCTTTGCTTAACCCACCTACTCTTTGTCCACCTTCTAATGATCATCTTTTAATCTTATATACTTATTCCACACTCATATCAGTTCTTGCCCAAAAAGATGATACCAAAAGGGAATATGCCATCTATTACATAAGTCAAGGCCTCATCGAATATGATAAATGTTATACAAAAGTAAAACATGATTACCTCACCATATATTTTACAGTTAAAAAACTCTAACATTATATGCTTTATCAAATGACTTATGTTATCATTCATTCTAATCGACTCCGTCACTTCTTATCCAAAGCCTTTCTCCTTGGAGGCATAATTTTCAAGTGGATGGTCCTTCTAATGGAATTTTATCTCCATATTATTACACATAAATATATCAAAGGACAAATCATTGTTGATCAAATCATAACAATAGTCTTCTCGATGATAACATTCTCTACATTTAAGGTCTTAATCAAGCCATATCTCTTAAAGATCACTTCTATAATTTCACTATTGGTCTTGAAGCATGTAATCTTTAAGAATCCTCTATCATCCTCGATACTACTAAATCAAAAGTATTCATTGAAGGAATTCCTAAAATTAATGTCCATTTACATGAAGATACTTGGACCCTTCATTTTGATGGTGTCAAATTCCTTCAATGGTAGGGATAGGTTATATCCTCACTAGTCATTTTGTAAAAATTATCCCTTTGGAATTTCATATTACATTTGATATCACTAAAAACATGGCAAAATATGAAGTCTTAATCCTAGGCATGAGAGTAGCCCTTGATTAAACATTACATATCTACATGCATTGGGTAAATCCCAACTCATATGCCACTAGGGTAATGGTGATTATGAATGCAAAATAAAAAATATCCTTGCTTATCATCAAAAATCCATTACTCTTGCCAAAGAATTCACTTTTTTTACCATCAAACCTATTCATCAAGATCAAAATTCTATCACTGATTCCCTTGATTCTTTAACATCTCTTTTTCATCTGCACCATGTTCTTACCGATTCTACCTTTCTTATCTAAATAAGAAAGTCCTCATCTTCCATTAAACATTAAGATTCCATTATCTACCACATTGAAGTTGTTACCATTCAATAGAACCTATGGTACAAAGACATCATTCAATTCCTTGAACACCAAACCTATCTTTCAAACATTGATTCTTGTGAAAAGACTCAAATTCACAAACAAGCTTTCAAATATGTCTTTCAATATAACAAAATTTATTATCATAATGCTAAAGGTACCTTTCCCCACTATGTTATGAAAGAAGAGGCCCCTCATTTCCTTGAATAAGCACATGGGGGCATTTGTGGTGGTCATTATACCGAATATGCTACCGCCTGTAAATGTTTATGTATGGGAGATTTTTGGCCCACTCTTGAAAAGGATGTCATTGAGTTCTCTAAAAAGTGTAGTCCCAACCAAATTCATGATGATCTAATTCATTTTCCTCTAATTGAGATACAACTGTGGAGTCTCCCTCACCATTCTTAGTGTGGGGATTAAATCTCATAGGCAAAGTACCTAGATCCCAGGATGTGCATGTCTTTATCATCATCATTAATGAGTATTTTAACAAATGGGTCAAGGTCATGCCCGTTGTCAATGTTAATGGCACCACCATTGCTAAATTTATCCTCAACCAAATTATTTTTTGCTTTGGCAATCCTCATATTATCATTTCAGATAATGGTGTTAATTTTAAAAATAAAGACGTTAAATATCTCTTTGTTAAATTAAAAATAAATCACAAATTTTCCATGATCTACCATCCCCAATGCAATGGCCAATCCAAGGCTACCAACAAAATCCTTGATAAAATTATCTAAAATACAATCCGTGTCACTTGCACAGATTGACATCTTCATCTCTATCCTTCTCTTTGGGCCTATCACACTAGTATACACACTGCCACTGAGGCAATGCTATTTTTTCTTGTGTATGTTTGTGAATCAATCCTCTCATTAGAAGTTGATATTTATTATATTTATATCTCTCTTCATGGTATAACACCTGATGAATAATTATGTGAACGTCATCTTCATGCTCTTGATCTTCTTGATGAACACCATATTTTCGCTCTACAACATAATTGCCAATATAAAGCCCGCATTGCCAAACAACATAACAAAAGAGTTAAAGTTCACACTTTTAATGTTGGTGATTTTATCCTTAAATTAGACTACACACATGACAAATAAGGTAAATATGCCCAAAAATGGTGGGGACCTTATTTAGTCAAAGACATACTTGGTCCAAGCACCTATCGCCTTCAAATCAATGAAGGCCATATTTTCAAAGAGCCCACCAATGCACAATATTTAAAGAAGTATTTTGGTTAGATCATTTTATTTCTTATCATGCTTTTTATATGATATCCTTATAACAATTTTTATAGAATACTTACATAGGTCTCACCCTCTATAATCGTCACTCTTTTCACAAACTTTAGTTCCTTATTTTTGTCTTTTAGTTTCTCTTTTCTCATGAGTTACATTGTAAAACTGTGGACAAGACCCAATCTTCCTCATGATTTTATTTTTTATTCTTGTTGATTCTTTTCTTTCCAATAAATTTGGTACACCCCTTAGGTTTTTATTTTATGAGTTATAGTATAAGATCATGGATAGGACCTAGCCTTCCTCATAGATACCATGTTTATCACTCTATTTTTCCCATGTTTTGTGCACCCTCTTGGGTTTCTCTTTTATGAGTTACAATATAAGATCGTGGATAGGACCAGGCCTTCCTTATAAAATTACCATTTTTAATTTAGTGTTCTTTCTCTAGAATGTTTAGTAATGGTTACAAGTTTTTGTCAATCATTTATTTTCAACTTTAAATTTTTCTTCTTTTGTAGATAAAATTTGCACAACAATAAGGTGTTAACATGTTTTCCTACACTTCATTATTATAATAAGGAATCACACTTCACTATCATTGCATCCCTTTTTCACCCTTTTATCACATTTTTTTGTGACTTAAAGTAATTCAAATTATTTCATAGTTTATTCCTCTTGATTTCATTTCCATTCACTCCACATCGAATAAACCAAGGTTAAAGTCAAGATAATACTCATATTTCACCTGAATTTACAAGACTCTTAGACACCATGATCTCTAAGTTATTTTTATTAGAAATCAAGTCCAAAGTCTTTAAATGATAGTCATCTTTAACACCCATGTTTGGTTTTCCAAATCCATATAGAGGAGGAATAGAAAAATCCATCAAAAAGGTTAAAATCCATATCATTTAAAATAAAAAGCAATAATATAAAGGAAAATATATAAAGTTAAAAGTACAAATCAAACCAAAAGATGTGATTAATAACACATCTCATATCTCTAAACGAATCTCAAATTCTACAATTAGTCTCATGATAGAATCAAGGTCCATTGGGGTGCGATAAGCCAACAGATTGGAATAGAAGAATTTAACGAATTTTATGGTGCTACCAACTTTCTCATGTAATTACCCACTCTTCATAGTAGATCAACGACTCTATAAGGGGTCCTGAGAAATGAGGAACACATTTTTGGAAGGTAGAACCATTTTAATTTTCATGCATATAACCTTTATGGGATGATCTTCATACTTCATTTGTTGACCCAAGATATGTTTGGCTAGGAGAAGTTCTTTAGAGTCATTATTGTCAAAAGTCCTCTTGTTTTGACAAACCTAATTTGAGTGTCTTAACTTTGATAAAGAGTTTTTATACCTTGGTTTTTCCTTTTTCCTCCCCTCCACCCATTTCATTACCCTCCTTGATAGGTAAGTATGACTCTAAATTTGTTTTACCACTTCTATATTCCCTCTTCTTCACATCTTAAAAACATGCTACACACTACTTTGTTTCAGTTTTATTTATCTTTAGAATCAAAACAATATGATTGAACAACTATGGATTACTTCCTTTACACTTTGCCTCAACATTTCACAGCATCACTTAGCTTTATTTTACCATTTTTTATTGTTATACTACCCTTTTTTGTGGACACCCAACTCTGTTTCTACTTTCATGTTCTTTTTCCATTGTTAAGTGAGGTTGGCTTGTTTTTTTTCACTCACTAATGTTGTTTTTTCTTTTACGCACTTTTTTCATTGATGATTGAGTAAGGATTGTTACTTCGTACTCATCAATGTTGTTTTACCATTTTGCTTTTCCATCTTTGTTTAAGTAAGAATTGTTATTATTTTTACATTGATGTTTAATTACTATTTTTGACATGTATCCTTAGTTTGACTTGAGGAGTTTGCATTTCTTACTTAAGGTTTACTTGTTTGAATTTTTTGATCTTTAGTAGCCTTGGATTTTTGGTTACCTAATTTACTAAAAAAAGTGACTTGGTCATTTAGTCCTAACTTAGCATTTGTTACGCCAACTTGCTAAATTTTTAAGTATGTCTTGTCCACATAGCATTAGTTATCTTGGCTTTCTTGAGTTTGTTTGTTTTTTTCTTTAGTTTTATATCCTTGGGTTTGTCAAAAGTAGTCTCTGTGCCCTCCATAATCAAAACTACAAACATAATAGATAACTATCCAGTGATAAAGGTAAGTCAAGGTATGAATACATTATTTATATTTTTAATTATTTCTCTTTCAATCTTTTAATTTTAGTTATTTTATGCTTTAAAATATTGCAATTTTTTAGCTTCAGCTTGTGTGTTACTATATTATTTTTTCAAAGAACCATACCTTGTTACATCTGAGTGACACATGATGACCTTCGAGTTAGGCATATGTATACACATAATATTTTCAAACTTTATCAATTACTGATATTTTTTGTCTTGAAGGAACCCATCATGTCTCAATCTTTTTGAGTGCACGTCTTAAGGGGTAGACTAGGAAAGGGGTAGACAGACCATTGGTGCTTTATAGAATTCTTGTTCCTTTACCACCACTTTATATTTATACAACCATCTCATAAAAACATTCCCCTAATCTTTGCCTCTTCTTTTTCATCCTCCTTTAGTCATTTTCTACCTTCAATAGCCCTTGCCTAACATAAAATCCTTTTTAATAGTTTACGATACAATGTCAGCCCCATCAACCTTGTAATTTAATTGACAAAACTCATTTAGGGGCTAGGTTGGCCCCTGACCAACCTAGACTAATACCTAATTTACTTTTTTTAATAATGATATAGATTCGATTGGGTTGACCTTTTCCATTAAACTTTTGAAAAGGACTAGAGTTAGATTCAGCTATATAAACATATTCATATTTTAGAGACAATAAGAGTTAATTATTCATTTTCACTTCATTATAATCTGCTCTTTTGCCATTCTACTTGAGGAGTTTTAGTTTAGGGTTTCTAATTGGAAAATAAGTTTATTTTGTGAAAAAATCTTGGATGTTTTGGCCTTTCTTAGTGATCCTTATAAACCATAACCTCTTGTGAAACATATTTGGTGAAGGGAGAGATTAAGTCTTGATGGGTTCATCTTTAAGGTAAGTATCTATAACCTTGTTCCTCCTTTTAGTAGATAGAATTAGCATAAGTAATGGATTTTGAATATATTTCTCTCTTCATGCATTAGAGTTTTACCTTTACATAGTTTATATATGATTCTATTATGCATATTTACTTATATGTTTACTGACCCCCATTTTGTGCCACAAGCTTTGGTGAGCACTAGATTAGACTTTTACTTTTTTTTTATCATTTACTTAGTGAATATGAAAACATAGGACCTAGTTAGAGTTATTTCATAATTTTGGTTGACTAGTGGCTTTGAAATCCTCCCTAGTGATTTTATTGTGTTAAGAGATCCCTTGGCTAGGGCTAGTGGATCCATCTTGGTCATGAGCCCAAATATCTAATGTATCTACAATCAAAAGTGTATGTAGGATTTATATTATTTGAGCTATGATTTATTTATAGATTAATTACATTTTTCTTTACATACAAACATCACTTTAGAGGATATCCATGCCTTACTTGGATTTACCATTATTGGGACTCCTGTCATATGTGATGCACAAGAGGTAGAGGATCAGAAGGGAGCCCTAGACCTTTGGGCATCTGGATCAAAGAAGATTTAACATGGGTTGTGGGTTAGCTTGTTTGATGTGTATATCTCAACCATTCTAGATATGTAGAAGGCCATGATAGGACCTAGGATAACATGTGTATTGTGTCACAAGTTAGATGGGAAGGTACCATTATATGTAGTATCCTTGTGTCAGTCCATCTTAGAGTAAGGTGATTTATATGATCTAGGTTCTATCGTTTAGGTGTAGTTCATGCATGATATGTATGGTATGCAAACCTAGGGGAAGAACATTATGGTCCCTATCATTTTTTTGAGTGCTTGGATATACGAGAGGTTTTTTATGTATTGAGTGGTTGGATTTCCCCATGTGATATATGATAAGATACCTCAAGTGGTGAGATGGAGACAAGACCATACAGTGTGTGTTGTGACCCATGCCCTAACTTTATACACTATTACATGTGGGAAAATAGTATGGCAACCTTACATTGATATTATGGCCAGTTGGCTAACTTGGGGTACTATTTTTGTGGGATTGGCACATGTTCGCATTATGATACTTTATACCCCATGGGTGGAGCCACATCTATTAGTGCGTGTACCTAGACAATTAGGGATACCACATCTAAAGGACCCCCTAATAATGCCTACTTATTGGGCAAGACATGCTAGAGATCCAAGAGGTATAGGAGAGGTAGGAGTGCTTGTAGAGATAGTAATCATTAAGCCTTGGTAAGTGAGACCGTGACTAGGTCAAGCACAAAAGTAAGGGGTGACGAAGATTGTGATAGAGGAAGTTATAGTTTTAAATGCTAAGGATGATGATATAGGTGAGGTGGCTACATATCTACACCAAGGATGACATTGTTCATCATGAGAACATAATAGATAGAGGCATCATCAAAGAAAGAGGACATGGGTGCTAATAGTCACACATGGATATCCCACGATGGATGTTAGGCACAACTAGTCTATAGAGAGGCATCTAAAGAGAGGATTGTAATGTGCACAAGTGGTGACTCCAAGTTTTATAATTATGTGAAATCAACCTATAGAGGATGTGCTCATTGGTTGATTTAGTAGGGAGACTATGGTTGGTGACATCGACACTAGTAAGAAATACTTTAAGTTATTAAGTTTTGACATAGATTACTAGTTGCATTATTATTTATGTATTTGGCATGGATAAATAGTTTGAGATATATATACATGAGATTTTATGTATATTTAATTTTTATTTTTTAGGGAATACTATGAAGGATATTAGATGAGAAGCCATGATTGTGGTCACACACCATGATATTTTGGATGGGGTCTTGTTCCATTATGAGCCATCTACCTTGGTGGATCTTGTGGTACCATCTACCCTAACTTATGTTAGCTAGTTTATATTGGTTCGGGAGGCTTCTCGATAGTTACAGGCACAAGGAGATAGCCTATAGCCATCAGTAAGAGTAGGAGAGGGAGAGGATCGATCTTAGTAGGCATTAGTATAGGAATGAATGGCCCATATGGCAACTACTGTAGATCTAGGATGTGTGCAGGACCAAGTGGCTAATCTGTAGGGATAGGTTGATGGTTTGAGATCCTAGACTACCTCATTACAATGTCTATTCAAAGGGGTTAGTCATAGGCATCTGTGGGTAGTGTGTCTTAACCATAGAATATATATGATGGAGCATAACTTTAGAGATTTATCTATTGTATTTTGCATTTGTATTATGTTGTATCAAACTCATGTTATATATATATATATATATATATATATATATATATATTGATATGGACATTTATTGATCTATGAGGTGTATTGATGTTATTTTTGTATATTCTATGGAAAATATGTGATTTATGTTTTCTTTTATACCATTATGTGATACAAATTCATGGTTAAAAAGAAAAACAAATGTTTTGAAAAAATATAAAAAATCATAAAATGTAATACACACTATAATACGATGGAAAATGTGTAAAAAAAAGAGATGAATAAATATAATAAACCAAAATGGTAAAGTAAAAGGTAAAAAATGTTATTAAACCATGTATAAGTAAAAATTTCACCAAATTAAAACAAATATAAGTTATACTATATCAATTTAAGAAGTATGAAATATTTGTAATAAAGTGAAAAACATATTATAACAAATGGTAAGAAAATAAATGTACAATAAAGTTAATCAATCATAATAAATCAAGATAGGAAGTATGAAAAGAAAAACGTGTAAGTATAAATCAGAGTAATTATACTAAATCAAGATGGGAAGTATGATAAATTTAATAAAATGGTTGTAAACATACAAACAATTGAAAAATAAGAAGATAAAAGTGAAGTGTTTATGAAGTAAGCATAAAATTACTAAATCAGGATAGAATGTAAATAACATGTAAATCATAATGTAACACAAATTATCTCAATTTTGAAGCATGTAATATTATTGAGATGTGGTCATATTATTAAATTTTATTCAAATATTTTGTGAGGAAACCTGGTCCTATCCAAGGTCTTACACTACAACTCACAAAGGGAACACCAATGAGGTGGATACAAATGTTGGAACAAGTTAAAGGGATTTGATGTGGTAATTTGTAAGGAATGTTTGGTCCTATCTAAGGTCTTACAATATAAATCACAAGGTAAACACCAACGGGATGATTGATAATAAGAGAAAAACTAAAGATGTTTTATGAGGAATGTTTGGTCCTATCCAAGGTTTTATAATGAAACTCATAAAGAGAAAACCTTAATGGTGTGATCAATGAACAAAATAATGTTTATAAAAGGCAAATATTAGGATTATTTTAATAAAATAAGGAGTGTAAAAATCATGACATAGGCATTTATGATAAAACATTAAGAAAAATAAGGCATACTAGGTAAGAAGAAAAGACACTAAGAGGCTAATGACCATCAAAATACAAAGGATACATGCTTCCAATAAGCAAAAAGTTGTATAGGAAAATAAGTGGAGTACTAAGATCAAATCATGAAAGTTATATGAAAAAAGAAATTAAAATGGACCTACCTTCCCATAACATGTTCCCCATTCCTCTTAACTTCTTAAAGAGTCATTGGTTTAGTGTGAAGATTAGGTACTTGTGCGAGAAAATAGGTAGCACTATAGATTATTTATTATTCTCTTATCCCAATCTACTATCCTACTGCACCCTAATGGACCTTGGCTCTATCATGATGCCAACTGTGGAGTTTGATCTTTGATTAAGGATAGGATATATGCTAAAGATAATAAACCATGTCTTTTGGTGTGATTTAGACTTTTGAATTGTATGTTGCCTTTTGGATCATTGTATTTTTTTTAAATGATTTGAATTTTAAAATTTTATGGATTTTGAGATCCCTCCATATAGACTTAGAATAACCAACATGAGTTATAAAAGTGATACACATGAATGAGATTTAGACTTTGGTTATATGAGACTAAGTAACCATAGATATGACTGATTAAACAACTTAGGATTACTTATGAATTAGTAAGTAATCTCTAGTTTCAACATGTGTTCTTAGTATGTGAAGGGGAAATAAGGGAAAAATGGAGATCAAATAGATTGGTGTGTAAAATTAGTACAATGAGAAGTCATGTTTGTTAACTGACAATATGGTAAAGATAAAATACTAAAGGAATGAGGGTTGTATAACCAAGTCATAATAATTATCTTTATTTGAGTTTTGAAATATAAAAATCAATCATCAAAGATGGAATAAAGGAGTTTAAGTGAAAAAATTGAAAATATAAGCATGATTTCAAATTCATGAAAGATGAGAAGAAGCCATAAGAGAAAGATAAAGAGAATAAAACCATGTAAAACACACAAAGCATAATATAGGGGTTCATGTTAAGAGATAAGTGAAATCTTGTTTGACAAATAGTAAAAATATAAGATATATAAATGAATCATAAATATGATCCAAATCATGTAATATAATGATAAATAATGTGAGATACCACCATGTTGTGTTAATAAATAATGATAGATCTAACTGTAAATATTATCCATAACATCTGACACATCCTTATGTAATGGAATTCTAACGTTAGTCAGTCTCATCAATATTCATGAAAAGTGGTGAAAATACTTCCTTCCATATCATCTTAATTGAAAAGGTAGGTATAACAAAAGAAGAGTGATGCTCATGTGTTATCTACTAGGTGGGATACTCAATGCGAGGGATAGGTATCTCAATATGAATAGTATCTATGGGTCTAAGAGGAGGTGAAACCAATGGATAAGGAGGAGCCTTTATGTGAAAGTGACCTATAATAGGAGGAGCAAATGGTGCTGGTGTAGACTATGAGAAATCTCAGAGATACCATTGAATTACTTGACATTGATCAGTATGATGGATAGAACAATGATGCCAAAGACAATAGACTTCCCCATATTTATGATGTACTCTAGAAGTAACTTAGGAGGAGGTGTAGTCTTGTTATGGAGTTTCACAATGAATAGTCATAATATGTCAATGTATTGCCTAAAATTTTGATAGTGGGTAGAAAAATGGTTATTTATTCCCTAGAAGAAACAAATACATCTATTAGTAGACTATGGAGGTCTACTAGTTGAAGGGGTAGAATAGAAAGCTTAAAACCATTGATATATGTGACAATCCTTGGTCCAATGACAAATAAATCTATAAATATCAAAAAAAGGCTCACCTTCTTATTGTGTGGGTAGGAGATCAAATTAAGGTAGTTGTAGAAGACCATCACCAAGGAAGAAAGAAGCTAGATTAAAAACTGGACTAGGCTCATCTATAGGTAAGGTTGGATATGTAGTGGGTATAATCAAAGTGGCTAAAATCTATGGAGGAAGCATACTGAAAGGGTCATGATATTTGGTAAAATGATAGGGTTCTATTATAACATGATCCATGAAAATGCTCTTGAGAGGCTCTTCTATGACTAGAAGCATACACGAGTGCTCTATCTCTAACCTATGAACAATAGTGAAAAACCTAATATTAGGTACTATAAGATAAGGAATGATGGAAAAAGAATGAAAAGATTGAAATAAATAAGAGTGATATCGAATAACCTCAACATTTTTAGATTAGAAGAATCTAGTTGAAAATGGGTCATCTAAAGAATAACCATCATCATAATTGGGTGATTTAAATTTTTAAGACTTAGCAAATGTAAATCCTAGGTTATTAAGGGGGTTGAGTATAGTAAATATAGGTAGAAATATGTAATAAATATAGCCACTAATCTATAATATAATTGACTTAATTTGACCTTTTTAAAAATAGTAATGAATAATATAAAAAAATACTTAGCTAGAAAATGACTGAAATGAGAGGTTTAGAGGCTAAAAATTGAGAGAAAAGCTACTATGGTTATCATAAACATAATCTAGGTGTCAAAATAATTCTTAGATAGTAGCACCATGTGGAACTAGTGTCTTTATTCTAGTGGTGATATTCTCTATGCAAAACCATTTTGAGCTTCTTAGTGCACCTCTATCTAGGTCTGGTAAGCATGTTCTTGTGCACATGAGTTCCAGATATTTGTAGATGACCTAATTTAACTAATTTTATATGAAAACCCTAATATTTCATGTTGTTAGGGTATTTATTTAACACAAGTAGTAAAGTGTGTTGTTAGTGGGGTAGGTTGGACATCCTCAACACCTTACTTTGATGAGAGTTACCTACATACCAATACTCTGAAGAGGGATTAAAACTGGTGTAGTTATCCCCACCTAAGTGCTGTTGCAAGTGAAAGTAAAACTAGTATGAATGTTAGCTTGAGTGCTTTAAATGTGCTAGAGACTAAAAACCTAAATAATTTAAACTTAATAATACTGAGATGGTTGTATGCAGAAGTAGGGCATAATAGGGATTGATAATCTTGATTGTGCATGGCTTGTTCTAATTTTATTTGTATAATTTGCATCTAATTTCCATCTAGTGGGTAGAGGGTTCAAATTCATGTATATATAATGTTATGGTGCTTATATGGGTCTTAAAATAGGTCTAAGCCGATCCTAGGTGGTCTTTGATTTGAAAAGATATCTATTGGTAGAAAAAAGAGAAAATGACAATAACGTCAAAATTGGGACACTAGCACCATGCGGTGCTATTTTCCCTATTATGATGCTAGTGTCTAAGTGGAAGAACCTAAGGTAGTAAGGGTCAAGATCTCAAGATGAGGGTCTAGGACTGCATTAAGGATGTCTAGGGACATCTATGGCATGCATGAAGGATAGATACATGTGAAAATAGGCTCTAAGATAGGTATAAGGCTAAGCTAGGTATGGGTGGTCTCAAGTATCATTCTTAGCACTTAAGTGTCATTTTAAAGTAATTACATCCCCCCTTTATTCAAGAAATGTAGCAAAATAAAATGACTAGGCTAAAGGAAAAATAAGTGCATCTAGACTTACCTAAGAGGTGAAGCTCGTGAATCTAGATATGAGTATGTGAAACATGATCCATTGTGTATCCTAAAAATGAATTGTGCATAAATCAATCCTTAAGAGATTTAAAAATCAAATATAAAACTAAGTAAAGATATAAAATTGAGTAAAGAGATAAGAGAGAGGAAAATAATGAATACACCTCACTAGGTACGTAAATCAATGCATAAACTTGGTAACAACTTGTGTGTGTGCATGTATATAGTGACCAATCAATGAAAAACTTGGAGTGAGTTGATGGCTTACTCAATCCCCATGTGTGGGTGGCTCAAGAACTCAATCCAATTTTGACTCCATTATTTCCCACCCCTACTTGGTGGATTATGAACTATGAATAGTGTGGATTGATGGTGTGTCCAACCCTCTCATGTAGGTGGTGTATGCAATCAGAAATGTATCATGTCTATAAATCAATCATGTATTAAATAAAATAGAGAATACCTACACTTCCAATTGGAAATACATTTATTAAGTGGGAGCATGACCAATATGAGGATCCATTAGATCTGATTAGGGGATCACTTGTCACAATACACCATGTTAGGAAGGGTTCAAAAGCCTACAATCTAAAAAAGCCATGCAACAACTCTAAAAGAGTCCTAGGTTTAATGTTCACTCTATTCTCATAGAGAAGTAAGTAACAATGATCTAGTGCACACCAAAATATGTGACACAACATGAGGGGTTAGTAAAGCAATCAAAACATGTATAGCAGAATCTCAATTAAGCTAAGCATGAGTAAGACTCTAATACATGGAATATGATGAGTAATATTATTCGAGCTAATACTTATGTTACTACAATCAACTAAAGAGAGAAGAACAAATCTAGAATATACTTACTTGAATGTGAACACATTTAGACTCAATCTCTCCCTTTGCCAAAGGGACTTTGCAAGAGGTTGTTGTGGTTTGTAAGGATAACTAAAAAGGTCAAAGCATCTAAGACTTATCCACAAGACTAGATTATTCAAGTAGAAACCCTAAGCTAAGACTCCTCAAGTAGAATGGTAAAAGAATAGATTGTAAAAAATCATGAATAAATAATAAATCTTGATTGAATATTAAAATAATGATGAAATGATCATGTATATATAAGTGGATCTCACCCTAAATTCTTTTGAATATGTTGGCTATATAGGGTCGACCCAGTCAACCCTATATGTTTTCAAGAGATAAATCATGAGGTCTTGAGCTAGGTCAGCCAAAGAGATAACAAAACTCCAAGTGAAAAATATCCTTAAATAGTACAGGGTCAACCTTGTCGACTATGTATGGTAATCAGAGGTTACAAACTATACAAGGTCTACCCAATCAACCTAATACAGTCAACTGATGAAAGGGATCAAGATGAGGAAAAGAGGGATGGAAAGAGGAAAAATATTAGAGTGTGCAAAGGAGGATTAATAGCTTAGAGAATAGTTTTAGGAGATAGTTGGATTGGTAATAATGTGGCAATAAGGGAAAACAATCCTATGAAGCACCAAAGGTCTGCCCACCCCTTTTCCAGCGCACCCCCTAAGACATGTACTCAAAGAGATTGAGTCTTGATGGTTTCCTACAAGATGTAAAGTGTCAGTAATTGATAAATTTTAAAATATTATGAGTGTATATATATCCCACTATAATATCATCACGTGTCACTAAGGTGTAATAGGGGATGGTGCTTCAAGAAATAACATAAGCACATATAATGTTGTTGCTAAAAATAGTTGTAGTATTTTAAATCAAAAATAATGGAAAGTAAGTAACTAAAAAGTAAATATAATGCATACTTTGACTTACCTTTAATGTTGTATGGTTGTCTATTGTGTTATTAGTTTTGATTATGAAGGGCACAGAGACTGATTTCAACAAACTCAAGAATAAAAAAATAAAGAGCAAAAACAAACAAATACAAGAAAAGCCAAGATAGCTAGTGCTATGAGGATAGGATGTACTTGGGAAATTTGGAAAGCTGGGGTGAAAAGTGCTATGTTAGACCAAATGACCAAGTCAAACAATAAGAATAAATTAGGTTACCAAAAAGTCAAGGCTACTAAAGATTGAAAAAATCAAAGAAGTAAACCTTAAGTAAGAAAGATAAGCTCACCAAGTCAAACTACGGATACATATAAAAAAGATGGTAATCAAACATCAAATGTAAAAGGCAAAAACAAAATGGTAAAACAACATTGATGAGTGAGCATTAACAATCCTTATCTTACTCAACAATGGAAAAAAGTACATAAAAAGCAAAAATAACATTGATGAGTGAGAAGTAACAAGCCAACCTTACTCAACAATGGAAAAAAAAGGGTATGAAATTATGTGTTCATAATAGTAGGATAGTACAATAATGACAAATAGTAAAAGGGAAAGTAAAATAAGTCTAGAAATGTAATTCTATAATGAAAAAGAAAGAAGGGTAATCCATAGTTGTTCAAACATGTTGTTTCACTCTGAGGATAGATAAAATTGAAACAAAGTAGTGCTAGTATGTTTTTAAGAGATGAAGAAGAATGAATTAAAGAAAAAGGGAAAATAGATTTGTAATCACAATTTACCTATCAAGGAGGGAAATGAAATGGGTGGAGGGGAGAAAGAAGGAAAAAACAAGGTATACAAAATATTTATTGAAGTCAATACACTCAAATTAAGTTTGTCAAAACAAGAGGACTTTCAACCTTAAAGACTCAGAAGAACTTCTATTAGGTACATGAATTTTAGATCAACAAATGAAGTATATAGATCATCCCATGAAGGCTATATGCATGAAAAGAAAAATGGACCTACCTTCCCACAATGTGTTCATTCCTCATGACTCCTTACAGAGTCATCAATCTACTATGAATATTGGGTACTTGCATGATAAAGTAGGTAGCACCATAACATTTATTGAATTCTCTTATTCCAATCTATGGACCTACCACACCCTAAAGGACCTCAGCTCTATGTGAGGCCAACTGTGGAGTTTCAGCTTTAATTGAAGATAGGAGATGTGATTATAATCACATATTTTAGTGTGATGTTGAATTTTGAGATTTGTATGTTGCCTTTTAGATATCATTGCTTTTTGATTCAAATGATTTGGCTTTTAAATTTTTTGATGGATTTTTCTATTCCTTCTCCATATGCATTTGGAAAACTAACACATGGGTGTTAAAAATGACTTTCATTTGAATACTTGGAACTTGGTTACTAAGAGATAGAGAAAATTCAAGGAGTATGAGGTCTAAAAGTCTCGTAAATCTAGGTGAAATAAAAGTGCTATCGTTAAATTTAACTTTGTTTAATCTAATGTAGAGTGAAAGGAAAGGGAAATCAAGAGGAATGGCACATGAAACAATTTGAATTACTTAAAATTGTAAAAAATGTGATAAAGAGAAAAAAGGGATACAATGATAGTAAAGTGTGATTCCTTATCATAAAAATGAGGGAAATGGAAGAAAACATGCTAACACAGCTTTTTATGCAAATTCCATCTATCAAAAGAAGCAAAAACTAAAGTTGACAACAAAGATCAAGAACCTATAGCCATTATAAAATGTATTCTATAAAAATAATGAAAATATGGTAATTTTATGAGGGCTAGGTCTTATCCATAGTTTTATATTACAACTTCATAACATAGAAACCTGCGAGGGTGCCAAAAATTATATGTGTGAAAATAAATGAGGTATACAAAAGATGGTATTTTGTGAGGAGTGTCAGGTCCTATCCACGGTCTTACAAAGCGACTCATAACAGAAAAACCCAAGGGGTGACAAAAAGAGAAAATGCAAGAAGATAAAAAAGACTATAGTACATCAAGAAACCAAAAGGCCAAAAGAGAGGACTAAAGGTTTGTGAAAGGAAGGAACTTGTTGTAGAGGGAAAGATCCATGTAAGTAATCTGAAAAAAGTGTTAGATAGATGTAGATAGAAAGCATGAAAAGAAGAAAAGGAATATATGTTAATAACTATATCAAGGATGAGCATGTGAGAGATAAGCCTGTGTCTTGGTAGGTTTTTTGAAGTTGAATTAGTTTGGTAGCATGCCAGGTAGAATAAGAGTGGGCATCCTAAAATACCCCAAAGGGTAATTTGATGTAGGTATGGGCATCACAAGATGCCCTAGAGTCTAAAATGATAGGTGGGTGGGCATCTCAAGATGCCCCAAAGGCTAGAGAAATGTTTGGATGGGCATCACAAGATGCTCCAAAGGCTAGAGAAATGTTTGGATGGGCATCATAGGGTGCCCCACAAGCTGAAAAGAGGAAGAAAACATAGGAAAAGATAAGAAACAAAAAGAACCCCATATAGTGTCTAAATGGATTCAAATTATCCAATAAGATTTTGATAGGGGGCATGATGCTTGAAGAAATAAAAAAATGTTAAAAAGGAAAAATAGTGAATTAGATCGACAAACAGGGAAGATGATAAACCGTACAGGGTTGATTGGATAGACCTAGCACAAAAAATAGGGTTTGAAAACTATACAAGGTCGACTAGGTTGATCTAGTACAATGAATAAAGACTAGAAAAAGATACAGGGTCAACCTATTATAGCAGGTAGGGAAATTTATGAAGCCTATAATAGATTATGAACTAAAACAAGTTAACCTTTACAAGTAATTTAAAACGAAAGAATAGAAGGGAAATAAACAATCAATTGGAGCAACATTGGTCAATCCAATTGAAGCACATAACACAAAACCTTACACCAAAGCTAGTTAATGCAAGTTTTTGCAATATAAAATACAATTGACAAAAGAGAAAACAATCAGCTTAAAAAGTAAATAACCAGCTAATTGGTCAACCTAAGTATTTATCATATTTTTAAGATAAGATTTTAAATGTGATGGAAAGTTGGCTATAAGTAAGGAACTAGTAAGCAATCTAAAGGATGGTTTTAAGTAGTTTGGAATAAAAGGGATCTATAGTGGTAATGATACATGCTTGGTATTAGGGCTTACCCATTCATTTCACACACCAAAATGATAAGGGTATTAGGTGCTTAGATAGAATATACCTTTAACCACGCTTTATACTTGACTAGAACATCAATTCAGCTTTCCCTTTGGTGATGAAATCTAAGTAAGTTGGCCTTGGGTAGACAAATGTTAAAATTCTTATTTAGATTTTGTGATTTGATCGTGTGTGCATAAAATAGAAAATATTGAAACTAATTGGTTAATTGAAAACTACCTAATTAAGCTATGTGATCTATTCTAAGTATGTAAGCAACAAGAAAAGAAAGTATTAATTAATTACTAGCATATAAGGTTAATTCCAACTTTGAAACAAGGTATAATGCTGATATAGTCAACAATGTATTCAAAAAATATAGAACAAGGTTAATAGGGTCAAACCTATACTATAGAAGCAAGGTCTAAAAATAAACAGGGTCGACAGAGTTAACCCAGTTATCCAGACAACACATATAACATAGAACTAGGTCAGTAGGGTAGATCTAGCTGATTGTGTAGATGCAGTTTTAAATATTAGAAACTATAAAAGGGAAAACTATAAAAAAAGAGATAAAGAGATAGAAAGGAACCTTGGTAGATCAGAGATGTAGAGAATGAAGATTGTTTTTCAAGAACCTTGATATATGCTTGTAAATTTTGCTAATTGGGTCGATCAAGCTTTGCAAAAACCTACTGTTAAGTGCCTAAAAATGTATAAGGTTGACTATGTTGACCTAGTAGTCTAAAATAGATATCTAAAAGTCTAAAAACTTGTACTAGGTCGATAGGGTCGGTCCAGTATTCTATACTTAAAAACCTGTGCATAGATGTCAGAGCTAGGCTAATGCAATCGACCCAATATGATAAATATATTATAAAAATAATGATAAAAGAATGAAATAAGGTGAATAAATCTTATAAGGGTTAGTTCACATTGGGTTCACCAGAATGTATACAATCAGAAATACATCATGTTTATAAATCAATCTTAGCTCAGAGAAGATAGAGCATACCTACACTTCTTATTGGGAATATATTTGTTAAGCGAGAACATGACCAATACGGGGATCTGCTAGACCTAATTAGGGGATCACTTGTCATAATACACCATGATAGGAAGGGTTCCAAAGCCTATAGTCTAACACAAACACGTAACAATCCTAAAAGAGTCTTAGGTTTAATATTCCCTCTATTCAAATAGACAAGAAAGTAAATCTAATCTAGTACACACCAAAGCTTGTGGCACAACATGAGGGGTTAATAAAGTAATCAGAACATGTATAAGAGAATCTCAATTAAGCTAAGTATGAGTAAGACCCTAATTTATAAAATATGAAGAGCAATATTATTTGAACCAATACTTATGCTACTTCTATCTATTAAAAGAGGAGAACAAAGTTAGAATATACTTACCTAAATGTAAACTCATCAAGACTCAATCTCTCCCTTAGGAAAAGGGGATTTTCAAGAGGTTGTTGTGGTTTATAAGGATATCTAAGAATGGCCAAAGCATCCAAGACTTATCCACAAGACTAGATTCTTCAAGTAAAAACCCTAAGCTAAAACTCCTCAAATAGAATGGTGGAAGAGTAGATTGTAAAAAAACGTAAATGAATAATAAATCTTGATTGCATATTTAAATAATGAAAAGATGATCTTGTATATATAGATGGATCTCACCCTAAATCCTTTTGAATATGTCAGTTGTACAGGGTCAACCTAGTCGACCCTATATATTTTTGGGAGATAAATCACTAGGTCTTGAGCTAGGTCAGTTGAAGGGATAACAAAACTCCAAGTGAAAAATATCATTAAATAGTATAGGGTCAACTCTATTGACCTTATACAATAATCAGAGGCAGAAAATTGTATATGATCGACTCAATTGACCTAGTATAGTCAATCAGTGAAAGGAGATCAAGGTGAGAAAAAAAGAGATGGAAAGAGAAAAAAGACTAGAGTGTATAAGGGAGGGGTAATAACTTAGGGAATAGTTTTAAGAGTTTATTGGATTGGTAATAATGTGACAATAAGGGATAACAATCCTATGAATCATCAAAGGTTTGGCCACCCCTTTCCTGGTGTACCCTTTAAGGCATGTACTCAGAGAGATTGAATCTCGATGGGTTCCTACAAAACGTAAAGCATCAATAATTGATAAAAGTTGAAACTATTATGTCTATACATATGCCCCTCTCGAAGCTCATCACATGTTAGTAAGGTGTAATAAGGGATGGTGCTTTGAGAAAGAACATAAGGATACATATCATTGATGCTAAAAAAAATTACATAAAAAAGGAAAATAACATTGATTAGTGAGAAGTAACAAACCAACCTCACTCAACAATGAAAAAAAGGTACAAACTCAGGTGTCCATAATAGCAAGATAATACAATAATGACAAATGGTAAAAATAAAATAAAAACAAGTCTAGAAATGTAATTCTATGGTGAAAAAGAAAGAAGGGTAATCCATAGTTGTTTAAAAATATTATTTCACTTTAAGGATAGATAAAACTAAAACAAAGTAGTGCTAGCATGTTTTAAAGAGATGAAGAAGAAAGAATTAAAGAAGAAGGGAAAATAGATTTAGAATCACAATTTGCTTATCAAGGGGAGAAATAAAATGGGTGGAGGGGAGAATGAAGGAAAAACTAAGGTAGAGGAAATCTTTATCTAAGTCAAGACTCAAATTAGGTTTGTCAAAACAAGAGGACTTTTGACATTAAGGACTTGGAAGAACTTATCTTAGCTACACAAGTCTTAGATCAACAAATGAAGTATATATATCATCCCATGAAGGCTATATGCATGAAAATAAAAATTGACCTACCTTCCCATAATGTGATCCCCATTCCTCACAACCCCTTACATAGTCATCAATCCATTGCAAAGATTGAGTATTTATATGAGAAAGTATGTAGCACCATAGAGTTTGTTGAATTTTTTTATTCTAATATATTGTCCTAACACACCCCAAAGGACCTCAATTCTATGTGAGGCCAATTATGGAGTTTGAGTTTCAATTGGAGATAAGATATGTGCTTTTAATCATGTCTTTTGGTGTGATATTGACTTTTGAGATTTGTATGTTGCCTTTAGATATCATTGGCTTTTGATTCAAATGATTCAGTTTTTAAATTTCTTGATGGATTTTTATATTCCTCCTCCATATGAAATTGGAAAACCAAACATGGGTGTTAAAAATGACTTTCATTTGAATACTTGGGACTTTGTTACTAAGAGAGAGAAACTTTAAAGAGTATGGGGTTTAAGAGTCTCATAAATTTAGGTTAAATAAAAGTGCTATCTTGACTTTGACCTTATTTAATCCAATGTGGAGTGAAAGGAAGGGAAATCAAGAGGAATGACATATGGAACAATTTAAATTACTTCAAATTGCAAAAAAATGTGACAAAGGGAAAAAGGGATACAATGATAGTAAAGTGTGATTCCTTATCATAAGAATGAAGAAAATGGAGGAAAACATGTTAACATAGATTGTTGTGAAAATTCCATCTATCAAAAGAAGTAAAAGTTAAAGCTGAGAATAGAGATCAAGAATGTGTAACCATTACAAAATGTATTCTAGAAAAATAATGAACATATGGTAATTTTATGATGAGGGTCAGGTCCTATCCATAGTCTTATACTGCAACTTCATGAAAGAGAAACCCATGAGGGTGCCATAAATTATGTATGTGAAAACAAATGAGGTATACAAAATGTTAGGGTGTGGAGCTAAAAGCTTCACCTTGTTGCAAATAAAAGGAGGAGGTTTCTGAGAGTATGCAGTCACCGACGTCGGCAGGCCACACCGACGTTGGTCAGGGGACGCAGAAGAGAAACTGACATCGACAGAAGATCGGCCGGCATCGGTCACCTCCAGGAGGGCAGGGACCGACGTCGGTCACCTGTAGTGGTCAGAACTACTGTTGACGAATAGTCAGTTAAGTGAACGCAAAGTTTGCATGTGAAGACCAGTTCGAGTCTTTGAGCCGCCCGTCTAATTTTAGTGTATGCATGAGATCTATATGAGAGACTCATGGGATGTATTGTTAAGTGGAGAATTTGGAGAAGAGCTATGTGAAGCTTGGAGAGTTCTTCCCATGGTGGAATCAAGTAGGATTCCCCATGTGTGTTTAAGTAAGATCAGGTTTGATTTGCAGGGGTGTATGGATGCGAGGGTCAGAAAGGAGATCAACGGGGTAGCTAGATCCAAGGTGGCAGCAATACATCAACAGGATCATGGAGAGATCTACTTGGAGTACGAATGTGTACTCGATTGTACAGATGTGCAATGAGGTGAACAACAGCTTGTGTTAGCGGTGTGTTGTGACCTATGAGAGAAGATTACTCTGGAGGGAAGTTTACTGTAAGCCCACGAAGTGGAAGAAAGAGTGCCACCTCTTTGTTGTAGATTCCTTTGTAAAGAGTTAAATATAATTGTATATTGCCTCTCATGTTCTGTGTGTTTTCTCATTGATAATTATTTGTTCTTCTGGATTCTGCATGTTTAGTTGCTTATACATTGGTAATCATGTGTGCTCTTAAATCTGACAAGTTGTGTCAGAGCTTTGGGGAGTTTCAGTCCCATCAATTGGTATCAGAGCCAGGTTGGACATTCTCAGAGCGAGCTTGACTAACAGATGTCCCAGATCTGTTAAGTGTGTGTTGATTACAGGTTACTCACAGGGGTTGCTGTTTGAGTGGGAGTATAGCAAGGCAGAAGAATGGAGAAATTTAGGCACAGGTGTAGCACCACAAGGAGTGTGGTGGGTTGTCTTCAAGTGGGAGCTTGAAGAGGAATACAAGCCAGGATACAAATTAGATAGAGTACTGGTATGGGTACAGGTGTAGCTCTTTATCTCCAAGTGGGAGATTGTTAGGGTGTGGAGCTAAAAGCTTCACCTTGTTGCAAACAGAAGGAGGAGGTTTCTGAGAGTATGCAGTCACCGACGTCGACAGGCCACACCAACGTCGGTCAGGGGACGCAGAAGAGAAACTGACATCAGCAGAAGATCAGCCGGCGTCGGTCACCTTCAGGAGGGCAGGGACCGACGTCGGTCACTTGTAGTGGTCAGAACTGCTGTTGACGAATAGTCAGTTAAGTGAACGCGGAGTTTGCATGTGAAGACCAGTTCGAGTCTTTGAGCCGCCCGTCTAATTTTAGTGTATGCATGAGATCTATATGAGAGACTCATGGGCTGTATTTTTAAGTGGATAATTTGGAGAAGAGCTATGTGAAGCTTGGGGAGTTCTTCCCATGGTGGAATCAAGTAGGATTCCCCATGTGTGTTTAAGTAAGATCAAGTTTGATTTGCAGGGGTGTATGGATGCGAGGGTCAGAAAGGAGATCAGCGGGGTAGCTAGATCCAAGGTGACAACAATACATCAACAGGATCATGGAGAGATCTACTTGGAGTATGATTGTGTACTCAATTGTACAGATGTGCAATGAGGTGAACAACAGCTTGTGTTAGCTATGTGTTGTGACCTATGAGAGAAAATTACTCTAGAGGGAAGTTTACTGTAATCCCATGAAGTGGAAGAAAGAGTGCCACCTCTTTGTTGTAGATTCCTTTGTAAAGAGTTGAATATAATTGTATATTGCCTCTCATGTTCTGTGTGTTTTCTCATTGATAATTATTTGTTCTTCTGGATTCCACATGTTTAGTTGCTTATACATTGGTAATCATGTGTGCTCTTAAATCTGACAAGTTGTGTCAGAGCTTTGGGGAGTTTTGGTCCCATCACAAAAGATGTTATTTTGTGAGGAGTGCCAGGTCTATCCATGGTCTTACAAAGCAACTCATAAAAAAAAATCCCAAGGGATGACAAGAAGAGAAAATACAAAAAGATAAAGAAGACTATGGTACATTAAGAAACCAAAATACCAAAAGAGAGGACTAAAAGTTTGTGAAAGGAAGGAACTTGCTATAGAGGGAAAGAACCATGTAAGTAACTTGCAAAAAGTGTTAGATGTACATAGAAAGCATGAAAAGAAGGAAATGAATCTATGTTAATGACTATATCAAGGATGAGCATGTGAGAGACAAGCCTATGTGTCTTGGTAGGTTTCTTGAAGTTTAATTAGTTTGGTAGCATGCCAAGCAGAATAAGAGTGGGTATCACAAGATGCCCTAAAGGGTAATTAGATGTAGGGATGGGCATCACAAGATGCCCTAAATTTTGAAATGATAGGTGGGTGGGCATCGAAAGATGTCCCAAATGCTAGATAATATGTGGATGGGCATTAAAAGATGCCCCACAAGTTTAAAAAAGGATGAAAAGATAGGAAACATAAGAAGAAAAAAGAACTGCATATAGTGTCTAAATGGATTCAAGTTGTCCAATAAGATTTTGATAGGGAGCATGATGCTTGAAGAAATAAACAAAATGCTAACAAGGAAAAATAGTGAACTAGATCGACAAATAGCGAAGATGATAAATTGTACAGGGTCGACTGAGTAGACCTAGTACAAAAAATAGGATCTAAAAACTATACAAGGTCAATTGGGTTGATCTAGTACAATGAACAGAGGTTGGAAAAAGATACAGGTCGACCTAGTATAATATATAAGGAAATTTAAAAAGCCTATAACATATTGTGAATGAAAATAAAATAACTTTTACAAGTAATTTGAAAATAAATAATACAAGGGAAATATACAGTCAAGTAGATCAACGCTAGTCAATCCAATTGAAACACATAACACAAAACCTTGCACCAACGTTGGCTAATGCAAGTTTTTACAATATAAAATACAATTGAGCAAAGAGTAAGAAATAAACTTGGGAAGTAAATATATAACTAATTGATCAACCTAATTATTTATTTTATTAATAAGATATGATTTTAAATGTCAAGGGAAGTTGGCTATAAGTAAGGAACTAGAAAACAATCTACGGATGGTTTCAGGTAGTTTCGATTGAAAGGGATCTATAGTGGTAATGATACAAGCTTGGTATTGGGGCTTACCCCCTTAGTTTACACATTGCAATGATAAGTGTGTCAGGTGATTAGCTAGAAAATAAACAAGCATTTAAATATTTGACTAGCATGTTTTCCTCCATTTCCCTCTTTCTTACAATAATGAATCACACTTTTTCTATCATTATATCCCTTCTTTTTTCCCTTTGTCACATTTTTTGCAATTTTAATCAATTCCAATTATTGTATGTGTCATTCCTCTTGATTTCCCCTTTTTCTCATTTCTACATTAGATAAAACAAGGTCAAAGTCAAGATATAACTTTTATTTCACCTATATTTATGAGACTCATAAACCCCATGCTCTTTAAAATTTCTTTCTCTTAACAACCTTGTCCCAAGTTTTCAAATGAAATTCATCTTTAACACCCATGTTTGGTCTTATAAATCCATATGGAGGAGGAATCTAGAAAAAATCATAAAAATAAATTTAAAAGCCAAATTATTTGAAATAAAAGGTAGTGATATTTAAAAAGGAAAAATACAAATCTCAAAAGTCAAATTCACATCAAAAGATGTGACTACAGGCACATCTCCTATCTCTAATTGAAGCTCAAAATTCCACAGTCGATTTCACATAGAGCCAAAGTCCTTTAGGGTGTAGTAGGCCAATAGATTGGAATAAGAGATTTCAAAAAAATCTATGTTACTACCTACTTTCTCACATAATTACCCAATCTTCATGGTAGACTGACAACTCTATAAGGGGTCCTGAAGAGTGGGGAACACATCATGGGAAGGTAAGTTGATTTTACTTTTCATGCATATAGCCTTCATGGGATGATCTCTATAGTTTATTTGTTTACCCAAGACTTGTGTCACTAAGATAAGTTCTTCTTAGTTCTTAAAGTTGAAAGTCCTCTTGTTTTGACAAACCTAATTTGAGTGTCTTGACTTTGATAAAGAGTTCTCTCTACCTTGGTTTTTCCTTCATCCTCCCCTCCACCCATTTCATTTTCCCCCCTTGATAGACAAATTGTGATTCCAAATTTGTTTTCCCTCTTCTTTAATTCCTTCTTCTTAATCTCTTAAAAACATGTTAGCACTACTTTGGTTTAGTTTTATCTATCCTTAGAAGTGAAACATCATGTTTCAGCAACATTGGATCATTTTATTTACCTCATTTTACATTTAATAGACTTACTTTACTTTATTTTTATCATTTATCATGATTTTTTTGTCTTGCTATTATGGACACCTGAGTTCATACCCTATTTCCATTATTGAGTGAGATGTGGTTTGTTACTGCTCACTCGATAATGTTGTTTTCCCTTTTATGTACCTTTTTCCATTGATGATTGAGATGTGGATTGTTACTACTCACTCATCAATGTTGTTTTACCATTTTATCTTTATAGTTAGTCTTTTTACCATTTGTTTTCATTTTATTTTTCCATCTTGTTTGACATGTATCCTTGGTTTGATTTGGTGAGTTTACCTTTCTTACTTAAGGATAGCTTGTTTGATTTTTTTAGTCTTTAGTAGCCTTAGCTTTTTAGTTACCTGATTTAATCTTATTGTTTGACTTGGTCATTTGGTCTAGCATAGCACCTGTCACCCTAGATTACCAAATTTCACAAGTACATCATGTCCTCATAACACCAACTATATTGGATTTTCTTGTGTTTGTTTGTTTTTGCTCTTTAGTTTTGCATTTTTGGTTTTGTCAAAAGTAGTCTCTGTTCCTTACACAATCAAAATTAATAACACAGTAGACAACCATCCCATGATAAAAGATAAGTCAAGGTATGCATTGCATTTAATTTTTAGTTCTTTACTTTTTAAATTAGTTTTACTTTCAGTCATTTACTTTCAATTACTTTATGCTTTTAAAATACTACAACTTTTTTTAGCATCAACATTATGTGTGTCCTTATGTTCTTTCTTGAAGCACCATCCCCTATTACACCGTAGTGATACATGATAAAATTTGAGTGGGGCATATGTATACACATAATATTTTTAAATTTTATCGATTATTGATGCTTTACATCTAGCAGGAACCCATTTAGACTCAATCTCTTTGAGTGCATGTCCTAAGGGGTACATTGAGAAAGGGGTGGGTAGACCTTTGGTGCTTCATAGGATTATTGTCCCTCTTTTCCATATTATTACCAATCCAACTAGTTCCTAAAATTTTTCCCTAAGATTTTTATCCTCCTTTGCATAGTCTTATAGTCTTTTTCATCTTTCTATCCTTCATTTCCTTACTTGGCACCTTTTTTACCTGTTCAACATACTAGATCAACCTAGTTGACCTAGTACAATTTTTGAACCTTTTCTCTTTTTTTATTTATTAGCCTCCTAGTTGACCTAACACAGACCTAGTGAGTGAGCCCAAAAATGTGCTAGGTCGATCAGGTCAAACTAGCATAGCTGACATTCTCAAAAAAATTTAGGGTAAGATACTCCTATAAATACAAGGTCATATAGATTATTATTAGAATATGTAACCAAGAGTTATTATTCACTTGCACTTATTCACATTCTACTCTTCTACCATTATATTTGAGGAGACTTAGTTTAGGTTTATTATTTTAGAGAATCTAATCTTGTGGATAGGTCTTGGATGTTTTGGCCTAACAAAGTGATCCTTACAAACCACAACAACCTCTTGTGAATCCCCTTTGGCCAAGGGAGATATTGAGTCTCCACAGGTTCACATTCATATAAATATATTATAACTTTATTTTCCTCTCTTTTAGTAGATATAAGTAGAATAAGTGTTGGCTCGAATAATATTACTCTTTATATTCCATGTATTAGGGTGTTACTCATACTTACTTTGTTTGAAGTTTCTAATACATGTTTTGATTGCTTTGCTTTAATAACCCCCACTTTGTGCCATAATATTTGGTGTGCACTAAATTAGATTTATTTTTATTGTTATTAGATTAGTGAAATATTAAATCATAAGACTCTACAAGGCTATCACATATGACACAACACATGATACTTTTATTGTTATTAGATTAGATTAATGAGTGTAAGGCTATCACACTATTTACCCTCATATAATAGTCTACAAAGCTAGAACATAGGACACAACACATGATACATGGTCCTACCTCTACTATATAACCTGAGGTATCCTATCATCAATCACATGGAGTAACCCAATCGATTGATATATAATAAATCTTTCATCGATCCACATGCTTAGTATAATGATGGGGTCCATCATCTTCTACCCTCATGTTAACATCCCATACATATCATGCATGAGCTATACCCAAATTATAGAACCAAGATCATACAAGGCACCCTGATCTAGGATGGACTAACATAAGGATATCATATAAAGTTATACCTTCGCATCTGACTTGTGACATAATACTTGTGTTGTCACAAGCCCTATTAAGGCCTTCTGGACAATCAAAAGGGCCATGATATAAACATAAAATAAGCTAACACATAAACCAAGATACATCTTATTCGAGCATATTAAACATTGGGCTAGGGCTTACCTCTCATCCTCTACCTCCGGTGTATCACTTATCACCAACATCCTGATAATAGAAATTTCAATCAAGGCATGGACATTCTCCAAGGTGATATCCATCTCTATAGTGTCCCCCTCTACCTCCCATCAAAAAGTGTTAGTCAACCATTTCCATGCTTCTAGGAACATGGAAATGAGATCAACACTCAGTGGGATATATCTCACCTCCATGATTCCTCCAAAACCTAAGGTAACTAGTTAAGCTCAATCCATATCTTACAAATACTCCAACAAATCTGGTATCTAGGGTGCATCCACCATATGCCAAAATCTATATCATCTCTATAAAATATCAAACAAGAGAAAATGTATTCGATCTTGATGTCATAATAATAAAATACATTATTAAATATTCTCAAAAAATTGAAAATTAACTACTTCATCAGCTTATTTTTCCTATTTTTCTATATGTCACCTTTTCCTACACAATCAACCTATTTGATATTAAATCAACCCTATCACTTATTTATCATACTGCATCAGCCTTCTATTACATAGTCGATGCATTCTTACAAACACAATTGGCCTATTTAGTATTAAATCATCCCTTTCATATTTTTTCCATACTACATTAACCCTCTACCATGGAGTCAGCCTCATTAATTAGACTATATCAACCATGTATTTGGTACTTCATCGGCGAAAAGATATTATGTCAGCCATTTTTTAGTTTATAACTAAATCAATCCTTTGTTATGCAGTCAACCACCTTCAACAATACTAAATTGGCCCATTGCTATGCATTTGGCCCTTGGATTTCTCTCATCTTGTAAAATGAGTTGATAGGGCCAACTTTGTTCTTAATTTGCAACAACTTTTTGACCATTTACCTAGGAAAATATTGGACCAATAAATGCCTTAGGCATTTATTGGTCCAATATTTTCCTACCTAGTACCCTATTTTACCCCTAATCTACCTTAAAATTTTCTAGAGTCATTTTTGGTATCTATAATTTTCCTAACATCTAATTTTATATATTTAGCTTAATATCAATTAAATTACTCAAAATTTTGAAATTAATGCTTCACTTACTTGAGTTGTACCCACCACGACTGCTAATCATCCTCCACATCGTAGTTGTCATCTCCTCACCATGGTCATTCTCTGGGTTAAATTAAGTCTTTAAGAGTACTATTTTCTCAAAATATTAAAAAAATAAATGATTTAATTTTCACCCTTTTTATATTTACTATTCAGAATTATTTACCTGTCAATTATTTACAATCAAATTCCATTTTTTGACCATAACTTTATTTCTACTAGGTTTTTTTTGAACTAAAAGATATTCTAAAACCCTGACATTATAGAGATTTATTCACATGTTACAAGTATATTTTTCAAAAAAAATGATTTTTGACTTATTTTTAAAGGTTTGCCTAATATTATTGACATTGGCCACCTTCACATTTCTCTCACTTCCTTCCTCTTCTACAACATTAAGGTAAGTAAAGAAATATTTTTTCAATTCTATTCTTTCATTTATCTTATTCACTTTTTATTTCAATTTATTTATCTTCAACATTATGTGTTTCTATGTTCTTTTCCCGAAGCACCATCCCATGTTATATCTACATGACACATGATGAACTTCATGTGAGGAATATAATGCACTTAATATTTTTAAACTTTATCAATTAATGATGTTTTCTCTTTTTAAATAAAATGTTGCATCTTAATTTATCTAAGTGCATGCCTTAAAGGGTACATCTAGAAAGGGGTAGGTAGACCATAGGTACTTTTAAATATTGTTGTCTCCTATACCACCACTTAAAACCAACATAAACCTCTCCTATACACTTCCCTAAGATTTTACACCTCTCTTACTAACACCTCCAATCAATTCACTTCCTTAAACAACCCCTACCTAAGACAAAAACTATTTTTGACATTTACCAAACAAAGTCAGCCTAGGCCAACATTGTAATTAAAATATATGAACATATTATAGGACTAGGTCAGCCTTGATTGACCTAATCTGGGACCTAACTATTTTTATTAATTAATGATACAGGGTTGATTAGGTCAACTTTGTCGACTAAACTTTTGAAATAGTTTAGGGTTAGATTCAATTATATATACACATCCATTTTTATTATTTTAGAGAGATAGGGAATAAATCATTATCTATGCATCTACTTATCCACCATTCTACTTAAGGAGAATTTATTAGAGTTTTAATACTACACTTGGAAATATAAATCTTATTTTATGGATAAGTCTTTTGGATGCATATGAAAAGTTGTGTAGCTTAAAGTTGGCCTATCTTTTTTATCCTTGCATACCAAAACAACCTCTTTTGAAGTACCTTGGCTAAGGGAGAGATTGAGGATCGATGGGTTCATCTTCAAGGTAAGTATTCATAAAATCTTGCTCCTCCTTGTTTAATTAGATATATTTTCATTTTTTAGTTGATATTATTCTCTCTCCATGCATTATGATTTCCTCTATATTAACTTGAGTAGATAAATTCTATGCATGTTTACTTTTGTGTTTATTTCCCTCATTTTGTGCCACATGCTTTAGTGAGCACTAGGTTAGATTTTGCTTTATTTTGTCATTTATTTATGACTAACAAAACATATGACCTAATTAGGGTTTTCATATGGTTTTGCTTGACTAGAGGTTTTGAAACCCTCTCTAGTGATATTATTGTGGTAAGGTATCCCTTGGTTAGGTCTAGCAGATCCATCTTGGTCATGATCATGATTGTCTAAATGTACTAACAAGTGGAAGGGTAAGTGTGATTTATCTTCTCTAAGCTATGATTTATTTGTAGATCATCTTCACTTTCCCTTGTATATAGACCCTATTGGATTTAAAATGGCTCAAAACTAATTTTAACAAACTTAGACCTAATGGGTTCTTACCTTACAACATAACATTGATAATGGCTTGGAAGATATACCTTACTTGGTTAGCCTTTAATAAATGCCAAAACCAATTAACATAGGTCAAAGAACCATTTGGGCTTGGTTTTACCAATTAACACCATGAATTGCTCATGATTGCATACCCTAATCATGACTACATAATAAAATAGAACCCAAACATAATTTCATACTCCAATAAATGCTTGCCAAGACCAAAAAAATATACTCACAACCCTATCAAGCTTCTAATATCTACTAACCACATATGAGTTATTGATATTACCAAAGGAATAAGATAGTGAACTTCCAAATCCTATACAAACTTTTAGTCCTACCAAACAAAGGAAAACAACCAAGGAATTTCATATTCCAAATTGAAAACATGAGCTTGATTACCAAAGGAGCTTTGACCTCACTCTTTCCAAGACTAAATTAGTGAGCCAACACCCGATTAACATAGAGTCAAGGCAACAAATCTTTGAAAGACCAAATTGGGCATTATAACTTTGATTAACATTGCAACAACAACTAACCACAAAAGATGAAGACTTGTATTTAAATCACAATCTAATTGATCACTCATTGAGATGAAATATTAAGTACAAGATGACATCACCACCATAATGTACTAATAATGGACTAGCACAAGAACCAAGAAAATTATTCCAACAAATCACACCATAACCAAAATAAAAAATAAAGAATTAGAAAACAAACACATTCTATTTTTGGAAATGCAAGATTTCAAAGGACTTCATACGCTCTTGTATCAAACACCTAAGGTTCAAATAATGTGAGATCTAGCTCATATGGATGGGATAAGTAGCAAAACTACTCTTTTGGTCAAGAGGTAAAGTAACCTTGCAATCCCCTTCCAACATACCAATTATCTCAACTATTTTTTCATGATTTTTTGCCATTTCTACCTCCTACATTTTGAATTTCCTTCCCTTCCCATCACATTTATGCTCTTTATCTCACCCCTTATGGGATTTGACCACCCACCATACTCTATCTCTCATTTTTTGGCTAAGACCCACCATTATTTGTCCTTCTATACCAAAGGCTTATCCAACTATCAATCAAATCACATGTGGGCTGAAACCCACTCTCTTCTATCCACCACCACCAAGATGCTCTTTCATGCATCTCACTATACTATATGGGATCTAATCCACCATATCCCAAACACATCCTCCTAAATCCAACTTGTATTTGTTCACACCTTTTCTAGCTATATGTTAGATTATTAAAAAAATCACAAACCAACATTTACAACTGCTCTCTCATGGATGCAATCTCATCTATCACTCTCCATAACATCACAACTAAATCCACATACACATGGGTATTCAAGTTCTAGCCCATATAATCTAAAATCGCATCAAGGATGGTTTTTACCTTTAAATAATTCACTATTTTCATTCATATAATAATCAATATATCCATCTCAACTATGATTTCAACTTCTTCTCCACATGGTAGGGTTTATATACACATTAACAACTCCTTCTAATTGGTGAGATCAGGAGACTCATTCTCCATACCTACAACATCACATACTTGAGATAATCTAAAACTCAGTTGTTTTGATTCATCCATCACCACCCTACAATATTTCTCTATGTCAATCTTTGGCTTCTCAAGGCCTTCACCTTAATTTTTCCCACTCCTTAGAATAATATTCATTTGTTCTAGGGATAACTCTCCTTTCACACAATAATGCAAATAAACATTCACCTACATATCTCCTTGAGAATAAACTTGTTCCCATGATATATCACCCTCTATTGCCTTCACATTAGCTTGAAGACACTCCTCTATGGCTAAAACAACATCACCAACTAGCTCTCCATCTACAGTTATCATATCATTCACTTGGTTAGCTTCTTCACTCCACCTCTCGTACATATGAGCATGCTAGATTCCACCACACATAGTCCTCTTATTTTATATTATCTCCATAAAATAACCTATACATTACATAGACACATTAGGGAAAACAAGAGTATGCTCAATCACCTCATCCACCATTACATCATGCTCTAAAGTCATGTTGTCCAACTCCATTCCAATTATAGCATGCTGCTCATGTTTTCCACTCACACCAAGGGCTGCCAATGGCCCATTATCCATAAATCTCAAGGATATTTTCAAATCATAAATACCTCTATTTTTATCTCCTTTAAATGGTTGATACTTCACTACAATCTCCTTTAATGCACTTTCTTACATTGGATCTGCATCTAATGCTTCCACCATGGAAACTTTCAAATTTACTTTTTTTCTCTCTTCACTCACCTGTAACTCTACATGGATTCAATATTCCTTAAAATAAATTCATTCATTAATATAAATGTGTATCATACCTTGGTTGTACTCAAACCTAATACCATCCAAAATAAAAATGACAAGCTCATTTCCATCACAAACCAAGGAAAAATCAAAATTTACCCAATCATGAGTCTTCATAACCACTTGCCCATCATCACACAATAGGCATCCAATTTTTTTTGAATAATGGATCACCTATACATCATATTTCATGCATATTCCATCACCTATGGTTTTATCACTACTCTCATATACCCTATTATTCTAAAAATTAGAATTAAGCTCTACATATAAAAGCCTCTCTTTATTTCCTTCCAAGATAACCTACTCTTCCATGAACCTATGCACATTCATACTACTTCACAAAGTAGTATTTGGATGTTCAAATGAAAGATCCCCATTCATATTACCTCTCTTAGAAATATTATTCTCACCAACACTCTCAAGCCTATTCACTTGAAGCTTCCTCAACCATCCTAGATAAAATTTTGGGTGCACAAATCAACCCAAAATATTGGAAACCATATGTTCACACTCACAAAGCTTCTTATTACCTTTGCTTTATCTCCTCTCTTGGATATGTTTCCAATACACTGATGTAACTCCATACAACTGCTTGCAAGTATCCTTCACCCTCATGGGGTCAAAAACATTCACATGCTCAAAACATAATTCTATCTCAAATATCCAAGTCATGAGTTAGTATAGATTCTCTTGTCCATAAAAACAAAGAAATATCATTCAAATATTTGTGTCCTTTCTCCACCATAACTTCAATTGTTCTCTTCCATCTATTGGCCTCTTTTCCTCTACTCGATTGGCCTCTGTCCAAAGCATATATTGACATTTATAGGGACATCAAGTCCATCATAAAATATTCCTAATAATCATCACATGCATCTACACCATCATCAACTTGTGCAGTCTTTCCCATTATGTCCAACCTTTCTTAGAACACTTTTAGCATATCTATAAACTCACACATCTCACTGTCCCTTCTCTTGTGTGACATATCTCACCATTAATCATCATGACCCTCTTTAGTAACCTAAAATGGACTCAAAATTTAGTCTCTCAAAAACTCCCTCATACTTTTTAAGGACTTCACTCACCTAAAACCACCTATGCAAGCTTTTCAAAAACTTGTAACTCTATGTAGACTTCTCTATCACAGTCTATAACACACATTGAGAAGTTTTATTCCACAAAAATAACCACAAAGATACTAAATTACTATGACACCACTTCGCACATGCATAAAGAGGGGGAGACTATTTAAATCCTACTTTTAATTCCCATGTTTCAAGGGTATGACCAAGCACATGGTCACAAGTATTTCATTAAATAATTGACTAGTCTATTATAGAAATTGATTTCTAGCATTAAACACAAGGGGTTTGAATTAGGATTATTTCCATCAATGGATTCTGAAATAAATAAAAAATGGAAGAAAAATAATATAAACACCTATAGGTCATACATAGGCCTCTACCTTCAAATTGGTAGCATGACTCTACTTATAGACTAAGAAGGATTCAACATAATGATATCTAGTATTGTTCATATTTTTCCAGTAGAGAGCACCAACAATCCCTTAAAAATGAATTCCATTAAACTTATATAAATAAGTATAAATTTACCATTTAATTATCCTAATGTCCCTTTTACTTCCTTCTAACATTTCAACTCCATTGAAGCAATTTCATCTTCGAGGAGAATGTAAAAAGTCACTAGAAAGGACAAAATCTTGTATACATATATACATCAATTCTAGATGGATTTAAGAGTGTGAACACAAAATAAAACTCATTTCTAGTCTATTCAAATCAGTCATGCTTGGATGAAGTCATTTTGTACTTTTCAAGATCAAATTAGATATTTTGAAGTCAAATAACCCAATGTAGACCTTATTGGCTTTACCATGGCAAAAAAATAATTTGAATAGAATCAGACCTAGTTGGGTCTTTCCTTACACCACAACATTTACATTGTCTTGGATGATATACCTTACTTGGTTAGGCTTTACCAAATTCTAAAACCAATTAACACAAGTCTAAGACCCATTCAGGCTTAGTTTTACCAATTATCACTATGAGTTGCTCATGACTGCATACTCCAGTCATGACTACATAATCACAAATGCATAATAAAATAATCCATCATAATTACGTACTATAACAAATGCTTTTTGATACCAAAACATTATACTCTTGACCACATAAATCTTACAATATCTACCAAACACATATGAGTTATCAAGATTACCAAACAAATAAGATAATGAGCTTCCAAGGCCCATGCAGGGTTTTAGTCCCACCAAATAAAGGAAAACAACCGAGTTTCATATTCCAAATCAAAAACATGAGCCTATTACCAAAAGATATTCAACCTCACTATTTCCAAGACTAAATTGGTGAAATTACACCTGATTGACATAGAGCCAAGGCAACAAATCTCTAAAATCCCAAATTAGGCATTATAACTTCGATTAACACTACAAAAATAACTAACCACAAAATATGAAGACTTGAATTAAAAGCATAATGTAATTGATGATTCATTAAGATGAAATATTAAGTATAATATTATGTCACCACCACAACATTCCAAGAATGGAATGGAATGAGAACCAAGAAACTTCCTCCAATAAAGCACACCATAACCAAAATAGAAAGTAAAGAACTAAAAATTGAGCACATTATAACTTTGGAAATGCAATATTGTAAATGACTTTGTAGTTTCATACATAAATGAGTTTCACATTTGGGGTAATTATTGAGGTATATTTTATAGGGATAGAAGAGCTGCTAATACATTTATGTGAAGTTTCAATCACAACACTCGTATTTCTCCCTAAACTCTAGTGATCATAACCCTATTTTTAAAAAAATTATATGTTGCCTATAAATACTTTTCATCCTCATGGTAAGAGAGGTCCCCATATAGGTAATTGGTAGTCATGCCCAATTAGATGTAGTTTATCAATCTCTTCTTATGAAAGTTTTACTACATGTAATTAAATTCTCACACATGTTGATATTATGCCACAAAATGTTGATATACCCCATTTTAATATTACTCAAGCTCTTGATGAGACTTTTCCTAAAAATAATGCTTCTTCCATTTTTAAATGCACTAGTAACCCTTCAACCCTACCTTTGGTAACACATGTTCTCAAGAGGATCAAATTAGAGCTAGATGATGAATACAGAGGTGTCATAAGAAAGGATTTGCCTATGGCACCTATTTAGTATACTAAGTGTCAAACTTAATGCAGGGCACCTCTTAGTGGTTGACTTGGTTTCAGATGATGTGTAGTATTTTATACATTGATTGATATTTGACTTTTCAAACTATCTATTTTTAATTTTAGTGAGACTATTTGTAGCATACTTGACACTTTTCATTGATATTTTGTTTATATAGTAATGAGTTTTGCATTATACTATGTGGATCATGGAATTTTATTCATTTGTTTCTGATATGAGATTATGCTTTAGTTTTATTATTTACAGAAAATGTGTGATTTTGATATATTTTTAGTTTTGGTTCAATAATCAACATTTTCTTTGCATCTATAATGAATGGATAAATGTGATTTTTTTTATTTTATCATTTATTAAATATATAAGTTGATCAAATTGATATTGTTTAGGCTTAGTTACTTTAGATTAATCATTTATGATTATTTGACTCACATAGTGATTTTAATATTAATTAATTAAGTTGTTAAGTGGCTCCCACCCATTGGAGAATTGTTTTGTCTTATCAAATTTTTGTGACTTAAATTTCAATAAAGTTCATTTTGAACTTTAATAAGTTCACTTTATGAACTTATTTATAAAATTATAATTAAATAGGTTAACTTTAATAATTTTAATTAACCATATTTTAATTTAACTAAAAGTTAGTTATAGCTTAAAATTATAAGTAACTTCCAAAATGAATACCTTAAAAGGAATCAAATTCATCACTTAAGGGGGGTGAAACATACACAAGTACAAGAATTTCTTCAAGTTAAAATTTCATAGTGCACTTTCTCTTCTAAGATAAATCTTTGAGATTGAGTATTACTTATAAGAAGACCAAACAACACATTTTATGATGGTGAAGCGTACTGCTTGGTACATATAGGTATATCCACATTAATTATTTTACTTCTAAACTAATTACCTAAATATGACTAAAATTCAACTTTTTTATGACTATAAAATAATAGTCATATGTGAAGATTACATTTGTAACTTACCCAAATAATGAAGAATGTTTCACATATTATGCAACATTTTCTTAAGTTTTCATTTTTATTACTTCTACTCTCATAAATTCTAAAATCATGTATTGGATTAGATTGGTTGTTCTATTTATGTTATGTTTGTTAGTCTCTATTTTTATCATGTTATTTATTTGTGTTTAGTTAGTTTTATTTCATTCATTCATTTTAGTTTACTTCATTTATTTGTTTCCTTAGTTTCAATGTATATTTAAAATTTTAATTAATCATCTCGTAGTCCAATAATTTCTAATTTTGGTAATCTCTAATATTCAATTAGCTTCATCTTTTTGCTTGTTAGTTTTTATCCTATTTTATTTAGTTAGTTCCTAATTATTATTTTTTATCCATACTTGGTTCCATATAATTTTTTTGATTTCTTGTGAATCCTATATAAAATCACATTGCAATAAGTAAAGTGATCATAAAGAAAAGTTTCTCACTTAGGGAAACATGCTTCATTTATTCAAAACATTTAGTCCTCTAATAGATTGCCTCTTTAATAGGCATTACTCTATCAAAAAGTATTGATAGTTTATAACAACTTCTAAAATATAATATCTAACTATTTGAATTCAGAAGCTTGATATTTACAACATTCATTTAATTTTTTTTAATCTTGATTCAATTTGATGTTTCTTGTATCTTGGAAATTTTGATAAAATATGTTTTTAATTAAAGTAATAATGATTCCCTATAATTTGTTCAGGTCTTTAATGTTATTTAAACCTTGCATACTTAACCTTGAAAAATACCCTTTTATACTTCTTGAACTGATTTCTTAGTCTTAGGTCCATACAATAAGACCAGTATGATTTCACCTTTACCTTCATAATAGGCAAATGGATATATTTTTTAGCATTATATTTTTCATTTTTAACACACTCCTAATGTTTTCTAGTTATCAATGTGTTTATTAAATACCACAATCTTAGAAATCAATCATGAGCTCATCTATCCAATTCATATAAAAAGGTGAAAAACTAATCTCTAGTTTTTTACAAAGCTTACCAATAATTCTCATTTCATTACAAAACCATGAATTTCAGGTATAAATAGCTAATAAAAAATCTCAAATGAGGAAATATAGTCACAAATTTCATGCGATCATGTTTACAGAAATGGATAAAAAGGAAACCCCGTTATAGTCCCTTACAACCACTATTATAAAAGATTTCTATTAAGTAGGTTTATGACCCACTCCAACATATTGAGGGTATAAATCTCTCTCATTTTAGGATTGGTGGTTACCCACTCCAAATCACAAGTTATGGTATTTAACTTCATAATAACTAAGTGGTGGAATAGTGATTGAGATAATATGGTTATTCATCACCTTAAGGAATTTTGAGAGGTTATTCTACTTAGGATCAACTGACTATTTCTAAACCTAGGATGGACTTGTTCACATATGAGCCTACACTAAAGTGGTTTAGATATGATAAAAAATAAAGAAAGGAGGTTTGGTAGGTTAAAAAATAAAGATGCCCTATGTATGCAAGGATCAAATCCTTTAAGTAAATTAACTTAATGAGATCAAGAATGAAATTAAATTAGTTACTACCCTATTTAAGTAATAACTCAAAGCAAGATATATACAATAGAGAGTCAAAGGATATTATTTTCAAACAAATGATCTATTATTGATCTTGAAGTATATTGATCTACAATAAACTATTATCATGCGCAATTAATCACAATTCAAAATTAAATCAAGAACTCTACCCACAAAAATATTTAGAATAACTATGAACTCAATCTAAATTTTGTAAATTATAAGCACACATCAATCTCAACTTAATTAGCTCAATTTAAATAATTCATATATATACATAAACCTTGAGAAATATATCAAAAATAAAAACTGATAGACTTTACTGTGAATTCAGAAGCTTGTATTGATATTAAAAAAATATTCCTCCATTTGGGAGGTGAATTAAAAAGTATAAAATAGGTCATTAATGTAAATGACATGATAAAAATATAATACATGTAAGGAAAAAATGTTTAAAACCTAAATTTATACTATCACTCAACTATAATTAGACTGTTAAATTTATCATAGAATATTTATAAAAATTATGGCTGATTTTGAATTTGAGTGGTAGTTAAATCCATTGATGTATTAGGACTCATTTTTACAGTTGGGCCTACATGTTTACTTATTACAATGACTACCACTTCTATATTTTTTTGTCCACTCAAGTTGTATCCACATATGGTGGTCTAAAGAGCACTTTTTATTTTCTCAAAAATACATCATGATTTACAAGTGTAGTATGAAAAACCTCTTTGACTATAGTAACTCTTATGCTGTTACTTCTTTATAAGTGATTAAATCAATCACATCACTACTCCCTACCTCAATTCCATGTGTAATTCTTTGTTCAAATCATGACAAGAATGGTCTATTTTTGTAGTGAAGTGAGTGTGGGGAACTAATTGCCCATTCATAATTAAAACTGCATGAATTTTAGTTTCATCAAATAGCTCCAAAATTTTATCTAAAAATTTGTCAATAGTCCATATTATTTCATGAATTTCATTATCCCTTTATTGAAGGGACATTATCATATTTACCACCCAAGTCTAAACAAAATTAATATCTAACAAAAGCATTATTTCAAGATAAGGGAACTAACCTGAATTAATTGACTTGGTATGAATAACCAACTTGGCCTTCAATTACATTATTTTTTTGATATAATTTAACTTTTTACCTTAAAGTGATACTTTTTTATTTGATAGATGATGGCTTTTGACAAGAGCTTGAACTAGTCTAGGACATAATCATGAGCCCAAATCCTATGTAATACCACATGTATACAATATATTATCAGTTACCTTGAGAATATCTAACAACCATTAATAGACCCAAGAATAAAACCAACAGCCACAACTAGCCTCATATGCCATTCTAAATAGTTGAACCTAGGTGTATCTTGAACCAACCAAGCCACTTAACCAACTCACCCACATCTGATTAGCCTCAAAGTGATGATTTTAAGGCTCTATTGATTTATCTACATCAACGATAATATTTTTAGGGATTGCAACTCTGTTTTACATTTTTAATCTCCACACTTTTGATTTTAGTCTTTGAACAACCTTTTTTTTCATGTCCCCTATAGAATAAATAATAGACTCGGGGTATTTTTCATACTCATACATTTTGACTAGTTTCATTTTTATTTTCTTAGTCAATGTAAAAAGTTCATCCTCAATGTCATAGATGATTATTTTGGAGGCATGTGTAATATTTATTTTGGTGACCCTTTTCATGGAGCCTATAGCTTGTTCAAACTATATTGTAACTTCAAGATTATCCACAAATACTAGTTATTTCATCTTTAACTTAGAATTTTACATTATTTGCATCAAATCCTTCCCTCTTGAAGGTAGGACAAGGGAATCAGTTGTAAAAGGTGGTATATTTGGAGGAGATGTCAATATTGGCATAGGATTGGTGGGTTAGTCAATACAAAGGCAATACATGTGGATGGTGGAATGGAAGAGGAAAGGGTAGGTGATGTGGATGAAGTGGATGGATGTGTTACACTAAATATTATCCCTATTTATTTTTTTCCCTCTAAAATAGACTTCAACTAAGCTTCATCCATTTTTCCTTTTCTAATGGGATCTTTAGGCTTGGAAATGGCTCTATTGACTATGTTGGATAACCTAGTCATGACCATGATTTTTGAAGAAGAAGCGATGTTGAAAAGGCTTATAGTATAAGTATATCTTTGGATAAAAATAATTGATTTTTAGTTGACCTTTTGGATGTAATTTCCTATGTAATATTTTTTTGGATGCCATTGTAGAAGAAATGGTGAGAATAATGGTGGGTAGAAGAAGGGATTGTTGTTTTGAACAAGTGGGGCCTAAAAATAGGTGCCATGACCTATGATAATATGGTTTACATTTGAGATTTAAACACCAAGGGTTCTTCTTTGAAAACTATGGATGAGCCTTAGAGATATACTCTTCCATTTAATTATGACACATTACATTCATTTCTCAAAATATAAAGTGTAACAGTGGTTTTTTTAATTTGTGTAACATGAGAAAAATTATATGAATAGGGGATAATTTTAAACATACTTTGATATAAACCTTTGTGATTTTAATATCCCTATTATAGACCATAGTTTCAACATTATGCTTCAATTGAATGGGACTAGGATCAAGGGAATTAGGTGGCACGTCTTCTAACTCAAACATGGAGGGAGAAGAGGGAAAAATATCTAGAGGAATTTCATAGGAAACATGGACATGTTATTTTACACTACCATATAAAATATACTCTTGGGACTCAATACACTTTTAAACAATAGAAATTTGAATTGGAAGGACAAGAGGAGGTGACTTTGTTACCCAGGGTGGAGGATATATTATTTGAGAGTAAAATTTATGTGGAAGACCTTGAAATATTCTCCTCCTTAGGTGGTCATTAGTATGAGGAGAGTCTTCTTAATGTTTTGGTGATTTTGGTCTCTCTCTACTCTTCCATTGTACTTGTCTAGTAGTCTCCATTATGACCCCAACATATTTCATGTTTCTTAGAACTTCTTTTACATCTTAAGAATTAATAAATATCCAATCCAAGGTGTGCGGCTCATAATTATATACCACTTTAAATTTTCCTCTTAGTGGCCTTAAATGTGCATCCACTATCCCCTTAAGTTTGTAATGTTTGATTTCATTATTGAAGAGTGCAAATGATGGCCTATGGGCTACATCATTAGTTAGTGATGAACATGTCTTGATATTATATCCCAAATCTTGATAGGAAGAGGATGAAAAATTTATTGTTTTATTCTCTTGAAAGCACCATATAATCCATGAAATATCTAATGTGAAATTTCTTGATCTACTGATTTGTTTGGAAAATTTTGGGTAGTGTTAATGGAACCTCCATTGTGCCCTCAACTCTGATTATGGTGCAATTTGGGTAATACCAATAATCATTAATAGTTTCTAATGATATTATTATTCCTTTAGATAATATATGCATGTGATTTTCAATGATATCATTGTAAAGTGGTGGATAGAAAAACTAAGCAACAATTTGAGTATTGTCCCTGAATTTATGAAGATATAGCACTGAAAAGGTCGAGTCTAATAGTGCTTTAGAATTAGGAGTCCATAAAAGGATGTTTAGAAAGTATATTTTTGAAAAAATTGTGTCCATTAAGTATGATAACATATAAAAGCCATTGTGTTTCTTAACTCCCAAAACATGTCATGTCAAATTATACCAGACTATCTCTCCCCAGGTAAGGATTTTTCTATTGGCAATTATCATAGCTAGTAAGGGTATCCACCTTTTATCTACCCATATTATGTTAAAAACTATAAAAAATATATTCATAAAATCCACCCCCCATATAAATTATTCTATAATTTTTTTATGGGAAGTAAATTGATGTTTTATTTTTAAACAAAGTGGTTAGGGTCATCAACGCAATCCATAAGGAGCCCCCTAACATTATATATTTTTAGACATTATAAGGATATCACTTGATTGTATACAATATCAAGCTTAGGTATTCCATAATAATCCTCATAAGTAGCACTAAAAATATATGTAAACTAATTTTTCTTCTTTAGTAAATGCATTGTCATTAAAACCTCTTTTAATGTAGAAAATATTATAACCTAGGTTTACACAAGGATATACCTAAATTTTTGTCATTTTAAAGTGTATACAAACTAATATGATGGATATAGTGTCTGAATATTATTATTATAAATCTATGTGAAGATTATCATTATCAATTTCATCCTTATAATTCTCCACTTCATTAAAAACAACATTGTAGTGCTTTAAGCCCATTCCTATTGTGTTGAAGTCAAATGAAGTTACTGTGAAATTTTGAAATGTTAAAAATGAGAAAAAATGTTCCATGTTGGTTTGGATGGAGAAATTGAATCATTTAATAGTTATGATAATTCTGATTTTCACTTGAATGTAATAATCTAAGATCGTTCTAGAGTTGTAGGCATATAAATTTGAAAAACAACAGCATTGTGAATTTGTTTAACTGCTTTGAATGTTTTTGGATATTTAATTACATATCAATGGATTTGAATGATTTGAAAATTCAATTCCCTTGTGCTATTTAATGAATCCAAATAACCTTTTTCTAGCTCACATTTTTTATAATTTTCTTTTATACTCATTTTTTTCATTGGGGAATTGAATCGGACATGTGTCTTTATTATGCACTTTGATTGGGTCACTGAAATGCTTACTTAGTATCATGTGAAAAATTAAACCTTTTATATTTTTTATTTTTACCATGTTAATTCACACCTTTGGATACTTTTTCATTTGATATCCATATGTCGTTATGTCACTTTCTTATTATACGTATGCTACGTGCATTATATCACATAATCATGACCTTCCTTGAGTATTTGAATACATAAAGTTTTTCCTAAGAACGTACATGATGATGATAAGTGGAGCTTTCCCATTGGGTCCTAGTTCACAAAGGCATGAGTAATGAACACACTACATAGTCTTTTTGAGATATTTAATGTGTTTAGGGTATGAAAATGTGAAAAGTGGTAATGTAGGATAAGGTCACACTATCGTGGACTATATCACTATGTTGTGAAGAGATGAGATCATGACACCTATATTTATGTGATTGTGTCACATTCCCTTAGGCTATAGTATTACATTTTAAATGTTTTGACCAATAATCTATGAAGCTTTGAGTGAATGTGATATTGACACCTAGCACTACTTTGATGACTTGGACCTTCACAGTGAATAATTTCCAAATGTGAATGTGGTGACCATGGGTTTTCATAATGAGACTGGATACACAGCTGATACGTGGAATGTAATTTCATTTATAAGATTGAAAAAACACTATGTGAGGTGAAAATAAACATGAATTTGACATGTGGATTGAGTTAACTCTTTAATAAGTTAATTATAGTGTGATGTCATGTGACTACATGCAAATACTAGTGACTAAGTTGAATAAGAGTGAATGTGCATACCAAAAAGGCAAACCAAAATTGAATATTTCATTAATAAAATTATCCAAAACAATTTCAACCAAGGTCTCATTTTAATTTCTATTTCAAAATTATGAAATGGTTTTATGTATAGAGATCAATGTTTATGAGTCATGCAATAAAATCACTTAAACACAACATTAATATTCAAAATAAAGAAGAAAATTTATAACAAATGCATTGAATTCAAATTTATTATAGATGAAATATCAATCATTTCTAAAATCAAGTTCCAATAATCTTGTATGTGCATTTCATTAAAATACAAAGGGGGTATCCATATCAGTAAGACATGGATGTGTGTTGATGACAAAAAATGGTGAGTTCTATAGGGAAACATTGTAAATAATTAAAACTTAATTTTCTGGTTTAAGATAAGAAAATATATCGATATTATACTAAAAAAAATCCATGTTGTTACTTGAACTAAAACTCCAAGGTAAATAATTAACCAATGACAAAGTAAGTCTATAAATTATAGAAATAACCATGCATTTGTGTGAAATTATTGAGTTATCATTGCCATGGATTTTACTAATATAACTTACAATTGATGACTCAATAGATGTTTTGATGGGCCTTCCCTCATGATGATATTTTTAAAAATATTTTGAAATATGTTAGCTTGAAAATAAAGGCTTGGGTATTTATCTACTAATATCCAAGCATCTATATCCCAAATATAGATACCTTTGGTTTCACTCTAGGAATTGCTTCACTACTAGTTAGGCATACATATCCCCAATGAAGATTACTTAAATCACCTTCTAAGTAGAATCTCTTTTTTTATTTTATTTGAAAAAAATAGTTTTCCCCTTTTATAGATTTATTTTTCTAAAATCCTCCTAAAGGTTGAGAACTAATATAGTTGGGTTTAGGGATTTGTTAGGTAAATTTTTTAAAGTAAACTTTCCTTGATTATAGACTTATACCAAGGAAATTTTAAAATGTTTCAAGTGTAATTAAGGTTATTATATAATGTATAAATTATCCTAATATGAGTTGATAACTTAGTAGGATGAGTTTTCAATCATAATAAAACATGAAAAGTTTAGAATCAATAATTGGTATGAACTCAAACCTTATTGAGCTCCTCCCAAGCTCAAACATTACTAATATTTTCTATCTTAGGTCCTCCAATTTGTTAGCTTATCATACATATATTTTTTATTTCGGCACAAGTTCTTTATTCAACTAAACTATTATTTTAAATGACTTATTCAACAACTATATCTAATAAAATCAAACTATCCTACTAATATTAAGTTTCCTATAATTATGAAAGAAATAAATATCTAACTAAGAAATACAAAACAAAAGTATATCTAGTTGTAAGAAACTATTCTAACTACCTACCTATTCCCACTCCTAAATTATGACTTACAGTCACTCTAAAGTATTTTGTGACGGTGAAGTCAAGAAGTAGTGATTAAAGTTTTTCTCATACAATGGAAATACTAAATCATTGCCTTGTATATATTTTAATTTGAAATAATTCTTTTTGAGTATTTATGCAACTTGGTATGGACCAATCCATAAAGATGAAAATTTGTCTTACTTTCCTTTCTACTCATGTGCAATATCACATAGTAAGATCAAGTCTGAAATTCTAAAATAATTTAATTATGATCTCTTTTTGAATCACCTTTTAACTACATATTTATGTTTACTAAATTTATGAATGGATCCTTCATGTGCGTATTCCATTTGGATTTTATATTTACTATATTTTGTGAATGGATCCTTCATGTGCATATTCCATGTATTCCTATATGAATTGATAAGTAGGTAGTTTAAGAGTGACTGGTAAAAATCATTCTTGTCCATATACTATCATAAATGGGGATACCTTAAGATATTGCTTGTATTAAATTTTATCTACTCATAATTCATACTTGAGAAAGGAATGTCATTCTTTGGGTTTCTTATCTACATGTTTCTTTATTTCATGAATCAAACTTATATTGGTAGATTTTGATACACCATTGCTTTGTGGATAATATTTAGATGAAAAATTAAATATAAAATTATTATCATAGGCCCAATCTATAAAAAAAAATTATTGGAAAGTAGGGCCATTATCACATACCAATGAAAATGGTGTACCAGACCTTGTGGTAATGTTTTCTTCCAGAAATTTGATAACATATTTTTCTTTGCAATTTTTTTAGCCATAACTTCAATATATATTATATAATAAACAATTATTTTTAACATAAATTTATGCCATTCACATGAATTAGGATTAATAATGATGAAAAAATAAAGTCCCCACTATGAAAATGGGTGACCTTCAATTACTGATCAATGTGGAATAGTTACATGCATTTATCTTTTGGAAAATGTCTGACATTGATGATAAGATCTAACATGATTGTGTGTCCTTAAAAATCATGGGCCAATAGTAACCATTTCTCAAAATGTTGTGTTGTGGTAATTCTATAGGGATGTCCACTTCCCAATATTTCATGGAAATGACTTAGAATATCCTTAGCTTCTTTAGATATACAACCGAGATATATTCCTTCATAAATATTTCTGTGTACCACTTCCTTATTTATCATGTAATGAACTAATTTCAACCCAATAAATATTTTATATATTTTTTAATTTGAATGACATTTTTTATATAAAATATCATGTATGATTTGATTTTACAAGGACTATTTAACATTTAAGTTTGATCAATTTACATGATAATAATTATAGGGTTTGTTTCAATTATTAGCTGAGTAATACATTAGCTTCATACCATCCTCACCAAATTTATTTCAAGGTACATTTTTGTAAATTTTTAATCCATTTCCCTCTACATTCACCTAACTCATTTTTCCCATGCATGAGCTTCAATGTTGGATCAGGGATGATTGCATAGAAATTATTGTGGAGTATGTAATGTCTAAATTTATTTACTACTTTAACCAAAGTGTATGCTTGCTTATCAATCATGAAATACTTCAAATCTCCATCCTTAATTTTTTTACTCATGAATGCTTTGATATGTTCAAGGCTATCACAATATTTTGGTCAGATGTAAATGAATAAAGGAAGAAATCCTTTGTAAAATTAGGGTTGACTAGAACTGGAGCTTGAAAAATAAAGTTTTTAATATCTTGAAATTCATTCTTAGCTTATTGTATTAATTCATCTTTAGCATCATGTTTTAGCATAACATTAAAATTTCTAAATTTTGTATAAAAAATAGAGATAAATTTACGTATAAAATTAATTTTACCTAAGAAAGATTTCAGTTCCTTTTTTCTATTAGGAAATGGAACTTTAGAAATAACATTAACTATATATAGAATATATGGATCAGTAAAAATACCTTTTTTAGTTTTAATATGAAGAATTAAATTACCTTTTGTGACCTTAAAAATACTCTTCTTTGGGTTAAAATAAATTCCATACCTTTTACATTGATAAAAAAATTCCCTAAAAATGATATACACTCTCTTACCCATTCTTTGAGAAGGTAATCAATTCATCTAAATTAATGATGATGCATTTACCTATTAATAATTATAATTCAAATTCCATAGCACATTATAATATTTAACCTACCTTATTTATCCCAAAAGGCATTATTTTATATGTAAAATTTCCCAAGTTAGTAGTGAAAGTAGTTTTCATTTGATATTTATTGACCAAAATTTGATTATAACTTGAGAATCCATCTAAAAAAGACATCATCTTAATTTCACTAAAAATTTGAATTAATTCATTAATCAAAGGAAAAGGGTGATTTTATCATTTTTGATATTTTGTTCAACTTTCTAAAATCAACATAGAGTTTGATTTCTCCATTTTTATTATGCACAAAGACTAAATTTGTAACCCAAATTGAATGTCTGATTGGAAAACCAATTTTATCTACACTTAATTTTCATATCTCCCTATAAATTAATGGTTCCAAGATAGGATCGACATGTATTTGTATTTTATTAAAAGTCTTATGATCCTATTTAAGTGGTATTATGTGTTGGGGATCAACCAACAATGTTGATTACAATATAAAAGCAATAAATGCAGAATTAAACTAGAAAGATAAGTAACTAGAATCAGAAATAGCAAAGAACAAGAGATACAAGAAACCACCCTGAAAACTTGTATCAAACTCTTTACAGAAGGAATACAATTGAAGAAACTTCTTTTCTTCCACACCTCTCTCAGATGTACAGATCTCTCTCTAGATCTCTTTCCCTCAAGAGCTCTCTCTCTCAATTACAATCAACTCCAACAACTTGGAATGATTCACACATATACAATTCTGTACTATTCTTTCAACATTACACTACAATAAGCTAAGAAGATCTATCCTATTATATAATAATTAGGAAACATGAGCATACAACTACAACCATCAGATGCACCTCCTAATCAAGGGCTCTAAATAGTCTTACTAATAATAGAGATGCAGACTTAAGACTATCACTTAATCCTAACATGCAAACACTTTGTTCTACCCATGGAAATAGATTTTTGGATGCACAAGTAATCGATGTCAGTTCTTACCTGTTTGCTTGTGACCGATGTCGACCGATCCATCGCCAACACTGGCATCTCCTGGTCTGCTCTTGACCGACGTCAGTCACTCCTGACTGACGCCAGTGACTATGTAAACGTGCAACTTTGCAAAACGCTCCTTTGGTGAAGCTTTTAGGTCCACACCTTAACAATCTCCCACTTGGAGATAAACAGCTGCACCAATACCTGTACAACAACATCTTCTAGCTCCTCCATCTTCGACTCAATCATGAAGACCAACAGAATTTGAATGAAGATTCAAATTTTCCTTTGTAACCGGCTTGGTTAACATATCCATAGGATTCTTATCTATATGGATCTTCTCCAGCTTCAACTCACCATCCTCCAATACCTGTCTTATGAAGTGGTACCTAAGCTGTATATGCTTTGTTCTTGAATGAAAGGCTAAATTCTTAGCCAAATGAATTACACTCTGACTGTCACTATACAATTTGTAACTCTCTTGCTCCTTTCCTAGCTCTTCCATGAACCATGCCATCCATATCATCTCTTTCCTAGCCTCTGTGACTGCAATATACTCTGCTTCTGTAGTTGACAAGGCAACAACATTCTGCAACTTTGATATCCAGCTAACCGCTATTTTATCAACAGTGAAAACATATCTTATGGTGCTCCTTCTACCATCCAAATCACCTACCATATCTAAATCTACATAACCATGTAGAGAAGTATCTGAACCTCCATAGCACAAATGCCTACTACTGGTTCCTCTCAGATATCTAAGGATCCATTGAACTACTTTCCAGTGTTCTTTTCCTAGATTGGCCATATACTTACTTACAACTCCCACTGCTTGGGCAATATTTGGTCTAGTATAAACCATTGCATACATTAAACTCCCTACTATGAAAGAATATGGAACTCTACTCATATAGTCCGTATAGAAGTCATTTTAACAATAGGAGAAAAAATTTCACCAAAATCAATACCTGGTCTTTGTGCAAATCCTTTCACTACCAATCTGGCATTATATCTCATCTGTCTGTTCTCACCTTTCTTCAACCTGTAGGTCCATCTATTCTTCAGTGTCTTCTTACCTGTTGGCAACTCAAGCAAATCCCATGTTTGGTTCTCTTTCAAGGACTCCATTTCCTCAACCATGCCACGCTCCCACTGATTATTGGATTCTACCTGTATTGCTTCTTCAAAACTCTCTGGTTCTCCACCATCAGTTACCAATAAATAGAATAATGAAGGGGAATATCAAATTGGAGGTTTACTTACCCTTTCTGACCTCTTGATGGGTGTCTGAGACTCATTCACAACATGTTGTCCACCCAAATTCTCTGACAGTGACCGACCTCGGTCACTTCTAGGCCTGTAACTGGCCGACGTTGGTTCTGCATGGCCGACGTCGGTTCCTTCCTTGTCGACGTCGGTCACTGTATGACCGACATCAGTTTCTGTCCTGCCGACGTCGGTTCTTATTTGGCCAATGTCAGTCTCTGTGTTTTTTTGTTTGTGATTAATTTTTCCTGTGAGCTCATTTTGGACTATCACCTCGTCCAATTCTCCATTGCTCTACCCAGATTGATTCAGCTTCTTCAGCTGATCACTATACATCACTTTTTCATTGAAAACAACATCACGACTCCTAATTATTTTGTTAGTTCCTAGATTCCAAAACCTGAATCTGACATTATTAGAGCCATAGCCAATAAATGTGCACCTTATAGACTTAGCATCTAGCTTCTTTCTATTTTCCTTATCAATGTGCACAAAGGCTTCATAACCAAAAAATTTGAGAAATGAGAGATCTACCTTTTTACCTGTCCATACCTCTTCTAAAATTCCACCATCTAGAGCTGTAGAGGGTCCTCTATTAATTAGGTACACTACAGTATCAACAGCTTCTACCCAAAACTCTAAGGGCAAACTAGCATGCAATCTCATACATCTTACACACTCCATAATTGTGTTGTTCATCTTTTCAGCAACTCCATTTTGCTGAGGTCTCCTTGGAACCATCCTTTGCCTATGGATTCCATGCATATAAGAATACCAATTGAACTTATAGCTACAGAACTCACCACCATTGTCAGATCTCAGGCACTTCAATCTCCTACCTGTTTCATTCTCAACCATAGCTTTCCAAATCTTAAAAGTCTCAAATACATCAAATTTCTTCTTAATACAATAGACCCATACCTTTCTTATAGCATCATCTATGAATGAAACATAGTACTATGATCCTCCAATAGAAGCAACCTGAGCTGGTCCCCACACATCTGTGTGAACAAGCTGCAACTTATGCTTCTTCTTTGTTGACCCAGTCTTGAGAAAACTCACTCTCTTCTGTTTCTAAAAAACACAGTTCTCACAAAAATCTAGGTCTATGCTTTTCAAATCTGAAAGCTTACCTTTTGACTTAAGAATTGACATTCCCTTCTCACTCATGTGGCTGAGCCTAGAGTGCCACAATTTTGCATCCACATCTGAAGTAGATAATATAGAAGGAGAATTATTAGTAACACAATTACATAAATAGAGAGTACCTACTCTCTAACCTCTGGCCATTACAAGTGCACCCTTGGTCACCTTCTAAGATTCAGCTATGAGAGTTACTCTACAACCCTCATCCCCTAACTTTCCTACAGAAATCAAATTCCTCTTCAAGCTGGGAACATGCATGACATCTCTCAACACCCATGTGTTTCCATTCTGCATTTTCAGCTACACTTTTCCTTTTCCTATAATTTTACAAGGCTCATCATCCCCTAAATAAACTATTCCAAAATCTCCATGGACATAGTCACTAAAATATTCTCTATTAGGGGTTGCATGAAAAAATGAACCAGAATATCTAACACCCAAGATTCTATATTATTATGCAAAGAGAATATAAGACCATCTTGTGCAATACCTACAACCTTTGCTTCTTCATTTTCTTCATGTTGATTGTCCTCCCTAGGCTTTGACCAGTAATCTCTGCTTATGTGCCCCATCTTTCCATAATTCCAGCATTGTGGCTTCCTGCCATTTCTGGATTTGGATCTACCTCTCACCTTTGACTTAGACCTTGATCTCCCTTTCTTGCTCTTCTCTTTTTGCCTTCCACTGCTCTCAAAACTTAAAGCATTCCTAGATGTTTTCTCTGTGCTTTTCCTACAAATTTCTTCATTCAAGATTACACTAACAACATCCTCTACTTTAAAAATATTTAAAGCAGATGTAGTTTTACTAACTGCCATTACTAAGCTATGCCAGCTTTCAGGCAAAGAACATAATATTAAAAGAGCTTTAATTTCATCATCAAACACAATATTGATTGAACTTAATTGATTTAAAATTCCATGGAAATCATTTAGATGATTAGATATAGATCCACCTTCCTGCATTCACAAATTAAATAACTGCTTCATAAGATATACCTTATTAGAAGCTGAGGGTTTTTCATACAAATTTGCTAAAGTAGTCATTAACTCTACCGTAGACCTTGCTTGTGATAAATTAGATATCACAGTAGATGCCAGACTCAGTCTTATAGACCCCAGAGCCTTTCTATCAAGAACTTCCCATTCTTCATCATCCATGTCTGTGGGCTTCTTTGCAATCCCACCTAATGGTAAGTATAGATCTTTTTGATACAGATAATCCTCTATCTGCATTCTCCAATGTTGATAATTCTTGCTATTAAACTATCAATTCTCAGTTTACTTTCTTCTGCCATTGCTTCTCCCACTCAAATAAAAATCCCTGTAGAAACCCTGTGAGTATCCTGTAATCAATACACACTAACCAGATCTAAAACATCTGTTAGTCAACTTGAGCTCTGATACCACTTGTTGGAGATCAACCAACAATGTTGATTACAATATGAAAGCAATAAATGCAGAATTAAACCAGAAAGATAAGTAACTAGAATCAGAAATAGCAAAGAACAAGAGATATAAGAAACCACCCTGAAAATTTGTATTAAACTCTTTACATAAGAAATACAATTGAAGAAACTTCTTTTCTTCCACATCTCTCTCAGATGTACAGATCTCTCTCTAGATCTCTTTCCCTCAAGAGCTCTCTTTCTCAATTACAATCAACTCTAACAACCTAGAATGATTCACACATATACAATTATGTACTGTTCTTTCAACATTACACTACAATAAGCTAAGAAGATCTATCCTATTATATAATAATTAGGAAGCATGAGCATACAAATACAACCATCAGATGCACCTCTTAATCAAAGGCTCTACACAGTCTTACTAATAATAGAGATGCAGACTTAAGACTATCACTTAATCCTAACATGCAAACACTCTGTTCTGTCCACGGAAATAGCTTTCTGGATGCATAGGTAATCGACATCGGTTCTTGTCTGTTTGCCTGTGATCGACGTCAATTGATCCATCGCTGATGCTAACAACTCCTGGTCTGCTCCTGACTGACGTCAGTCACTCCTGACTGATGCCAGTGACTGTGTAAACCTGTAACTTTGCAAAATGCTCCTTTGGTGAAGCTTTTAGCTCCACACCTTATCAATCTCCTACTTGGAGATAAACAGCTACACCAGTAACTGTACATCAACATCTTCTAGCTCCTCCATCTTCAACTCAATCATGAAGACCAACAGAAGTTGAATGAAGATTCAACTTCTCCTTTATAACCGGCTTAGTTAACATATCCATAGGATTCTTATCTATATGGATCTTCTCCAGCTTCAACTCACCATCCTCCAATACCTATCTTATGAAGTGATACCTAAGCTATATATGCTTTGTTCTTGAATGAAAAGCTAAATTCTTAGCCAAATGAATTACACTCTGACTGTCACTATACAATCTGCAACTCTCTTACTCCTTTCCTAGCGCTTCCATGAACCGTGTCATCCATATCATCTCTTTGCTAGCCTCTGTCACTGCAATATACTCTACTTCTGTAGTTAACAAGGCAACAACCTTCTACAACTTTGATATCCAACTAACCGCCATTCCACCAACAGTGAAAACATATCCTGTGGTGCTCTTTCTGCCATCCAAATCACCTACCATATCTGAATCTACATAACCATGTAGAGAAGTATCTGAACCTCCATAACACAAATGCCTACTATTGGTTCCTCTTAGATATCTAAGGATCCATGAACTGCTTTCCAGTGTTCCTCTCCTAGATTGGCCATATACTTACTTACAACTCCCACTGCTTGGGCAATATCTGGTCTAGTACAAACCATTGCATACATTAAACTCCCTACTATGAAAGAATATGAAACTCTACTCATGTACTCTATCTCATCATGTGAATTAGGACATTGTTCTTTACTCAACTTAAAATGTCCAGCTAAAGGTGTGCTTAGCAGTTTTGCATCCTGCATATTGAACCGTTTTAACACCTTGTTCACATAATACTCTTGAGACAAAATCAACCTATGATTTTTTTTGTCTCTCTTGATGCTCATGCCAAGAATTTTCTTTGCTTCTCCCAAATCCTTCATGGCAAACGTGTGAGCTAATTTCACCTTAAGCTCAGAGATATCCTGCATGTGTGATCCTGCAACCAGCATATCATCTACATACAACAAAAAAATAATATATCTACAATTATCCAATCTCTTAAAATACACACAATGGTTAGATTGACACCTACTATAGCGATGCTCAGTCATAAACCTGTCAAATCTCAAATACCACTGTCTAGGAGCTTGCTTGAGGCCATACAAGCTTTTCTTCAATCTACACACTAACTTCTCCTTACCTTTGACCTCAAATCCTTTCGGCTGATCCATATATATTTCTTCATCCAAATCTCCATGAAGAAATGCTGTCTTAACATCAAGCTGCTCAAGATGCAAATCCTCAATAGCAACTAAAGACAATACAGTCCGTATAAAATTCATTTTAACAACAGGAGAAAAAATCTCACCAAAATCAATCCCTGGTCTTTGTGTAAATCCTTTCACTACCAATTTGGCCTTATATCTCATCTGTCCGTTCTCACCTTCCTTCAACCTGTAGGTCCATCTGTTCTTCAGTGTCTTCTTACCTGCTGGCAACTCAACCAAATCCCATGTTTGGTTCTCTTTCAAGGACTCCATTTCTTCAACCATGCCATGCTTCCACTGATTCTTGGATTCTACCTGTATTGCTTCTTCAAAACTCTCTGGTTCTTCACCATCAATTAGCAATAAATAGAATAATGAAGAGGAATATCGAATTAGAGGTTTACTTACTCTTTCAGACCTCCTGATGGGCGTCTGAGACTCATTCACAACACACTATCTGCCTAAATTCTCTGACAGTGACCGACCTCGGTCACTTCCAGGCGTGTAACTGGTCGACATCGATTCTGCCTAGCTGACATTGGTTCCTTCCTGGCCGACGTCAGTCACTGTATGATCGACATCGGTTTTTGTCCTGTTGACGTTGGTTCCTACTTGGCCGATGTCGGTCTCTGTGTTTTCCTATTTGTGATTAATTTTTTTTATGAGCTCATTTTGGACCGTCACCTCATCCAATTCTCCATTGCTCTGCCCAGATTGATTCAGCTTCTTTAGCTAATCACTATACATCACTTTTTCATTGAAAACAATATCACGGCTCTTAATTATTTTGTTAGTTCCTAGATTCTAAAATTGAATCTTAAATCATTAGAGCCATAGCCAATAAATGTGCACCTCATAGACTTAGCATCCAGCTTCTTTCTATTTTCCTTATCAATGTGCACAAAGGCTTCACAACCAAAAACTTTGAGAAATGAGAGATCTACCTTTTTACCTATCCATGCCTCTTCTAGAATTCCACCATCTAAAGCTGTAGAGGGTCCTCTGTTAATCAGGTACACTGCAGTATCAACAGCTTCTACCCAAAACTCTAAGGGCAAACCAACATGCAATCTCATACATCTTGCATGCTCCATAATTGTTTTGTTCATCATTTCAATAACTCCATTTTGCTGAGGTGTCCTTAGAATCATCCTTTGCCTATGGATTCATGCATATAACAATACCAATTGAACTTATAGCTGCAAAACTCACCACCATTGTCAGATCTCAGGCACTTCAATCTCCTGCCTGTTTCATTCTCAACCATAGTTTTATAAATCTTAAAAGTCTCAAATACATCAAATTTATTCTTAATACAATAGACCCATACCTTTCTTGTAGCATCATCTATGAACGAAACATAGTACTGTGATCCTCCAATAGAAGTAACCTGAGCCGGTCCCCACACGTCTGTGTGAACAAGCTGCAACTTATGCTTCTTCTTTGTTGACCCAGTCTTGAGAAAACTCACTCTCTTCTGTTTCCCAAAAACACAGTGCTCACAAAAATCTAGATCTATGCTTTTCAAATCTGAAAGCTTACCTTTTGACTTAAGAATTGACATTCCCTTCTCACTCATGTGGCTGAGCCTAGAGTGCCACAATTTTGCATCCACATCTGAAGTAGATAATATAGAAGGAGAATTATTAGTAACACAATTACATAAATAGAGAGTACCTACTCTCTTACCTCTAGCCATTACAAGTGCACCATTGGTCACCTTCCAAGATTCAGTTGTGAGAGTTACTGTACAACCCTCATCCCCTAACTTTCTTGCATAAATCAAATTCCTCTTCAAGATGGGAACATGCATGACATCTCTCAACACCCATGTGTTGCCATTCTACATTTTCAGCTGCACTTTTCCTTTGCCAATAATTTTACAAGGCTCATCATCCCCTAAATAAACTATTCCAAAATCTCCATGGACATAGTCACTAAAATATTCTCTATTAGGGGTTGCATGAAAAGATGCACCAGAATCTAACACCCAAGATTCTATATTATTATGTAAAGAGAATATAAGAGCATCTTGTGCAATACCTGCAACCTTTGCTTCTTCTTTTACTTCATGCTGATTGTCCTCCTTAGGTGTTGACCAGCAATCTCTGCTTATGTGCCCTATCTTTCCATAATTCTAACATTATGGCTTCTTGCCATTTCTGGATTTGGATCTACCTCTCACCTTTAACTTAGACCTTAATCTCCCTTTTTTGCTCTTCTCTTTTTGCCTTCCCCTGCTCTCAAAACTTAAAGCATTCCCAGATGTTTTCTCTGTGCTTTTCCTACAAATTTCTTCATTCAAGATTACACTAACAACATCCTCTACTTTTAAAATATTTGAAGCAGATGCAGTATTACTAACTACCATTACTAAGCTATGAAAGATTTTAGGCAAAGAACATAATATTAAAAGAGCTTTAATTTCATCATCAAACACAATATTGACTAAACTTAATTGATTTACAATTCCATGGAAATCATTTAGATGATTAGATACAGATCCACCTTCCTGCATTCACAAATTAAATAACTGCTTCATAAGATATACTTTATTAGAAGCTGAAGGTTTTTCATACAAATTTGCTAAAGTAGTCATTAACTCTATCATAGACTTTGCCTGTGATAAATTAGATATCACAGTAGATGACAGACTCAGTCTTATAGACCCCAGAGCCTTTCTATCAAGAACTTCCCATTCTTCATCATCCATGTCTGTGGGCTTCTTTGCAATCCCACCTAATGGTAAGTATAGATCTTTTTGATACAGATAATCCTCTATCTACATTCTCTAATGTTGATAATTCTTGCCATTAAACTTCTCCATTCTTAGTTTACTTTCTTCTGCCATTGCTTCTCCCACTCAAACAAAAATCCCTGCAGAAACCTTGTGAGTATCCTGTAATCAATACACACTAATCAGATCTGAAACACCTGTTAGTCAATCTGAGCTCTGATACCACTTATTGGGGATCAAATAACAATGTTGATTACAATATGAAAGCAATAAATGCAGAATTAAACCATAAAGATAAGTAATTAGAATCAGAAATAGCAAAGAATAAGAGATACAAAAAACCACCCTAAAAACTTGTATTAAACTCTTTACAGAAAGAATACAATTGAAGAAACTTATTTTCTTCCACACCTCTCTCAGATGTATAGATCTCTCTCTAGATCTCTTTCCCTCAAGAGCTCTCTCTCTCAGTTACAATCAACTCCAACAACCTGGAATGATTCACACATATATAATTATGTACTATTCTTTCAACATTACACTACAATAAGCTAAGAAAATCTATCCTATTTTATAATAATTAGGAAACATGAGCATACAACTATAGCCATCAGATGCACCTCCTAATCAAGGGCTCTAAATAGTCTTATTAATAATAGAGATGCAGACTTAAGACTATCACTTAATCTTAACATGCAAACACTCTGTTCTATCCACAAAAATAGCTTTCTAGACGCACAGGTAATCTATGTCAGCTCCTGCCTGTTTGCCTATGACCGACGTTGGCTGGTCCATCACAGATGCTGGCATCCCTTGGTCTGCTCCTGATTGACGTCAGTCACTCCTGACTGACGTCAGTCGCTCCTGACCGACGTCAGTTACTCCTGACCGATGCCGGTGACTGTGTAAACTTGCAACTTTGCAAAATGCTCCTTTGGTGAAGCTTTTAGCTCCACACCTTAACAATCTCCCACTTGAAGATAAACAGCTGCACCAGTACCTGTACAACAACATCTTCTAGCTCCTCCATCTTCAACTCAATCATGAAGACCAACAAAAGTTGAATGAAGATTCAACTTCTCCTTTGTAACTGGCTTGGTTAACATATCCGTAGGATTCTTATTTGTATGGATCTTCTCCAGCTTCAACTCACCATCCTCCAATACCTGTCTTATGAAGTGGTACCTAAGCTGTATATGCTTTGTTCTTGAATGAAAGGCTGAATTCTTAGCCAAATGAATTGCACTCTGACTGTCACTATACAATCTGCAACTCTCTTGCTCCTTTCCTAGCTCTTCCATGAACCATGTCATCCATATCATCTCTTTGCTAGCCTCTGTGACTGCAATATACTCTACTTCTGTAGTTGACAAGGAAACAACCTTCTGCAACTTTGATATCCAGCTAATCGCCATTACACCAACAGTGAAAACATATCTTGTGGTGCTCATTCTACCATCCAAATCACCTGCCATATCTAAATCTACATAACCATGTAGAGAAGTATCTAAACCTCCATAGCACAAATGCCTACTGTTGGTTCCTCTCAGATATCTAAGGATCCACTGAACTGCTTTTCAGTGTTCTTTTCCTGGATTGGCCATATACTTACTTACAACTCCCATTGCTTGGGCAATATCTGTTCTAGTAGAATTCATTGCATACATTAAACTCCCTACTGTGAAAGAATATGGAACTCTACTCATGTACTCTACCTCATCATGTGAATTAGGACATTATTCTTTACTCAACTTAAAATGTCCAGCTAAAGGTGTGCTTACCAATTTTGCATCCTGCATATTTAACCGTTTCAACACCTTGTTCACATAATCCTCTTGAGACAAAATCAACCTATGATTTTTCCTATCTCTCTTGATGCTTATGCCAAGGATTTTTTTTGCTTCTCCCAAATCCTTCATGGCAAATATGTGAGCTCATTTCACCTTAAGCTCAAAGATATCTTGCATGTGTGATCCTGCAACCAACATATTATCTACATACAACAATTGAATAATATATCTACCATTATCCAATCTCTTAAAATACACACAATGGTCAGATTGATACCTACTATAGCCATGCTCAGTCATAAACCTGTCAAATCTCAAATACCACTGTCTAGGAGCTTGCTTGAGGCCATACAAGCTTTTCTTCAATTTGCACACTAACTTCTCCTTACCTTTGACCTCAAATCCTTCCGGCTGATCCATATATATTTTTTCATCCAAATCTCCATGAAGAAATGCTGTCTTAACATCAAGCTGCTCAAGATGCAAATCCTCAATAGCAACTAAAGACAATACAGTCCGTATAGAAGTCATTTTAACAATAGAGGAAAAAATCTCACCAAAATCAATACCTGGTCTTTGTGCAAATCCTTTCACTACCAATCTGGCCTTATATCTCATCTATTTGTTCTCACCTTCCTTCAACCTGTAGGTCCATCTGTTCTTCAATGTCTTCTTACCTACTAGCAACTCAACCAAATCCCATGTTTATTTCTCTTTCAAGGACTCCATTTCCTCAACCATGCCATGCTCCCACTGATTTTTGGATTCTACCTGTATTATTTCTTCAAAATTCTTTGGTTCTCCACCATCAGTTAGCAATAAATAGAATAATGAAGGAGAATATCGAATTAGAGGTTTGCTTACCCTTTCTGACCTCCTGATGGGTGACTAAGACACATTCACAATACGTTGTCTACCTAAATTCTCTGACAGTGACCGACCTCAGTCACTTCTAGGCCTATAACTGGCCGACATCAGTTCCTTCCTGGCCAATGTCAGTCACTGTATGACCGACATCAGTTTCTGTCCTAATGACGTCGGTTCCTACTTGGCCGATGTCAGTCTCTGTGTTTTCCTGTTTATGATTATTTTTTCTTGTGAGCTCATTTTGGACTGTCACCTCATCCAATTCTCCATTGCTTTGCCTAGATTGATTTAGCTTCTTTAGCTAATGACTATACATCACTTTTTCATTGAAAACAAGTCACAACTCCTAATTATTTTGTTAATTCCTATATTTCAAAACTTGAATCCAAAATCATCAGAGCCATAGCCAATAAATGTGCACCTCATAGACTTAGCATCCAGCTTCTTTCTATTTTCCTTATCAATGTGCACAAAGGCTTCACAACCAAAAACTTTGAGAAATGAGAGATCTACCTTTTTATCTATCTATGCCTCTTCTAGAATTCCACCATCCAGAGCTGTAGAGGGTCCTCTGTTAATCAAGTACACTGCAATATCAACAGCGTCTGCCCAAAACTCTAAGGGCAAACCAACATGCAATCTCATACATCTTGCACGCTCCATAATTATTCTGTTCATCCTTTCAACAACTCCATTTTGCTGAGGTGTCCTTGGAACCATCCTTTGCCTACAGATTCCATGCATATAACAATACCAGTTGAACTTATAGCTATAGAAATCACCAACATTGTCAGATCTTAAGCACTTCAATCTCCTGCCTATTTCATTCTCAATGATAGCTTTCCAAATCTTAAAAGTCTCAAATACATCAGATTTATTCTTAATACAATAGACCCATACCTTTCTTGTAGCATCATCTATGAATGAAACATAGTATTGTGATCCTCTAATAGAATCAACCTGAGTCAGTCCCCACATGTTTGTGTGAACAAGCTGTAACTTATGCTTCTTCTTTGTTGACCCAATCTTGAGAAAACTCACTCTCTTCTGTTTCCTAAAAACACAGTGCTCACAAAAATCTAGATCTATGCTTTTCAAATCTAAAAGCTTACCTTTTGACTTAAGAATTGACATTCCCTTCTCACTCATGTGGCCGAGTCTAGAGTGCCACAATTTTGCATCCAAATCTAAAGTAGATAATACAGAAGGAGAATTATTAGTAACACAATTACATAAATAGAGAGTACCTACTCTCTTAACTCTGGCCATTACAAGTGCACCCTTGGTCACCTCCCAAGATTTAGCTGTGAGAGTTACTGTACAACCATCATCCCCTAACTTTTCTATAAAAATCAAATTTTTCTTCAAGATGGGAACATGCATGACATCTCTCAACACCCATGTGTTGCCATTCTGCATTTTTAGCTACACTTTTCCTTTGCCAATAATTTTACAATGCTCATCATCTCTTAAATAAACTATTCCAAAATCTCGATGGACATAGTCACTAAAATATTCTCTATTAGGGGTTGCATGAAAAGATGCACTAGAATCTAACACTCAAGATTTTATATTATTATGTAAAGAGAATATAAGAGCATCTTGTGCAATACATGCAAATTTTGCTTCTTCTTTTCCTTCGTGATGATTGTCCTCCTTAGGCTTTGACCAGCAATCTCTGCTTATGTGCCCCATCTTTCCACAATTCCAACATTGTGGCTTCCTGCCATTTCTGGATTTGGATCTACCTCTCACCTTTGACTTAGACCTTGATCTCCCTTTCTTGCTCTTCTCTTTTTGCCTTCCCTTGCTCTCAAAACTTAAAGCATTCCCAGATATTTTCTCTATGCTTTTCTTGCAAATTTTTTCATTCAAGATTACATTAACAACATCCTCTACTTTTAAAATATTTAAAGCAGATGCAGTATTACTAACTGCCATTACTAAGCTATGCCAGCTTTCAGGCAAAGAACATAATATTAAAAGAGCTTTAATTTCATCATCAAACACAATATTGACTGAACTTAATTGATTTACAATTCCATGGAAATCATTTAGATGATTAGATACAGATCCACCTTCCTGCATTCGCAAATTAAATAACTGCTTCATAAGATATACCTTATTAAAAGCTGAGGGTTTTTCATACAAATTTGCTAAAGTAGTCATTAACTCTACCGTAGACTTTACCTGTGATAAATTAGATATCACAGTAGATGCCAGACTCAGTCTTATAGACCCCATAGCCTTTCTATCAAGAACTTCCCATTCTTCATCATCCATGTCTGTGGGCTTCTTTGCAATCCCACCTAATGGTAAGTATAGATCTTTCTGATACAGATAATCCTCTATCTGAATTCTCCAATGTTGATAATTCTTGCCATTAAACTTTTCCATTCTCAATTTACTTTCTTCTGCCATTGCTTCTCCCACTCAAACAAAAATCCCTGCAAAAATCTTGTGAGTATTCTATAATCAATACACACTAACCAGATCTGAAAAACTTATTAGTCAACCTGAGCTCTGATAACACTTGTTGGGGATCAACCAATAAAGTTGATTACAATATGAAAGCAATAAATGTGGAATTAAACCAGAAAGATAAGTAACTAGAATCAGAAATAGCAAAGAACAAGAGATACAAGAAACCACCCTGAAAACTTGTATTAAACTCTTTACAGAAGGAATACAATTGAAGAAACTTCTTTTCTTCCACACCTCTCTCAGATGTATAGATCTCTCTCTAGATCTCTTTCCCTCAAGAGCTCTCTCTCTCTCAATTAAAATCAACTCCAACAACCTGGAATGATTCACACATATACAATTTTGTATTGTTCTTTCAACATTACACTACAATAAGCTAAGAAGATTTATCCTATTATATAATAATTAGGAAACATGAGCATACAACTATAGCCATCAAATGCACCTCCTAATCAAGGGCTCTAAATAGTCTTACTAATAATAGAGATGCAGACTTAAGACTATCACTTAATCCTAACATGTAAACACTCTGTTCTGTCCATGAAAATAGATTTCTAGACACACAGGTAATTGACATCAGTTCCTACTTATTTGCCTGTGACCGACGTCGGATGATCCATCACCGATGCTGGCATCTCCTGGTCTACTCCTAACCGATGTCAGTCGCTCCTGACTGACACCGGTGATTGTGTAAACCTGCAACTTTGCAAAATGCTCCTTTGGTGAAGCTTTTAGCTCCACACCTTAACAATCTCCCACTTGGAGATAAGCAGCTACACCAGTACCTGTACAGCAACATCTTCTAGCTCTTCCATCTTCAACTCAATCATGAAGACCAATAAAAGTTGAATGAAGATTCAACTTCTCCTTTGTAACCAGCCTCATTAACATATCTGCAGGATTCTTATCTGTATGGATCTTTTCTAGCTTCAACTCACCATCCTCTAATACCTGTCTTATGAAGTGGTACCTAAGCTATATATGCTTTGTTCTTGATTGAAAGGTTGAATTCTTAACCAAATGAATTGCACTTTGACTGTCACTATACAATCTACAACTCTCTTGCTCCTTTCATAACTCTTCCATGAACCGTGTCATCCATATCATCTCTTTGCTAGCCTCTATGACTGCAATATACTCTGCTTCTGTAGTTGACAAGGCAATAACCTTCTGGAACTTTGATATCCAGCTAACCGCCGTTCCACCAAAAGTGAAAACATAACTTGTGGTGCTCATTCTGCCATCCAAATCACCTGCCATATCTGAATCTACATAACCATGTAGAGAGATATCTGAACCTCCATAGCACAAATGCCTACTGCTCGTTCCTCTCAGATATCTAAGGATCCACTGAACTACTTTCTAGTGTTCCTTTCTTGAATTGGCCATATACTTACTTAAAACTCCCACTGCTTGGGCAATATCTGGTCTAGTACAAACCATTGCATACATTAAACTCCCTACTGTGAAAGAATATGGAACTCTACTCATGTACTCTACCTCATCATGTGAATTAGGACATTGTTCTTTACTCAACTTAAAATGTCCAGCTAAAGGTGTACTTACTGGTTTTGCATCCTGCATATTGAACCGTTTCAACACCTTGTTCACATAATCCTCTTGAGACAAAATCAACTTGTGATTTTTCTTATCTCTCTTGATGCTCATGCCAAGGATTTTCTTTGCTGCTCCCAAATCCTTCATGGCAAACATGTGAGCTAATTTCACCTTAAGCTCAGAGATATCCTGCATGTGTGATCCTGCAACCAGCATTCATCTGCATATAACAACAAAATAATTTATCTACCATTATCCAATCTCTTAAAATACACACAATAGTCAGATTGACACCTATTGTAGCCATGCTCAGTCATAAACTTGTCAAATCTCAAATACCACTATCTAGGAGCTTGCTTGAGGCCATACAAGCTTTTCTTCAATCTGCACACTAACTTCTCCTTACCTTTGACCTCAAATCCTTCCCGCTGATCCATATATATTTCTTCGTCCAAATCTCCATGAAGAAACGTTGTCTTAACATCAAGCTACTCAAGATGCAAATCCTCAATAGCAACTAAAGACAATACAGTCCGTATAGAAGTCATTTTAACAACAGGAGAAAAAATCTCACCAAAATCAATATCTAGTCTTTGTGCAAATCCTTTCACTACCAATCTGGCCTTATATCTCATCTATCCATTCTCACCTTCTTTCAACCTGTAGGTCCATCTATTCTTCAGTGTCTTCTTACCTGTTGGCAACTCAACCAAATCTCATGTTTGGTTCTCTTTCAGGGACTCCATTTCTTCAACCATGCCACGCTCCCACTGATTCTTGGATTCTACCTGTATTACTTCTTCAAAACTCTTTGGTTCTCCACCATTAATTAACAATAAATAGAATAATGAAGGGGAATATCGAATTGGAGGTTTACTTACCCTGTCTGACCTCTTGATGGGCATCTGAGACTCATTCACAACACACTATCCACCCAAATTCTCTGACAGTGACCAACCTCAGTCACTTCCAGGCGTGTAACTGGCTGACGTCAGTTCTATTTGGTTGACGTCAGTTCCTTCCTGGCCGACGTTGGTCACTATATGATCGACATCAGTTTTTGTCCTATTGACGTTGATTCCTGCTTGGCTAACATTGGTCTCTGTGTTTTCCTGTTTGTAGATTAATTTTTCTTGCAAGCTCATTTTGGACCGTCACCTCATCCAATTCTCTATTGCTCTGCGCAAATTGATTCAGCTTCTTTAGTTGATCACTATACATCACTTTTCTATTGAAAACAACATCACAGCTCCTAATTATTTTGTTAGTTCCTAGATTCCAAAACTTGAATCCAAAATCATCAAATCCATAGCCAATAAATGTGCACCTCATAGACTTAACATCCAGCTTCTTTCTATTTTCCTTATCAATGTGCACAAAGGCTTCACAGCCAAAAACTTTGAGAAATGAGAGATCTACCTTTTTACCTATCCATGCCTCTTCTAGAATTCCACCATCCAGAGTTGTAGAGGGTCCTCTATTAATCAGGTACACTACAGTATCAATAGCTTTTGCCCAAAACTCTAAGGGCAAACCAGCATGCAATCTCATACATCTTGCACACTCCATAATTATTTTATTCATCCTTTTAGCAACTCCATTTTGTTGAGGTGTCCTTGGAACCGTTCTTTGCCTGCAAATTCCATGCATATAAAAATACTAGTTAAACTTATAGCTGTAGAACTCACCACCATTATCAGATCTCAGGTACTTTAATCTCCTACTTGTTTCATTCTCAACCATAGCTTTCCAAATCTTAAAAGTATCAAATACATCAGATTTATTCTTAATACAATAGACTCATACCTTTCTTGTAGCATCATCTATGAACGAAACATAGTACTGTGATCCTCCAATAGAAGCAACCTGAGCCGGTCCCCACACATCTATGTGAACAAGCTGCAACTTATGCTTCTTCTTTGTTGACCCAATCTTGAGAAAACTCACTCTCTTCTATTTTTCAAAAACACAGTGCTCACAAAAATCTAGATCTATGCTTTTCAAATCTGAAAGCTTACCTTTTGACTTAAGAATTGACATTCCCTTCTCACTCATGTGGCCAAGCCTAGAGTGCCACAATTTTGCATCCACATCTGAAGTAGATAATATAGAAGGAGAATTATTAGTAACATAATTACATAAATAGAGAGTACCTACTCTCTTACCTCTGGCCATTACAAGTGCACCCTTGGTCACCTTCCAAGATTCAGCTGTGAGAGTTACTGTACAACCCTCATCCCTTAACTTTCCTACAGAAATCAAATTCCTCTTCAAGCTGGGAACATGCATGACATCTCTCAACACCCATGTGTTGCCATTCTGCATTTTTAGCTGCACTTTTCCTTTGCCAATAATTTTACAAGGCTCATCATCCCCTAAATAAACTACTCCAAAATCTCCATGGACATAGTCACTAAAATATTCTCTATTAGGGGTTGCATGAAAAGATGCACCAAAATCTAACACCCAAGATTCTATATTATTATGCAAAGAGAATATAAGAGCATCTTGTGCAATACCTATAACCTTTGCTTCTTCTTTTCCTTCGTGCTGATTGTCCTCATTAGGCTTTGACCAACAATCTTTGCTTATGTGCCCCATCTTTCCACAATTCTAGCATTGTGGCTTCTTACCATTTCTCGATTTAGATCTACCTCTCACCTTTGACTTAGGCCTTGATCTCCCTTTCTTGCTCTTCTCTTTTTGCCTTCCCCTACTCTCAAAACTTAAAGCATTCCTAGATGTTTCCTCTGTGCTTTTCCTGCAAATTTCCTCATTCAAGATTACACTAACAACATCCTCTACTTTTAAAATATTTGAAGCAGATGTAGTATTACTAACTGCCATTACTAAGCTATGCCAGCTTTCAGGCAAAGAACATTATATTAAAAGAGCTTTAATTTCATCATCAAACACAATATTGACTGAACTTAATTGATTTACAATTCCATGCAAATCATTTAGATGATTAGATATAGATTTACCTTCCTGCATTCACAAATTAAATAACTGCTTCATAAGATATACCTTATTAGAAGCTGAGGGTTTTTCATACAAATTTACTAAAGTAGTCATTAACTCTACCGTAGACTTTGCCTGTGATAAATTAGATATCACAGTAGATGCTAGACTCAGTCTTATAGACCCCAGAGCCTTTCTATCAAGAACTTCCCATTCTTCATCATCCATGTCTGTGGGCTTCTTTGCAATCCCACCTAACGGTAAGTATAGATCTTTCTGATACAGATAATCCTCTATCTGCATTCTCCAATGTTGATAATTCTTGCCATTAATTTCTCCATTCTCAGTTTACTTTCTTCTGCCATTGCTTCTCCCACTCAAACATAAATCCCTGCAAAAACCCTGTGAGTATCCTGTAATCAATACACACTAACCAGATTTGAAACACCTGTTAGTCAACCTAAGCTCTGATACCACTTGTTGGGGATCAACCAACAATGTTGATTACAATATGAAAGCAATAAATGTAGAATTAAACCAGAAAGATTAGTAACTAGAATCAGAAATAGCAAAGAACAAGAGATACAAGAAACCACCCTGAAAACTTGTATTAAACTCTTTACAACAGGAATACAATTGAAGAAACTTCTTTTCTTCCATACCTCTCTTAGATGCACAGATCTCTCTCTAGATCTCTTTCCCTCAAGAACTCTCTCTCTCAATTACAATCAACTCCAACAACCTGGAATGATTCACACATATAGAATTCTGTACTATTCTTTCAACATTACACTACAATAAGCTAAGAAGATCTATCCTATTATATAATAATTAGGAAACACGAGCATACAACTATAGCCATCAGATGCACCTCCTAATCAAGGGCTCTAAATAGTCTTACTAATAATAGAGATGCGGACTTAAGACTATCACTTAATCCTAACATGCAAACACTCTATTCTGTCCACGAAAATAGCTTTCTGGACACACAGGTAACCCACATCAGTTCCTACCTGTTTGCCTGTGACCGACGTCAGCCAATCCATCACTGATGCTGGCATCTCCTGGTCTACTCCTGACCTACGTCAGTCGTTCCTGACTGATGTCGGTGACTGTGTAAACTTGCAACTTTGCAAAATGCTCCTTTGGTGAAGCTTTTAGCTCCATACCTTAATATTATGTGTGTAATAACTCTAAGATAAAAAAATCAAATCATAATATGACTAGGAGATTACTTCCTTGTATTGCTATAGTAAATTTTAAAATTTTTAAAATTTTTAAAATCATAACTTAATAAAATATTAACATGTTAATGGTATTCTCTTATATCTAACTTAACTAAGGAAAACCCTTGTTTTTTAGTTTTAGGTAGTTTTTTTATTTTCTATGTGGGTATTTAGGTAAAAAAAATCAAATGACACCAAACCTTTTAGGATTCAATTCTATTTAAGCTATGAGATACCATCTTCTCCTATTTCATATTTAATTACTATGTCTACATCCATTTAATTGATGATTTATGATTCGAATAATCTTGTATTATTCATAAATTGGATGGATTTTTTATCATCATTAAACACCTAAAATTATCAACATTTTTAGGGACAGAAGGACACGAGATAAGCTCAGTAGAAAACTTAATCTCAACATGGAAATTATAGTCTATAAATAATAAGATATTTTTTCTCATGAGGTTAAATTAATATGATTCCTACACCTAAGCCTTGTTTTGAATGTGCTCCATCAAAATTCATGGTCCAAATTCTTGACATGTCAACATACTTTTCTTTGTTGGGAATATATTTTGTGGTAAGAGTGTAAATACCAATGTCAAATGAGAAATTTTTTACCTTTTCAATTTCTCATTATATTTTATAATGAATTATTTCATTATAGGCTCCTTATTTACTCTTATCTGCTTGGCTACCCCTCTTCAAGGTAGCCACATGTGGGAATAGTTCGTATTCATACATCCATTGAGTGTTTCAAACAAATCATGACTTATAAGCATGCCATAAGATTCATGTATTTCAACCACCTGAATGCCTATAAATTATTACACCCTAGGTTATATGGCTAATTTCATGTGGAAATAAAGCAATTACAATATAAATAGGATTTTTTTATAAAATCTAATTAAAGCACAACCATTTTAGATTTCATTGGGATCAAACCCAATTTTTTTCATGTCATTATAAACATAACATTAGCCAAGGCCCCTAAGCCTACTAAAACATTATGCATATTATTTCCAAAAATTATTATCAAAAGCAAGAAGGATGAACCTCATGCCATAAGATTCATGTATTTCAACCACCTGAATGCCTATAAATTATTACACCCTAGGTTATATGGCTAATTTCATGTGGAAATAAAGCAATTACAATATAAATAGGATTTTTTTATAAAATCTAATTAAAGCACAACCATTTTAGATTTCATTGGGATCAAACCCAATTTTTTGCATGTCATTATAAGCATAACATTAGCCAAGGCCCCTAAGCCTACTAAAACATTATGCATATTATTTCCAAAAATTATTATCAAAAGCAAGAAGGATGAACCTTATTTTTATTCTTAAGGATTACCACATTCATCTATGCTGATTTTTGTTTACCAGATCTAGGTTTCTTAGTCAATAGTTTTAGCAACAAATCATGTTTGTCTATCATTTCATAGAAAGTGATATTCACCTTAATTTTATTCATATTTTCCACTATATTTTAACCAAATTTTATAATATTGATCTATATATGTGTACATGAAATTGATAATCCCTTTTGTAATAGGTGGATTATTGTTAGTTTCTAAACAAGGTGTAGCATCATTGTTCGGGGGAGTATAAATAGTAAGAGGTTGTCATTGAATCCTAATAATAGAGGTATAATTATTACTCAAGTGTTTCTAAAAAACATTAATTTCATCAATGTTTTCCTCAGGTTCATTCTCCTCTTGTTTTGGAAAATCATAAGTCTCAAAAATCATAATTATATTGGGTGTATTAGATGTTCTTTCAACATTAGATTGATATTGGAATACTTCATACCCTCCATCTCCTTTTGGAATATTTAAAAGGTATTAAAAAAATCCATAAAATCTAATTCCCCGTGTTAATCTATGTTGTGCAACCTACACCAATTAGGCAGAGCTAACTCAAAAATATTAATTTTAGGTAGCTTATTTGGTGAAGGTTCAAGGTTATTGTTCAATCTATTACAAGGTCAATTGTACCTTTTATTTTTTTTAATTTTGATTTGGGCCTTCCCCTATATTATTTCCAATTTTTTTTAAGGCTCAATAAATCACCACTCAGTTTTTAACCATGTATTGGATGACATTGAGTTCTTCCTTTAAGGAGTCTAAGTTAGTGTTATTATTGACTCAATCTAGGGATTGATTGATATTCTATTAAATTTTTTTAGTAATTGAATTTTTAAGTAACCCTATTTTCTTATTTGTAGTTACATGTCTCAAATTTAATTGATTGAACACTTGAGTAGGATTAGTTACTAGGATGTTCTGATTAGCATTAGGATTGGGATTCAAATATGGAAGATTTAGGTTAACATTTAGAATAATTAAAACATGATACCCTCATGGAATGTATTTTATATCTACCCTAATGGATTATTTTTAGGCATTTAAAATATTCTAAATATTAAGTTACTTATGTAGGAAGACATATGTCATCGAACCCATAGCATTTTTTGTATATCTGAAGTGCTAGGTGAACATCTAGTCTATATGGTGAGGTAACACATATGTAAATATTTTGGAATATTATGTTTAAATTTATGATTAATTCATTAATATCTCTCTTTAATATTTCATACAAATCATATAACACACTTATATTAGTTACTTTTATGAATTGGGCTATAAAAGCATCATTAAATTATGTCCAATTGGAAATTGAATTCTCAAGAAGGTTCATAAACCAATCATATGCAACATATTGGAGGGTAAAATGGAAGAGCCTACATGTCACATCCTCATGGATGATAATAAAAAGTCTCAAAGAAACTTTAAAGGACCTTACGTTTTCTTCAACTCCTATCCCCCTAGTAAGAGTGAACAGAGGAAGGTACTTCTCAAGATTAATTGGAAAATCATGAACATCTCTAGGTACATTTATAACTGATCCTATAAGTTATACCATTGTTTAATGATGATAAAGGTTGAAATTGGTAATTTAATTAGGATGTGATATGTAATGTATTAGTGATCCCTTACCATATAGGGCCTGTGATGCAATTATAAGGTGGTATTAATAACAACCCTAACTCAAAATTGAATCTAGTGAGTCTTCGTGGTAAATCTAGTGTGATTATGATTCATATGATTATATTTTTTACTAAATTATTGAATAAATCAGTCCTTATAGTTACATATAAATTACTAATGTAATATTATGACCCACCCCAACAAGATGAGGGGATAAATCACTCTTATTTTAGAATCAGTGATTAACCACTCCAAGGCACAAGTTGCAAGCATTTGGTTTTATAATAACCACATGGTGTAATAATGATTGAGATAATATGTTTATCTATCACCTTAATAAATTTTGATAGATTAATCTACTCTAGTATCAACTAAAATTTTCTAAACCTATGATGGACTTATTTAGATATGAAACTACACTAAAGCTATTTGAATTTGGTTAAAAATAAAGAAAAGATGTTATGTAGAGTAGAGAATAAAGTTTTCCTATGTTAGTGAGAATAAAATATTTTTATAAAATTAAATTAATGAAATGAATTAGGTAATTAAATTAATGTATACCCTGTTTTAGTAACAAATTAGAGAAAGATAGACACATCATAGATTCAAAGGATATTATTTGCAAACAAATCATGTAACCTTGACCTATAAAGGATATTGATCTACAATAAACTTATTTTGTGCACATTTAATCATAAATTATAATTAAGTCAAGATATTTTCACACACATCATTTAAATTATCTATGAATTCAATATAAATTTTGAAAATTATAAGCACACATCAATCTCAAAACATAACTAGCATAGTTGAAATAATTCACACATACATAAAACTTAAGAAAGATGAATAAAATAGAAGCTCATAAAATTTCCTAAAAATTTATGAAGCTTGTATTGATATTACAAAAATATTCCTCCTTTTGGGAGTTGAATTACAAATTATTCTAATATGTCATTAATGTAAATGTCATGATGAAAATAGAATACATGCAATGAACAAAAGTTACATAACTTAATTTAGACAATCACTCAACTATAATTAGACTGTTACATTTATCATCGATAATTACAAAAAATTTGGTTGATTTTTTTCTTGAGTGGTAGTCATAGTTGTTGAGGTACTAGGAATTTTAATTATAATTATTCTTGCATGTTGACTTCTTAAAACAATTGCCATTTTTAGAAACTGCTTATCCACTTTAGTTGTATCCATAATTGGTGGTTTGAAGAGCATTGTTGATTTTATTAATTATAAATGATTATTTACAAGTGAAGTGTGCTTACAAGTGGAGTGTGTAAAAAACTATTTAACTATAGTAGTTATTTCTATCCTCTCTTTTGCATATGTGACTAAGCCAATCAAATCATGCTTCATTTTCATGTATAATCCTTTGTTCAAATCTTAACAAAAAGAGCACTTATTGTGCATTGAAGTGAGTGTGGGTAACTAATTACCCATTTATAATTAAAACTATATGTATGTTAGCTACCTTAAATATCTCCAAAACATTAAATATAGATTTATAAACAATCCAAAGTATTACATGTGTTTCATTATCCCATTCTTAAAGGGATGCTCTCATTTTGACTTCCAAAGTCCTAATTAAATTAATATCTAATAAGGGAATTATTTTAAGATGAGGGTACAAACCTTGATTAACTACCTTGATAATATTATCCAATCTAATTTCCAATTGCACAATTTTTTTGTTATAACTTAAAATTTTGCTTCAAAGCAATGCTCTTACACTTAACTTCAATAACAATAAAAAATAAGTTGTATAAATATTCCAATGCTTTATGTATATCAATAATAAAATTATTAAGGACTATAATTTTGGTTTGAATTTCTAATATTTACATTTTTTGTTTTAGTTATTGAGCAACCCTTTTTTTCATGTCCCTTGCAGTAGTAATAAAAAATTAAGAGTCTTCTTCATACTCATCATTTTCACCTAGTTTAGTTTTTATTTTCTTGCTCAAGGTAAAAATTTACTCCTTAGTCTCATAAATGACTACTTTTTAGGCTTGTTTAATCATTATCATGGTTACCCTTTTCATGGAGCCTCTACCTTGTTAAAACTACATAGTAAATTTAGAATTATCCATAATTACTATTGTTTGCCTCTACAATTTGGATTTTTTCATTTTTATATCCAATCCTTCCCACTAGAAGGAAATTAAAGGGAAGAAGTGGTAGTAGGTGGTGGAGTTGGAGGAGATGTCAATATTGGCATATTATTAGTGGGATCAACCAACAAGAATGTAGTACATGTGGATGATGGAATGGAAGATGTAGGGGTAGGTGATGTGAATGAATTGTAAATTATTGATGATAATATAGTGGATGGTTGTGTCACACCAGCTCCTAATGCCACTACTTTTCTTATCTCTAAATAGCCTTCAACTAGGCTTCGTCATTTTTCCTTTTTAATTTGGCTCCTTAGACTTGGAAATGGATCTACTGACTATGTTGGGTTGCCATAACATGATTATGACCTTATATTAAGAAGTGATATTGAGAGGGCCCATAGTTGGTAGTGTGTCCTTGGTTGAAAATACCTGATGTTGAAAACACATAAGTTTTCTTTGCATATAAATTTTTCTATACAATACTTTTTTAGTTGTTAAATTAGAATAAATGGTGGGCATGATAGTGGGAAGAGGAAAGGATTGTTATTTTTGAACAATTGTGGCTTAATAAATAAGTGTCATGATTTATAATACTATGAGTTGTATTTGAGCTTTAGATACTAAGGGTTTTTCTTTGATAATTTTGGATAAGACTTGAAGAGATACTTGTTCATTCAATCAAAATACATCCACTTCAATGTTTGAAATAGAAGGAATAATAGTGGTAGTTTAAACTCGTGTAACATGAGCCACAACTATAGGAACATGTGCTACTTTTAAATATATTTTTTTATAAACATTTTTTATTTGAATATAGCTCTTAGAAACCATGGTTTCAACATTATGTTCCCCTTGAAGTGGACTAGGATCATGTGAATCAGGTGGCACATCTTCTAACTCAGGCATAGAGGGAGAAGATGGGTAGACATCTAGAGGAATATAGTGGGAAACATAGACTTTTTATTTTACACTATCATCTTAAATATGATCTTGTGACTCAAAAAACTATTCCATAATATTAATTTGAATTGGAGGGACAAGTGGAGGTGATTATGTTTCTTGGGGTGGAGGACATGCTGTTTAAGAAGTAGATGGAAGTGGAAGATATTATAGTATTATTCTCTTTAGGTGATCATCAATATAAAGAGAATATCTACATGTTTTGCTGATTTTTATCTCTCCTTTACTCCAAATTATACCTATTTGGTAATATCTATTTTAAACCCATCTTTATGCATGTTTCTTATAATCTCCAATTCATCTTGAGCATTAAAAAATATATAATCTAATTGTGTGGCTCATGATGATAAACCACTTGAACTTTTCCTCTTAGTAGCCTTAAATGTGTAACAACTATCTCCATAGGGTTTTAATGTTTAAGTAAATTTATGAGGAGTGAAAATGATGATTTATGGGATATAACATTAGTTAGTGACAGCCATATATTGAAATAATACCTCAAAATATTGAGAGGTAGATGATGCACAATGAATTTTTTTCTTCTCTTTCAAGCACCATCTAATCCATGAATGTTTTGATGTATTATTTATTTTTTTGCCAATATTTATAGGATAAATTTGGGCAATGTTAATGGATCCTCCATTGTGCCTTAAACTCTAATTATGGTGCAATCTAGATATTACCAATAAACACCAATAGTTTCTAATGATATTCTTATCTCTTCAGATAATATGGGCAAGGATTTTCATTGAAAGCCTTGTAAACTAGTGGATATAATAAAACAACAATAATTTGAATATTTTTCTTGAATTTATGAATATATAGCCTTGATAACCTTAAGCACATTGGTAATCTAGAATCAAGAGTACATATAATGATGTTTATAAAGTCTATTGTTTCAAAAATCATCTCCATTGAGTATGATAACATATAAAAATACCTAATTTATTAACTCCCAAAACTTATCATGTCAAATTATAGTAGATTATCTCTCCCAAAGTAGGGATTTTTTAGTTAGCAATGATCATAGGTAATAAGGTTATACATATTTCATATACTCATGTTATATCCACATCTCCAAAGATTTTATTCATAAAATACATCCCTATTATAACTCCTTTTCTAAATTGTTTGATGGGAAGGGATTTGGTGTTTGTTGTGGACAATGTAGTTAGGGTCATTATACTAATCCCTAAGGACCTCCCTAAAATCATTATTTTTAGCCATTTTATGGATAAATCTTGATTATATAAAGTATCTAGTTTAATTATTCCATAATAACCATTATAAACAACACCAAAAATATATACAACTAGATTTTTTCTTTAGTGAGTGCACTATGTCATTATTATAGGCTTTAATGTAGAAACATTATAAACTAGGTCTACATAAAGATATACCTCATATTTTTTCATAGAATCGTGTAGACCAACTACTCTAATGGTTACAACATATAAATAATATTATCATAAAGTTATGGAAATATTATCATTATCTATTTCATCATTATGATTCTCCACTTCACTTAACATACCACTATAGTTCTTGAAGCCCATTCTCAATGCATTGAAGTCAAAACATTGTATCTATGAAAATCTATTATGTGAAAAATGATTCAATATATGCCATGTTGATCTCCATGGTTAACTTGAAATTCTTCATAGTTAGTATAATTCTCATCTTCACTTGAAATCAATAGTCTAGGTTTGCTCTAGAGTTATAGGTGTCAAAAATTTAAATTCAAATATCGTGTGAATTCATTTAACTATTTTGAATGATTTTGTTATTAATTTTACATCTCAAAGGTTTTGAATGCTTTAAAAATTACATTACCTCATGTAGTTCAATAGAATTAAATGACCTTTTTCCAACTCATACTATTAAATTTTTTATTTTAAACCCATTTTTTCACATGGAAATCAAATGGGACATGTGTATTTATTTTTCACTTTGATGGGGTCAATAAATTATTTAAACCCATTTTTTCACATGGAAATAAAATGGGACACATGTCTTTATTTTTCACTCTTATGGGGTCAATGAATTTTTTAGTTAGTATCCTATGACAAATTAAACCTTTAATATTTTTTTATTTGTATCATGTTAAATTAAAACTTTAGATAATTCAAAATTTGACATATGTATGCTATCGTGTCACTTTTTTATTATAATTATGCTATGTGGCATCATATCAGATAAACATAACCTTAATTGAGTATTTAAATACATAGTTTCTTTTCTTTCAAACATGCATGATGATGATAAGTGGTACTTACCCATTAGGTTTTAGTTCAAAATGCATGAATATCAAACCCATTGCATATTAATTTTTAACTATGTAATGTTCTAATAACACAAAAATGTGACAAGTGGAAATGTAGGATAAGGTTGCACCCTATAAATTATAACACTATGCTATGAAGATGAAATATCATGACATGTGTCTATATGTGATAGGGTCATTTTATCACGTGTTATATTATTATGCATCAAATTTTATGATCAATAATATGTGAAGATATGAGTTAATGTGATATTGATACCTAATATTACTCCAATGACTTGGATAATTGTAATTAATAATTTCCCAATGTGAATGTGGTGACCTTGGGTTTTCATAATGTGACTGAATGCACATTTGACATGTGGAATGTACTTACATTTGTAAGATTTAAATAACATTATGTGAGGTGTGAACAAGCATGAATTTTACATGTGTATTAATATAAATCTATAATAAGTGAAGAACAATGCAAATCCAAGAGAATACTAGTGACCAAGTGTAAATAAGCATGAATATGCATATTAAAAATGTAACCCTGTATTAAATGTTTCAAAGCATATTTGTTAAATGTTTTTTTAGAACTAAGTTCCAAAATTTATCCTTTTTTAAGCTCGAAATATGGAATTAATTTATGTATATATATATGTATATATGTATATATATATATGTATATATGTATATATATATATATATGTATATATATATGTATATATATGTGTATATATGTATGTATACATATATATATGTATATATATATATGTATATATATATATATATACATATACATATACATATATATACATATACATATATATATATACATATACATATATATATACATATATATATATATATATATATACATATATATATACATATATATATACATATATATATATATATATACATATATATATACATGTATATATATATGTATACATATATGTATATATATATATATATGTGTATATATATACATATATATACATATATATATATATATATATATATATATATATATATATATACATGTATATATATATATATATATATATATATATCAATTCATATGATCCCTTCATCAAAGGCTCTTAAAATCAATATTAGAATACAAAATAAAGAAGCAAATATATGACTAATGCGTCAACTTCAGATTTATTATAGATAAAATATCGATCATTTTCCAAACCAATTTGAAATAAACATGTATTTTAACTTCATTAAAATCCAAATGGGGTTTTTTTTTCAATAATACATGGGGGTGTGTTAGCGATAATAGTGCCCATTTTCCCTGATGACTAGTTTATAAACATATCAAGTGCTCACAAAAACAAGTAAAATGTCTTTATTTATTTATGGATTAAGAATAATTTACATAGGTACAATTAATAAAATAAAATTAAATGAGTATATCTATTATTTAACAATGTAAAAAAATAATTCATATCTAGCCTAGTGGCCATAAATAATAAACATGCATAGATAAAATAATTAAAATAATCAATAGACAATATAAAAATCAAAAGTGATGCAACAGTCACACCTAATGATCAATTATAAATTTTAGAAGTGGTTTTAGAATGTGCAAACATGTATCTACCTTTGTGTGAAATTTGATATTCTAATAGTGCAAAAAAATGGCACCTGCAAACTAACTAATAATTTTTCCCAAGGAAAATTTGATGCTTCCTATTTATGATCGATGATTGTGTTTGCCTACACTCAGTATGTACTACACACTTTTTTTGGATTTATAATTTTTGTTTCAAATTTACCTCAATATTTCATACAAATATATGATTTCACTTCTCAGTAATCATAGGTAGAATGTTTTAAAGGTAACCTTCTTATTCCCTTGACCTACCTTTTCACTAACTCGTATCAAAAACAAATAATCGGCTAGGAAACCTCAAAGGAGTTGTAGTTACCTATCCCACATGATAAAATTAGGACCCATGAGTTATTTTTTAGTTTAAATGGAATCTTTAGTAAGTGATATGATTTCCTCTTCCTTAGGTGGAATGCAAATACATGGAAATTAATGGAAATAGTTTAAATGGAATCTTTAGTATGTCACAAAATTTTTAAGTATCAATATGGATGACCTGGTCATAAGTGTATCATTATATATAGTAAGGGTTCACTCAAAATTTAAGGTGGATAGGACTTCCCTTAGGATAAGTAATTGATACTTAGTTAAGCGGATTTGTATGACTTGGTTTGAATAGGATTATGTGGGAAATGAGATGCATAAATGTTGGCCATAGAGAATGGAAATAATCAAAGTTCAAAGCATAAGGAATCTAACCAAAGGATAAATGGCCTACAAAAATACAGCAAATGGAATCAATGAGTTTGACAATTCTGACCAAGGTAAAATTGGCAGGACTAATGATACCATCCCATGAAAAATATAAGTGTGATGCATGAGAAAAAACATAGAGATGTGTGCAATTTAGGCTCAAGGTTGAATAGAATAATTTAGCAAATTGTCAAATTTATTTATAAGGCTTAGTGGATGATCTGAGGCTAGTATAGGGCAAGAGAATCCATAAAAACAACCAACTATATATAAGTGGACCAATCATATAAAAATAGGGAAAATACATTATTGAATATTATCTTATACCAAAACTATATGTCTACATAATTCCCATACTTTGATGTGCATGTTAGGTAATGCATAATTGCATCAAATTATAAATATAAATAATTAAATCATATACCTTGACTTACATAGGGAAGGGTGGAGGGATCAAATGATGTTTGAGATAGGCTACATCCACACTAAATTTCCATAAAGTTGACATACATGAAAATAATGGAAAATTATAATAAGTAGCCAATGCCATATAATTTATGAATCAAATGTAAAATTTAAACATTTAAAAATGAAATGAGCATAGTAATAAATAAACTTCCTTCTATGTGAAATAGATTTTTTCATAACTTGAAAAACACTACTCTGATTATTTTGATTATTGTAATTAGAACTTAATCTATGAATTTTGAGAACCCAATCCACCTCTTGATTAAGGAAGTAGATAATTTTTATCCAAACCAAGAACCAATATTTTTATCAAATACTTTATCCCCAATGTTTTTCTCTATTATTTTTCAAATACCTTGATATATTCCTCTAATTTAAGGTGAAGTATTGAAAATCATGTGCATGTAGTCACTCATCTCAAAATGATAGAGTTAAAAACACCATGTGTAATAATAATGTATATAACTAATACCATTTAAAGTTTTCAAAAAATACATAAAACTATCAAAAAAATATCATATATAAAGCTCCATAGTAATATACGTAGGCAATTAACATATCCAAAATATCATAATCACATAGGATAAATAAAATCATGTAAATCTCAATGCAAAATATGTAACTCTAATAAGTACTAGTGTCATATAGTAGTTTCATATCATAGCATAGATAACATCACACAAAGCTCAATGAGGTTAGGAAATGTTTCAAATTTTCATGGATTTATGTAATGGTGATTATGTATAAGGTTGGTTTTACATAAGGTTTTTGTGCAAGCATCACAAAATATTTTGAAGGTTGATTACATAAGAAAGGATAGTCACACAAGCTTATGTGGAGACTATCTATGGTAATTTTGTAGGTTTATTAAGTGAAATAATGATAGTATATTTATGCAGGGATATTTACATAATATCAATGTATTATGGAATGTTGAAAAATAAAGCACAATGGTTGCATTACAATAAGGTTTTAAGACGAGATGAGTAACATGTCAAGTAATGGATGTAAACTTTAGGAATTACAATACACTTGTATGATTCATTTTTTATATGATAAGAGTGCGAGAAACATCTTGGTGGTGCTCTAATACAGGTTTTTTGAGGAGCATTACAAAATCATCACTTTGGTCAGAACATGTGTGATTAGAGATTCTTGCATTGCAAAGATGATATAAATAGGTTTTAGATATAAGAATGGTTCTTATCAAGAATAAATAATTACCATATGATGATACATGCTAGTTAATTCATGTGAAGCATAGAAATGATTCATTTATTTTCAAGTATATAGAGTGGATACAAGCAATTACATGAATGTTGAATACACATGGTAAAGTGTGCACATTATAATATCCAATAAAGTGTTGTATAAAGGTTAAAGAACCATATGATTTTTTATATAATTATAAAATGGTTTAAATTTATGTTATAATAAATAAGGTTATTGTGCTGGTATTTTTACCTGAAAGGGTTTTCTCAAGTGAAATCTTGCATATTTGGTGTGTTTTCCATTATCTTTGTATGTTTAAGATTCATATAGCATAACTCTCCTCTATATTGGTTTATAGTGTATAGGCTTATCACAACATTTGGTATTAGAGCACATGTTTTAAATTTTTATTAGATGGGACAACTTATGAAAAATGACTAGCTTGAGTGGGAATTATATGTGTAAGAATTTTGGAAAGTAAAATGACTAGAAGCACAAGAATAAATATTTAAAAAATTTATGGTCAAAATTTTGAGCTATGGAAACTCAAGATGGATATCTCTTGGTGGATAGAGATAACTGGGTTGATATAGTAGATATACCACCCATAGAAATGAAACCAGAAGAATAGGAAAAACTTGATAGGAAAGCTAGAAAATACTACAAAGGTTCTTTTGGATAAGTTGGGAACGTTATACCAGGCCAATTCACTAGTAAATAAACTATTCCTAAGAAATACATTGTATTCATTATGAATTAATGATGGTGACTTGGTTTTAGAGAACTTAAATGCAGTCAATATTGTGTTAAGTTAGTTATCATCACTAGATATCAAAATATATGATGAAGAAAGTTGTATCATTTTATTTTGATCTTTTCTAAACTCGAGGAACAATCTAGTGATGGCTATCACTAATATTGAATCAAAAATAAAAGTGTAGGGTGTCATCAAAACTATATTATTATAGGAAATGAGGTGAAAGTATGTGAATGTATATTAGACAAGGACATCTTGTATGTTTGAGGTTGCTCATAATAAAAAATACAAGTGGAAGACTAGGGATAAGCACTCAAAGTTTAGAGGTAGATATAAGGATCCAAATAGATATTTTAAGAAGTGTTAAAAATGTGAAAATTTAGGGCATTTGAAGAAGGACTGTAATGCACAAAATGTGGAAAAGGTCAAACCTTGGTCTCTACAAATTATTCAAGTGAAAAGGTCTCCAATGATGGAGATGCAAATGAAAATCTCACAACTTCAAGTTTGCATGCATTAAATAATGCATTTTTTTATTGATTCAGGTGATTGACTTTATGTGTCTTCCACATGTCATTAAATTTAAAATATGTAATCTATCATTTGTGTTAATAAAACTACTACTTAAAAATGAAATGAATTTATTACATATTATTAATAATAAGGCAATTTTACAAAAACTATCATAAAAAATAATGCCACATACAATTGAAATTATATTATTTTTTATTTTGGGTAAATGCTTTTGACCAAAGCTATGAACTGGCTCTGGGGTAGAAATAGGGGCCCAGTCCCTGCAACCAACATAAGCTCAAAAGGAAAAATAAAACATCAAATAAAATAAACTGAGAACACTCCACCAACTAAGGATACACACCTATACAACAATAGGTTAGGAACTATACTAAGTAATTAAACTTCTTCCAAAAATAGGAAAAAGAATATAAGGAATAAAAATTACACCGATCGATAGATCTTCTACCAGATAACTATAGAATAAACACAAACAAAAAAATTGAAGGCAAAAAATAGCAAAGGTAAATCCAACCAAGAATGATGCAACCATCAACTGCTCACTAAGGCATGTCTTCTTGCTCAGCTAGAAAGGAGGTCATTCATTATCCATTGAGAACAACCTCCCACCAATTCTTCTAACTCCATTACCAACCTTTTTACCTCATAACGTCTACCTTTATTCTTCATATTTTTGCCTACAAGAGCTTTAGTTATTTTTTATATGAGCCTAGGAGGGGAGACTAGAATCTCAACATGCATAGATGATAGGGGGTCAGTAGTAGGGTAAAGGTATATTTCAAAGGGAAAGCCTTCAAATAAATGGAGGAAGGAATCACAAGAAAGAGAGGCAAATGGGAAGAAGCATAATATTGGTAGAATACCTCATGATTACACCACTTGAATTCCTTACAAAGATATCCCTCTTTCTTCATTTAGTATATTCAAGAGGAGGTGGAGGAGGGAGACAAGCAGACCATAGCCGAATATAATGTTACCTTATAACCCAAAAGATTTAAAATTAGTAGAATAGAAGATCCTCATAGTTAATTAAATGAGTCCACTTTCCATGAGATGAGAACAAAATTACCAAGTGAAAGAGAGGTTTGGAAATGTCGATGAAGGTGCAAACTCTTAAAAATGTTTTAGCCAATGAACTCTTATTGATTCTCACAAAAGAACCCATTTTATTTACCAAATTCTTGATATGTTCCCCTTTTCTCACTCTTTTTTAAACTATCATTATATTAATTTGTAGGAAAAAAATTGAAATGAAAAAATAAAAATAAAAAGTTTACTATGGTTAAAGTACACATTTTTATGGTTTCAATATCTAATCTTTTTCTCAAATATGTTTTTGGCACATGCATGGCCTGTCTATTGCATCCCATGTATGTAAGTGGATAAGGATGTCCAAGATATGGTAAGTACTTACTATTAGTGTCTATTTTCACTCATTAAAATAATTTTTTACTTGAAAATCATCCCCAAAAAAATGTGATTTTATAATTTTCTCTAAGCCTTCCATTGAGACTACCACACTTTTTAGCCCTTCAATATTTTAATTTTTTTAGGTTAATTAAGTTTGTGTGAATTATTGATATATTTTTAATTCCACTTGTGAATATTTATTAAGGTAGTGGATATACTTGTATGTTTATGTGAAGTTCCAAACCTCCCAAGTATGTCATTTCAAGAGTTTTTCTAGAAAAATAGAATAAGTTTATATATATATATATATATATATATATATATATATATATATATATATATATATATATAACAATAATTCCATCAGAAATATAAAAATATTATCTTATGTTAATAAATTTTAAAAGTAGCAATAAATTAAGATAAAGAATGTGAGTAAATTTTCACTCTTTATAAATAAGCATGTTGAGTTTTTTTTTTTGGAAAACATCTTAGGATAGATGCCACACTCAAGTGATATCTAATGAGGTAGGGGTATCTCTTCCACCAAAATCATCTAGGGATCATACTTGGTCTACCCCATTCAACATGATCAGATAATACCAACAATATTATCATACCTAACCATAAGCAAATTAGTTTCTATGGCATGCATGTGGTAGCCAAGAATATCAACAAGACTGATAATAAGGCTCATGCATAAAATCATGGTCCAAATGGAAAACCCAAAAAGGTTCATAACAAGATAAAAATTATAAGTAAGCCCCATCACCACAAAGAGAGATGGATAGAAAGAAACAATCATCCAAATATAACCAAACACTAGCTACATTTTCCAAAATCTAGAGAAACAAATATAATGAAGACTTGAGAAACTAGTAATGTGATTGTCCAAGATGATCATTCACAAAACCTCATCTTTCAGCTTAGATGCTCACCATAAAAGACGGGGACCATATCCATTCACATTAGATTGATAAAGATCCTAATTATAAAATGCATCAACTACTTTATTGTTCTATCGTAGAGTATGAAAATAAATAACCCTATCAAAATTTTGTTGAAGACATTGAATTTTGTTGAAAATTATTCAAATTCTCCAACCCTTGGAGATATTAAGTCTAGGTTTTAAAATCACTTGGACCTATAAATTAGAATTAGTAGCCAACTGAATGTTCCTCCATACCACTTTCAAAAGTTTTCATAAGAACCTCCCCAATAGCCTATCCCTTGGATAAATTATTATTAGAAACACCAATTCTATATGAGAAAAAAATTCAATGGAATTATTAAAATTCCAACCAACACTCCTAATTCTAGCATAACATAGATTCTCCCTTGAAGTGTCATCTATATGAATATTATTTCAACCAAAAAAGGGAGTAAAGGAATGATTATGATGAAAGAGATCATCTTGTGGGCAAGGAGGAGAGGAAATGATGTGTATCTCCTAAAAAATACATTAGATCATTTGGAGGGAACCTTATGGTGTTTCATCATGTGTTTTACTAATTATCTAATATTATCAAAGGTTGATTTCCAAATACAACCACTATTAGTACTCTCCCTTTTTAGGATGATATCATTTCATTCCTTTCAAGTATTCCACAATAAAATATTAATTCCAGTCCAAAGAATATGATAAAAAGAACATCAAATTAAAAAATGTAGTGCCAATCCTAAAATGGTTGTATTAGAGACATAAAATTTATCTAATAAATACCCAAAATCTTTATGCAATGCTGCCACAACTTAATGATCAAGGGACACAAGAAGAATAAATGATACATATTTTACTCATTATTTTAACAAAGTTCACATCTAAAAGTACCATTAAATACCCTTTTCATATGTTAATTTCCTAAAATAATTATTCCATGAAGGAGTAACAAGAGAAAAACCTGACTTTAGGCTAAAGATTAAGATTCCATAATTGTTTAAAGATCATCATGAGAGACTGATCAAAATGAGGAAAAAGTGAGTGATAATCATCATCCATTGTATGATCTCCATTATGATTACCTTCCCAATAAAAAATGTCAACATCATCAAGGCAAGAAATATCTCTCTCCTTAATAATATGATGTAAATGGTTTTTATAATCTATCAGAATCAGAATCGACAAAATGTCAATGGGGATCCATTCCCTATCAATAAACCACTTTATGATGGACTTTATAGAACATTTTGAAACTATAATCCAGTAATCTTAATGAATTTATTCCATAAACCCATGAAAATGGGGATATTATTCAACTAAAAGGGGGTACGCATCCCAATAATCAATCCAAAAGTGGGATTTTTTGCCATTATTAGTAATCCAAAATAGATTTTTATTGATCATAGCCTCACCAACTTTGAGGACAACTAAAAAAAAGAGATCTTCTAGAGGGGAGAGAAAATTAGATAATTTGATTTGGAGTTTTATTACATACATATTTAACCTTCAAGGTTTGTGCCCAAAGCTAAGAAGGAGACTAAAGAAGACGCCAATAAATCTTTGTAGCTAAGGTTTGACCATTAAGATGGGTTGATTAGAAACCTAACCACCAGCATGCTTACATACGCAAAGCTTGGTTCATTTCACCAAAGACCCTCTTTGATACATTGAGGCCCTTCCCATAAAAATTTGTGACAGATTTGATCAATTTGTTTGAATATGGTTTTAGGGACATGCAATATTGAATAAAAATAAATGAGGATATCTTTCATAACTCTTTTTTATAAATTATTTTAAAGAAATAATTGCAAATCTCTTTTTAAAATATTTTCACTTAACTATTAAAAGAAAAAATAATTATCCATTTCTATTGTAATAAATACTGCATACATATTTTAAACCACTTTTCTTAGAATATTTTATTGTTTGAATCTCTTTTTAAATTCTACAAACTTAATTATATCAAAAAAAGTTTCAAATATCTTTAAAAAAATCTTACTTCCTCAAACACTACTATAAAAAATAATATCAACAATTTTTTGTTAAGTACACAAAATGTTACAACATAAAATAATTACATTATTCATATAAGGGGCTTACCAAAAGTAGTGAAGGACATGCATGAATGGAAATCATAACTTTGGTATTCCAATTCAAATACAAGTAAACATATATCCGAAAAAAAATGTCAATGTTTTTGCATATTAAATGAATCATGGTTAGAATTTATTTTTAGCCATGAGAATAAACTCATCATTCTCAATCGTAGGGTACCAACTAAAAATTATCAAGATGTCTATCTTGTACTAAAAAAGATATGTGGTGGAGTGCCTTGATATCAAAAGATGTATGAACATATAAACTAAAAATAACCCCTACCCAACAAGGGATGCCCACTTAGTCTTCAAATTAAATATCATTATTTATTAGACTTTGTAAGTATCACAACCTATGATGCAGGTTATCTAATAAAAAATAAAATTTATCCCCAATTTTCCTTAGAGATCATGATACCATGGAATTCAATCCTTCTATCCACATGCATACAAGGTATAAAAAAATTAATCATAACCTCATCAATGAATTTTAAAGTGGCCCAAAAAGAGGATGAGTGTATTGTTGTCAATAATTTCATATTGATTTGTGCAAATGTGTGGTGGAGACAATACATTAGAGTAGCATAGCCATGGTGGTGTTGAAGTATCGATACAATTTTAAGTACCTGACATGTTTGATGAAATTTGTCAATTGAAACATTAACATATATTTTTACATCTATTAAAAATCACTCTCTGAAAACTTTAGTGTGTAGATTTTCAATGACACAAAAATAATGTATCTCTCTTTAATTTTTATATCTTATTATCTACAAATATTGAAAATATAAAAATAATTATTTTTAAAACTTAAGAAAATGATGTTAAAATTTTAAAATAAATCAATGTGATTAGATCTCAAAAAATGAGTTAATTTAAATCTTGAGCAAATGAATGAAATAATATTATCCTATGACAATACTAATAATAATATTCCAAATTTGATTTGAAGACTCTAATCTACATAAGCTTAATATGGTAGGTTGGCATACACATGAAAGGCTTCGTAAAATGCCTAATAAAAACATTTATAGGTAAAATATGTTAGGTTGACATACACATGAAAGGATTAGTCAAATTAATAATATATCCATTTAGAAGTAAAATTTTGTGATTGACCAAGTATTTTATAAGTGAAACATTCCATATGAAAGTACAAAAACAAACTACTTCAACACTAATACATATATCACCACAAGGTCAAAGGAAACATAAGATAATTATCATGCAACAAGAACTCTTATTTCCAAATAGCACCACATGGTCAAAGGAAACATATGATAATTACCATGAAACAAGAACACTTGTTTTGAAATAACATCACATGATCAAAGTAAACATAGGATAATTACCATGAAATAAGAACATTTGTTGCTAAGTAATGCATACCAAATGATAGGAGAAGGGGATTAGTGGTTGGGTTGGGTCTAATAATTATGACCTGAATTGTGGATAAAAGGACCAACTGTAAGATAAAAAGAGACCATTAGTTATTGCACAAGTATCACATTGTCAACAACTTGCACCCATAACATCTAATTATAATATGCCACAAGGTATGTTTTAATTGGTCCCCCATTCACAACTATTGATCACACCTAAAAATGAGAAAAAAATGACATGTCAATGTATAAATTATCATGAAAATTTAGAACACATACAAAATAATCCCAAATTACTTATTTAAACTAAAAAAAACTTAAACTATCTAAATCCAATTTTCTATATTTAGAGGTGGCATAAAATAAAAGATGTGGGACCCCAAAGTGATGGGTCCCAAATATTAATCCCTTCCCCTAAAGGAGGGGTCATGCAAATGAGTTAGCCAAATAAGAAAAAGCAATAAATAATCAATTATACTAATCAAGAAAAATCAACATCAATAACAAGGATGATAAGCACCAAGTCCCTACGGGAGTTAGAATAATATTGAAGACATGAATTGAAATTTTTATGTAAAAATAATTGTCAAAAATGTGAGTGCTGAAATAGTGATACTAATATTTATATACTTTAATATTAGTATGATTGATAATACTTTATCACTGAATATTTACTTAGAAGAAAAGAGATTCAATCCTAGCCATAATTTATGTGGTCAAAGCATAATGGAAGAGTCTCAAATAATTTATGGACAATTAAAATATTTAACTCACAAAACTTCAAACTTTTTCTTATTTGTAGACTAAGGTCTTACTCCAAAACATGGTTGTTCAATGTAGACACAACTATTTACTTATAAATCCAAGATTTATTTGTTATACTTTTGTGGGACATATAAAAATTCTTTCCAATAGAGATTTGTAAAAAAAAGGCTTTATAGCCTAAAAAGTTTAGTCATTTTTTTCGGGTGGGGTTTGCTGACAATATTTGAAAATGAAGATAGGGGAGGGGCAATGTGATAATTAATAAAGTATATGTAAAACTCATTATGTTTAAGGAATAAATATAGTGGGAAGAGTAAGGCCCAGGTCCAAAGCCCCACTATCTATATACACTTTTTAACTCTATGTTTAAAACAAGCATAGCTTTGGTTTTGGTGGTGATTTTTGTTTAGTAGCCCTACATTGGTAGTAGGTTTTGTTACCTTTTTCAAACTTGGATCATTTATGATCCACTATGCCATATATTTCACATGCATAAATATTGACAGATGATCTATTTATTTATTGTAGATTTTTCATTGGGCATAAAATTTGGCAGATGATCTATTTATTTATTTTATAGTCTTCATTAAACCATCAAGATTTGGTTAGTTTAACAATGGCATTTAGTCTCGATCATTAGTGATATTTTCATTTTCATTTTCATTATCATTAAGGTTTTCCTTTGTTTTGATTTCTTGATTATTGTCCACGTGGATTTTGTGTATGAGGCTTTCATTAACAAGTGCATAATTTTTTTGTGTTTAATTGTAAATTTGGAAGACCATTTATTTATATTTATAGTTTATTTGTCACTATATGTGCACACCTACTATTATTTACATCATTTTATGGTAATAGAAGCAAGCATATTATAAAATGACTCTGTCTGATTTCATCTTTCCCACTTCCTAATTTTTATAATGGCCATGGATATGTTATTCTAGTGCAGTTGTATTTGTAAGGTAGGGAAAAGAAGAAGTTGTAAAGGAAAATAAATGTGTCATTTATCCAAGTGTAATAATTTTTAATTGAGAATGATTAAACATGTATAGTGCATACTATTCTCTATGTACAAATATTGATCATCTTTCAAAGACATGGATGAGGTTGACATGCATGTCAAGGGTTTGAAACTAGTCAAAAAAATTACCAATCTATGGATTTAATTATTATCATATGATCCATTATGAATATCAACATTATTTTATTAATGATAATTATTTTATTCTCCCAAATAATTCCAAGCCAACCTAGTGATTTGTATTTAGCAAAAAAAAATATTTCAAATGGGAAAATAAGCCCTAGTTATTCAACATATCAAAATAGTAGTTTAATTAATTAATATGGATCCAATCCAAATTAATTTAATAGAATGAATACCAATAATACGTAACATTGAATTAAATAAGATGGATATTTGGTATACTAACTACAAACTGATGCTAAAAGACTCTAAAGATTTGGTTAAAAAAACAAATACTTTGAACATATTATTACTAGCAACATTTTAGTCAAAAAGCTCTAAAATATTAGATTACATGAAAAGAGACTAAACTTATAGTTAGTTAATATTATATGAATATATCACAAGTAGGATCTAAGAGCTTTGCTTGAGATTTTACTCATCATTCTTCTCGTATAAATAAAGAAGAGTGGTTATTGAGAGTGCTACCAGAATAATGACCAATGCATGTATCCTACATATAAAATTACAAGTTAAAATTAAATTATTTCATAAATAAATATAAATTCAGTATTAAACATATGTTATGAGAAATAAATGGTGGATACCTAGCATGTATAAGTTTAAGGATAGTTTTCATAAAGGGCTTTGTATAGTTATAAGTAAATGAAGCTACCAAAGTTGAAACCCAAATAGTTCCTACTATCATTAGTTTATTTTTAGACACCCATTTCCTTAAGGATGTTGCCACCTCAATCTCTTTTTGAATAATTGAATTTATCAAAATAATTTTTGTGTGATAGATTAGGAAAGGGGAATTAATATATAATCAAGCAATGGTATGGGCATTCCCCCAATTTTACATTAATACTGTAACTCCCTCATATTCATTTTGGTTAGATACCACCATTAGAAAATATAAATCCATAGTTTTTATATCCTCTAAGAGAATAATTTATGACAATAAAATCATTTCAAATAATTACAGACTATTATTATTGTATATCTATTTTGCAGTTGTAGCAACTCAAATTGGCAACCTCTCTGCACCTCTTGTCTTCCCACCAATGAATTAAATGACACTGAGAGCAATCCTCATAGTATTATTTCAAAAAAATGATTTAATATTATGCCTTTTAGTACTAAATGACTTCCCATTGCTTTAATTTAATTGTATTAATAATTTCCTTGCATGAAATATCTATTGTAATTCCTATTTAAAAACACAAATAAATTTCCATTAATTTCACAATTGACAACATAGTGGTTGGCTTTAAAGGTCATTGTTTACTGTAGTTAAATTTGAGCCATGAAATCAATACAAGAATGAATAATTTGATTTTTTTAATTTTTTATTTATTTTCTTTGCTTTGAACAATGTGAGGTTTTTAATAACATTTAAAGTTTTAAACTAATCAATACACAAAAAATAATATTTTATATATTATTGGTTAAAAATAAAGTTTACTATGACAAAAAAAATACATAAAATAATGAAATTTGGTTGGTAGAAAGAACTCAGTTTAATCATAAATTAGATAAATTTCATGACATAAGTATACCCTTTGAGACTAATAACATAAGACTAATACAAACATGAAATTTTGGTGTGTGCAATTTTTCCTAGAATCACTCTCAAGACTTTCAGTCATATTTGTAACCCTCTCATATATGATACCCTCCCTTATTTTTTCCAAGGGATAATATCATACAACTCAACTAAATAAATTATAATTAGTTAAAATCACATCACTATAAATTAACAAAAATATTAATTATAATTAATCTTAATTATCCATAATATAATAAATTATAATTAATCCTTAATTACATTTAATCAATAAAATTATTGATATTTATGAAACTGTAAGAATATTTAATTAAAAAATTTAAATCAAAATTCATGAATAATTGAAACATTTATTTCTTCACCATGCATTCATAATAACACAAAAAATCATTTAAGAATAGGCCCTACATTCATTAGACTATGAATTAAATATGAATTATACTTGGTTTTTTAATTACAAAATTTGTACAAACATCCTATGGGATTGTTAATAATTGAGGGACAACAATGCCTCCAAATAAATCCCATATTTATTTTAGGTCTTTCTAGGTGTTTTCACCCTACTAGTATTTTGAGGAAGGAGATAAGTTTTCCTGAGATCCATGCAAAATTCTAGAAAAGTGAACAAGGTTTTTAGAGCTCCAAAGATTAAAAAACAAGACATTTAAGTCAGATTTTGCATGTGTGATAGTTTCTAAAAACGTTACTTGATATGGCTAGAAGAGTGCAATTATAGTACTGAAAGTGTGATTAACCCTTCTAGGGAAAAAAAATTATTCACTACATTTTTCTCAATTTTATTTTCCTCATTGTCTAGACTTGTTATAAATTTTCTAAACCTATTTTGCATTATATATTTTTAAAACTACCCCAAGATTTGTGACATTTAATATATTTTTTTAAACCCCATCCATTGTCATTTATTACCCCACCATCACATTTTATGTAATTAAGTCTAATTTTATTATTTTAAATATGATTGGGCTTATTTATAATGTATTATGGATAGATGTATTACATGTTGATGTAAACCCACATTCTCATAAAATAATTTCATAGTGAAACATAATATATGCCTTCATCATTGTTTGTTGTGAAGATGTTTTTCTTATGTAGAATGAATTACAAAAAGTTGTTAGGTCCCAATTTTTATTGTTTTGATGTGTCAAGGCATAATTATAATACTATTACACTTTAGAGGAAGAGTGTATAATATCATTAGCACAAATATCTTAAATTCATATATTTAAAAATAAGTCAGGATATATCAATCTTGAGGCACTGATCCTAGATTTTCCACATATTTACTAATTAATGAATCTATTACCTTCTTTGTAAATAGTTCCCTAAGTAGAGACAAATTGCCTCAATATAGCTATATCATTGCTTTGGGATAAAAAATTCTTCTAAGAAAAGGACTATAAACCCCACTACATGCCCTAGATGTTATGACTTTTTGATCAAATTATCTAAGTAAGAAGAAAGAATATCCATATGATGGTCAAATTTCCATCAAATTTAAGGTTGAAACTACCATATGATAGTTAAATAGACATCAAATTTAAATTCAAATATTAATTATTAACATCTCAATAAAATTATAGTCCACCACTACCCTCTACAACCATTGTAGCTTATGGCTATCAATATAACTAGTACATATATATTAACTATAGGTATCTAAAAATGTCAAGAGATGTCAATCTTGAGGCATTTATCTTATATTTTTCATATAGCACATTGATTGATGACTCCATTACTAATTTGGGGCCTAGGAGTGACCCAGTGGACAACCTACTTAAATGTATTTAAGGTAGTCGTGTGTGGAATAAAATTTAAAATATTGTTTCAAAATTGTAAAACATGTAATGGAATCTAAGAAAGATGAGGCAAGAAACATTACACATTCAAGATAAGTGTTGGGCCTTCAAAATTCACCTATTAAATTAAGTACACTAAAAGACCATGGAATAATTAAAGGGACTTTTGTCCTCTCATTTTGTGGTTGTTTATAGAATAGTCTAGGGCATGAGTTAAAGGTATTGGGATCCATTACATAGCTTGCTTAGAATGAGTCTCCAAGAGATGAGTTGTTACCACCAAAATACCAATACTTTTTACATATATAATGACTTCTTACACAAATAAATCCTCTCTAAATGTCCACTACTCTATTAACTAGGGATCTAGAATTGGGATTCAAGAAACTTAATTCAAATTATTAATTGGATAAATGTCAAAAAGATGGAAAGGGTAAGGTATAAAAGGAAGACTTCTCAATGAATATGTAAATAACAAAGCGTAATACCAAGTTTAAACCTTGCTAAAGTTTCACCACTATATGGTGGGTTTCACACAAGCTCATACTTCAGCCACATAGGGAGGGGAACAAAGGAAAAATCATGTGTTCCATTCCTATAGCTTCATTCCATAGATAAACACTTAAAAGAGTGTAGTTAACATGCACACAAACATATAACTACCTTATAAAATGAGAAAAAAATGTAGAAACTAACTAGAATAGCATATTTCTCATTCTTGATTAGACACACATATTGAAAAAAATATCATAGCATAGCTTTCATCACTAATATTCTCTCATTTTACCATAAATTTAGAAGGTATTCATAAATTAGACACAGCAGACTATAATTAAAACCCACATAATGCAAAAATTGTAAGTACATTAGTTATTCATGCCTTTTATTAAAAAATACTAACCTTTCAACAATGCTACAAAGCAACATATATAGGGGTGAGATGGGATCCACCACTAATTTTCTTGGAGTCCCATTCTGATCCATCATGGGAAAAATAATTATAACAATATAATAATGTGTCCCAAAATAGACAAAAGAGGGAAGAATACAAAAAACAAGACAACAACTTTCCCTTTTAGGACCATAAGAAGAATACAACTATCATCAATTAGAACCCTGAGGGGGACCACTTGCTAATTACATTGAGCACCTTGTTGAGTTGTCAATTCTTACATAATGATATTATCCTCTATATATAGCTAATATAAGTTGACAAGTTGTTAAACAAAACATTAGCATGGGTCAAAAATTTACCATGTGCCTTAAGAAGAGCCTCAATAGAGACATGCATTGCATTAATCTAGTTGATGTTGGTGGTTTACTAGATGGCAAGCTCTAGAATATCTTAGGCCCCATCTTCATTATCCTTTACCACCTTCTTCTTCATGGTTTCCTTGAAATTTTCAAGGTGGACCCAAGATTCATCAGTGTTGAGTAGTGTGCCATAGGGGAGGGAAAACATAGTAATGTTGACTTCCTTAAAGAGAGAAAGGATTTGGTCCATGTTTTTATTCAAAGGTCTGATGATAGCTTGATGTCCTTGAGCTAATATTATAATGTTATCTTCATGACCCATGAAAATTTCTAGTATAAATGGAGGTCCATGAGAGGAATGAATTTGAGCTGAAGAAACATCCCCTCATTGATAATTATGACCATATTATTACATTTATTATCAATTATGATGCTCTTGTCTAGTTACTACTATGCTCTATATAAGATCACACTACCCTTTGAAATATATTTGATTACCTCTCTTAAGGTTAAAAATAATTCAAAAAGTATTTCCTCCACCTTTCCAATGAAGTTGACTAGAAATGAACTCCTAAATTTGGACTCCCATTTCTTGACCTATTCCTTGAGATCCACCATAAGCTTCTCCATCAACTCATTTGTGGAATGTACCACATAGACTAGGTCTTATGCAATTTATTCTCCACACAATGGGTTTCCCATCTTGGGTGAATGTTTGGGTCATCACCCTCTTCATCTTTCCAGTACCTTTGTCTAATTGCAGATGGATGTCTAGGTCTCCATGGTAGACCATCTTAGATCATTATGATCCTAAAGCTTCCACATTACCAATCTAACCTTGTCCTCCCATTATTCCTAGGGGTATTGAAGATGAGACAACAACTGAAGCAGATGGTGGAGACATGGGTAGAGGTGGTAAGAATGGATGAGGGATATGAAATGAGATGGAAGGTGGAGGGGGATCATGGGTAAAAATGGAGGAGTGAATATGGGGTTTCTCATGGGAAAAAATATGATCTCAATTGGTCCTAAGTAATATGGACTTGGGGGAAATTATGCCCAAGAGTTGGGTGTTCATACTAAAAGAGGATATGGGTTGATCAAATCTAATTCTAGGGGAATTAGGTGTAAGAGAGAGGCCCAAAATGGTGTTTTAGGTGTAGGAAGAGGCTGTAGTAATGGCCTATGGTAAATTAGCTTTGGGTGCTTAGTAATTCTATTAAGGGCTCATTTATGGTATTGTTTCACTTGGAGGAGTAGAACTAGAAGGGGTCTAATATGTAGAGAGGTATTTAATGCATAATATATTAATTCCTAAAATTGGTGGGTTACCCAAGATTTTTTCATGTGGACCTATTAGGGCATTGAATGCTAAAAAATTAGAAGATGCCTACACAATCAGGGTCAAAGGAATTTTTGGGTCAGTTAGATTAATGGGAGGTACCAAGGCTATAAGGGCCAATATGATTATAGGAGTAGGAGTTGAAGCACTAAAAGGTATTGTGTCAATCATATAGGCTAACCCAAGGATAGTTGTGGGAGTGGGCCAACCTAGTACATTATAAATTGGAGGGGAATGGAAGGTTAGAGAACCTAGAGTTTAAAGGATCAATAGAGTATGAGACCCTTGGGAAACAATTATAGGGGACATGATAAGGGAAGTCTATGCCTAGGTTTAAAAACTATGAGGTGCTATAATTTCTTGCCTAGATATACCTAAGGTAAGAGTTGAAGGCTATATAGATTACAAATTTTTTGCGTAATGGGAGCTATTATGAGACTTAGAGCTTCTAGAAAGGTAAAGAGTATGGGCAACATGAGATTGGCCTAATTGGGAAGTTCTTATATGTGAAGTATAAGTTAAATTCATTGAAGTTTATTTTGTGATCACTTTTAATACCAATTCATAAATCCTCCTCTTAGTGGTTGGGACCTCCACAGTAGGTTATAGGGGTAAAAACCTTTTCTCCAATATGAATCTAGGTTGTGTTTGTTGGGCTCTGGGAAAATGTGTAGCTTTTATATTTATGATTATCTCAACATCATTGGTAGGTTTGAAGCGTATGGCATCATTTTCATGGATCTCATGATGGTAATTAATGTTTGTCTTGGCCCAATAGAGTTTTACATGAGCCTTGACCTTGCCCTAAGGATTCCACTACCTATTATCGTCTTTGGGGAGATTGAAGGAATCTTTGTGTGTGGCCATGACCTAGAGGTCTAGGGAGGTATTTTATTCATGGCACCCTATGATTATGATTAGGTAAGGGTTTGAATATTATGTTCTATTAAGATAGAAACTAGTTATGTCATTCATAAGTTGAAAGGCAATCTCATGTTGTGTTAGCTAGTCTATGAAGAATTAGGGCACTTTGAAAGGAGGTCCCTAAATGCCTTATACTATGATGACCAAGTGGTCCTAGTAGTATCATTAGGAATTTATGGTGAGGATGGAATCCCTCATCTCCTTTGATAACCCTGGCATAGGTTTTTTGTTGATTTCCAAGTATACTAGAGGGTAGAAGTGATCACATATGTCCAATATGTGGTGCCTAAAATGGTGAATGTAAAATTCGGTGAAGACACATGGAAGAGGGAACCCATAAGTATCTATTGTGTAAATTTATGATCTTAAAGTCAAAGGTGGTACATGTGGCATAAACCAAATGAAACATCATGTAAAAATTTCCCCCATTGTAAACCTTAGGGACCTACTACGATATATTGAAAGTGATTATGTCCCTGAGAGTAGGGACTTGCTTTTCTTTGAGGATTATGCTAATCAAGGGGACCTAATTTTTGTTGACATGAATTATGTCGTTCTATCTACATATTTGGTTGAAAAATAACATGTTTATCTACACTCCCTCTTTAAAGGTTTTGATAGTGTATGATTCGATGTCCTCATTGTTAAACTAACAATCAGTGTTCTCATCCTAATTATGTAAGGTCTCATGGATGTTTTGGGTCTTCATACATACAATGGTGACTTTATTATCATATATAATGTTGTAATCAAGGAGGTTATAATAGTCTTTAAGGTGGCCCTAGATATATTCAATTTTGAGTCCTTGATTTGGTGAATGAATGATGTCATTGGTGCACTTAGATGTTTATAGTAGATAGGCAAATAGATTATCATAGGGGGAGGATTCATAATTGGTCATGTTTTTTACATGCCTAAAGATCTGTTAAATATCAGGTCACTTGATAACTCAATATCATCATCCTTAGGCTTGCCATCAAATCTAGGTATTTGAATATCTTCAATTGTCTTGAATATTTCACTTTAGTGCTTGAAGTGTGTGACCCCCTACAAGAATGTAATATTCCTGAACTCTTACTCTGGATTAGGATTGGATCTATATGCCACCATCTTTAAATTCCATGATTCTATTTAATCAATAATTTTGTAGAGATGTACATCAAAATTTAGTAACAAATCATAAGAGGGATCTAAATGATTTGAATTATGCATACAGATAATGATGAGCCCAATTTTAATGGGATCTTATTGGGATATGGGATAATTTACAATAATGTCATTGGTGGCTCATGGTATGTTAATTAACCTCTAAGATGAAATCCTAATTTTGGAATAATTATTTTTTCCTTTTATTTGGATTCGATTTTATGTAGAATCAACCTTAATTGGATTGGCTAGTGACGGTGGGATATTTTTAGGTGTCCAATCAATAACTAACCAAATAGGCCAATAAATGTAGAGAATGTGATGGTCACATGACCAATTTTAAATCTCATGGAACCCTAGACACATTTAGATATTGTCAAGTGTTATATGTACAATGATGTAAAGGAATGGAACTATGAGTTTAATGTAGTGGTGGTTCTCTATGTGTATGACAACCTAGGGTGTATGGGTAGACATGGAAACCTTTGATTGGATTAGGACTCCCAATATTCTTACAAATCTAAAAATTATAGTTGTATAGGTACACATGGTGATATTTGATTAGATTAGGGTTCTAATTCCTCTAAAAAATCTAGGTGTATAGGTACATGTCATTACATCTAGGTGTGTAGGGTTCTAAGGTTTGATTGAATTAAGCCTTTGACAACTCTAACAACTCTAGGTGTATGGGTACACATGGAAATATCTAATTAGATCAAGCCTCTTGAGCCTATGATATCTCTAGGTATATAGGTACATGGGGAGATATTTGATTGTATCAGGACTCCCATTGGGTGTACAGGTACATGTTTAAATATCTAATTAGATCGGGCCTCTTAGGCCTCTAATGACTCTGGGTCCTTCAAAACATACAAAATGTTGAGTCATTTAAAAAACATTTGTCAACAAAGAGATACTTACCTATCAAAATATAACCCCCAAGAGGACACTATATAGGCTCTGGTACTAATACTATAGGACCTATTGGTTTCAGATATTATTTGAGAGGAAATGTTAGTGCATGAAAATCAATTAAGTATAAAAATATTTAAAAACACAATGAAACTCGCCTTTTCAAAACAAACATCTCATGGAAGATATTTAAATACAAAAAAATAGGATCTATCAAGACTCATAAAATATTAAATATTGGGGTACAACAAGTGACCAACATTTTAAAATTAGATGAGGTCTGAAAAAGAGCCATAATTATGAGATTTTTGTCTTATAGAGGTCCCCTTTTCTTCTTCATAAATGGATATGTTGGTCATAACAAATAGAAATTTACTAGAATGGTGCCACTTCTATTCAATATAAATAATTAGTATGTGAAAGAAAATTTAAAACAAAGTTGTAAAATTTCAAAACATCTAAAGTAATCTAAGAAATATGTGGAAACAACATTACACATTTAACACAAGGAGCTTTTTAGAATGGTGCCACTTCTATTTAATAGAAATAATAGGTAAAAGTACATATGTGTACCATGTTCAAAGAGATAAAGAATGGAATTTTTTGTGATCATCAAGGGATAAAAATATTGACTAATTCATCTAGATTACAATATCATAAAACATGATAGGGAGAATAGGTTACCATGATCAAATAGGAATAAACATCTTCTCTTATTTACTTGGTCTAGGGAGTCTATCATTTGATACAAGATGCTCAAGACATACAAGTATTCAAGATATTGTAGACATGGATGATTAGTAAAAGGAACAATGGTACATCACTTTTTTATTATTTATGTGTGTCCCCTTATATATTTGTGGTAAAATATATACCAATATAAGGAATCATCTGCAATAAATAGTTACAAAAGTACATTTATATAATAGTTCATCTTCTTCCCATATGATAGTTCAACATCTTAATAGGTATGAAAATTAAACTTCCATCTATGCTACATTTCTAAAAATATCCCTGATATGATGCAAACATGGGAATTCCACCTAGAATTCTACATGGTAGAAGAGTTATAGTATGTGGATTTTAAGTCATGCATTGATCTAGACTATTTTATGGTAGGCTAGAAGGTGCAATAAAATCATGTAGAGATGTCACATGTTTTTATGTTTTGGAATGAGATGGTGTAAAGGTACATATTCATGTCTAGATATATAGTGTTGCATGGTGTTAATTTTTACATTGCATAAATGCACAAGGATACTATATGGTCTATAAAAGTGCCACACATTACCATGATGATTCATCTTGGTGTTGCACAAGAATCTAAGGATGTAGAGAGACTTTATAAATGTTGTAGAGATACATAGGTTATGTTGTCCAAATAATATTTTGTGTAATTGTACAATGTGCATAATATTTCATTAGTTCCTTGTTTCAACTTGATATGACCTCAATAATCTAAATAATGGACAAGGAGAAGTTTCAGTTTCTAAATGAAGCTACTTCACCTGACTTTATGGGTATGCTCTGATTGTAGACTATCATACCTTTATATAAAGATCATTTAATTTTATATATTTTTACATAGCTAAAGATATGTGTGGATTATTTATGATCCCATAAAATATCTCAATTAATTTTAAAACTATCATGCAATGTTTGTAGTTCTAGACTATGAGAGTTGAGTGGTAGTGAAAAGGATGAGTTTGATCTTTCCCTTTTTCACATGAGTGTTGAACTTGATATAGAAGATGTTGACATTAGTGCAAGGATATATTATTAACACCTTATAACTTTAATAATATATGGTGTCTCACATCATCTTATATCAATCATCCCCCTTAATGATTGATGGTCTTCATTGTTGTTAATTTTGTGTTCCATGATAAGGGTGTTGAAACAATGCTCCAATAAGAAAATCTATTTACATGGTGATGTTGACTCTTATTCCTAAGAATTAATGTATTATTTTAAATCCCTAAAAATAGATGTACATATACCATTTTGTTTTATGGTGTGGTGCACTACATGGGATGCCAATGATCATGTATGTTTGAAAATTATACTTGTGCTTAAAAGTGTTTCATTTATCCTGATAACAAAGTGTAGAATCAATGATGGATTCCTATGAATTATAATGGATGTATGTGATCTTTGTAATATAATTTTGATAAGTTGGAGTTTATTTACTCATGCTACCTCTCAAGGAATGTGAATAATTAATGTACGCAAGAGTGGATTACAAGTGAAGTATATATATGTCAGATGGATGTTGCATGATTAAGAATGTATCAAACTCTAAAATATGATCCATTGATCTCCATGATATGGTGATATTGATACCAAAAATATTTTCATTATATAATTTTTATGTCCAATGCCAAAAATCTAAGATACATGAGTGAATTTGATAAATTCCATATTCTCTAGCTCTACAGAGAACTATTAAGATTTTTGTGTTGGTGATAAACATGCTACTACAACTAAATTTAGTCTGATATTAGTGTAGAACTATAGAGGTGTTAGTACACAATACAATATGTGCTATGAAAACATACGTATATGAGTATATGTATAACACAAAAAATATTATCCAACTAATTATTGATGTGAGAAGCTTGGAACTTGTAAGACCATTTTAGAGAGGAACATACTTTTCCCTATTTATCAAGATCCATCCATCTATAGTCTATCTTTAATGAATGTGAATTTATTTGCATATGAATGTCTAAGAAAAAATAGGTAAACTTGGAATGGTTTATTCTTTCATAGAGAACATAAGGATGAATAGTCCAACATTGCTGAGTTATATGACCATTGTGATGATAAGGGCTAAGAGTATATAGAAAGTGTGATGTATTTATCTAACAAGAGCTTCTTCATCATAGATGAGCCATGTGATTCTCTTTTCACTGTTAGTGTGTAATTTATGCCAAGGCATAAGTTTTGGTTGATGTTATTATTTCACAGGTTTATTTTTCTTGAAAGTTTGCACATGTCCTTAATATTGATTCTATGTGTAGAATTTTTTTTTAAATCTTGAAATTGTGATTTCTTTTGGAATTTATGGTGTTCATGCCTATCCCTATGTTGTGATGGCATAGGTTTATAATTATAAGTCTCTATGTGTGGCCATAGTTCCTTATGCATTAAGCATGTCTAAGATGATTACATGTATTCTTCATCTCTATCACATAGATATTATGATGAGAAACCTAGTGCACAAGTGATAACACAGGTTTTCTTATATGAAATGTAGTTTTAAAGCATCATTAGCACATGATTATGGTGACAAGTGTATGAATCTTTTTCTTATTATGTTTCAACTAGTGTAACCAAGACCCATATTATATAGTCTCATATCCATATAGAGTGGATTTATTATAACTTGAACCTTCCTTCCTAGGCCTTGGCCATCATATCCCATTTTATTTAGTATATATTGGAACCAATTCCCTTGGTTTTATTCTCAAAATTTCTAAACAATATTGTTGATGAATTAGACTATGGTGAAAAATAGGGACTTGTAAATTTCTTTTCCATCATTGTCTCCACATTACATGTCACTATTGGACATGGTGAATTACCTATAACTAGAGGATTAGTCACTTGAAAATCAATGCACTTAACTTTGAGTCACTCAAGTTATTTCTCCTTAGTAGATATCTCATGCAATAGATACTGCATGATAATAAGACATCTATCCTTGACATGAAAAATGTTATGGTGGACATGCTCAATAAGATTAATGTTGTGTTTCATGATATCTCTTAGTTTCTCCATGATAGTATTAAATCCATTCTCCTTGGAATAGAGAGTTTTTTTCAACTATTGATTCTAGTGTTAGAGATGTTGGATCTCCTCAAGCAATCATGTGTTCTTTTCCAGAGGATTTGAAAGAGACACTTCAATATGGGACTTGTTCACCTTCCTAATCACTTTTCCCATGAGTACAATAGAAATGAAAATGAGAGTATGTTTGGATAACACTTGAAAATGAAATTTAGGTTATATGTGTTATGATACCACTTATTTAGGGCCTAAGGATGACCTAGTGTATATCTACTTAAATGGATTTAAGGTGGTTATATGTAGAAATAAGTTTAAAATAGAGTTGTAAAATTAAAAAATATTTAATGGAATCTAAGAAAGATGTGGCATAAAACATTACACATTAAACATAAGTATTTTGGGATAATGGTGTCATTTATTTTCAATATAAAGAATCAATAAAAATACATATGTGTATAATGCATAGAGAGACAAGGAATGAAAATTATTATTATCAGCAAGGGATAGACATCCTATAGACTATGGTATCATCATTCATGGTGTGTAAAGTATGTTCCCATGATCATAGAGGGATAAAGATCCTAATTAATTTACCTAGGTTGGGTAATAGATCATTTAATATGAGATTCTCAAGACATATATGTATTCAAGATTCTATAGACATGGCTGATTAGTATAGGCAAAAATGGTCACTCATTTGGTTTATATCTTTGTGTGTCCCAATTTATATATAAGTTATATTTCATATCATTAAAAGTAAAATTTTTCAACATATGGTTAATAAATTAGGTAGTTATATAACAGTTCATCTTCTACATATGTGACAGTTCAACGTTCTAGTAGGTATGACAATTGCACTTCCATATATGATGTCTTTCTAATAAGATCCATGACATGATGAATTTTTTTTAATTCCACATATAATTTCATGTGGTATAAGATTTTTTTTAGTGGATGTTGAGTCATGCACTAAGCTATACTATTTTGTGGTATGCTAGAAGGTGTTGCAGAAGCACATAGGGATGTCACATATCTGTATGTTTTGGCATGACATGTTTCAAATATTTAGAGTCATGTGAAGAGTTGTATTATTTAATAGTTTTCATATTTAAACTTAAAAATTTATAAAGGATACCATAGGGCCTATACAATTGTTTCACATTACCATGGTAATTCATCTTGGCATTTCATAAGCACACAAGGATGAAAAGATTCACTATGAGTGCCACAAAGATACAAAAGATATATTTTATGCATAATCTTATGTGTAATTCCTTTATTTGCACAAAATTTACTTAATACCATGTATCAACTTGAGATTATATTATTAATTTTAAAAATACATGAGGAGATGCCATAAGTTATATAAGAATATAGTTTTCTTGACACGACCTAACTTTTCTAAATGTGTTTATGGACTATCATACCTTTTATAAAAGATCATTTATAGAGGTTCACAAAGATAAATCCATATGAGTATTCTTTTTGAGACCCTAAAACACTCCAAAGACTTCCAAAATTGTCATGAAAGGTTTATAATGCTAAACTATGAGAGCTATGTGGTAATGCAAAGGATGAGTTAGATATTTCCATTTTACACATGGGTGATGAACTTGATAAAAATTTGTTGACATCAATGTAATTTCATGGATTTTGAGGATAATTACATGGAAATTCACCCTAACACATAAATGTTATATACATTATGTGTGCATGTAATATCTATAATATGTATGTGTTATTGGAACTTAGGTTTAGGAACACCATACCAAAACGTGTATGCATTATGTAAAATGTGCATAAAGTGTACGTGATATAAAATTTACATATTATATTAATTTAAACAAAAAATAAAAAGGCCTAAACTCATGGGAATTTTCATTCTCACTAATTATGTTATTTTCTTTGGCCTTATCTATGTTAAACCACATTTGCTTCATGTTTGGATGAGGAGAAAAAAGTTATAATCACTTGTTACCTCAATGAATCGATAATTATATTGTGTAATGGAGGTAATAAATCAAAAAATAAACCTATTAACACTATATTTTAGAAAAAAAATTATTTACATATTTTTATTGTTAAAACCCTTTTTCAATGAGCCCATTCCACTATAAGAAAATAGCCTCGTAACCCTCCAAACCATCATAACCCTATTAAACCTTGTATCCCTCCTATAGTTCCACAATACCACCCAAAAATTTAAGAGGATTTGGTTTCACACATATTAGAAAACAAAATAGAAATTGAACAAACTTTTAGGAGAATGAGGGACCCCACTTCAACCAACACCCACTGCACCCATTTGGCCAATACCTATTATCAATTTAAATTTACATGATTAATAATTTTTTCCATCCTTATTACTTATATAATATCATGGAATAACTTTTAGGTTGTGGGTGGCCTAATTAGTGAAGTGATTCTCTAGTTGGGCTAGCTCCCTTGATGCTTCACCCAAACTACTACTAAACCTACTTAGATTTCAAGGAAAAGGGGTAGAAAAAGACTTAAAAACTATAAATAAACATGGAGGTTATGTACCAATATATTTTTTTCCTCTATTTGATTAAATATACACTATTTGAATCAAGAAAGCTATACTCCTTGCACAGACTACAACTTTGACAAGACTATCGCATAAGTATTTTATTGAGAGGTTCAATAATTCATGACATTACTTAGGAGGGTATAAATTGACCTTACCAAGGTGAAAATGATATAATTACACTTATAAATCCTACATACAATGAGGAATAACACCATAATGACCTATAATAAGTGTCTTTTCTGCACAACAGTGAGTAACTATGGACAACAAGCTAGGAAGATGACTCATTCACTAGATAAGATCAACAAAATTATATATATTCACACATTAAAAAAACATATAGATAGGTAAATAATAATTCTTTAATGCTTAAAAATTTATTCCAATACAAAATGGCTAGGGTTTCACCATAACCAATAGAGGCTACCTTTTTCAATCAAATTTTAGTACTTATATACATGAAGATGGGTTAAGAGAGTGAGGTAGGTGTAGAGATGCCAATCATGGCTACCATATAATCATGTAATTAGTTTCATAAAATAAGTGAAAGAGAGGAGAAGAGGATATTTTGATCCTCTTTCCCATGTTTTAACTCAAAAGGTATAAATATTCAATAAGTTGGTGAAGAGATGAGTAAAAGACATTCATTATGCATCTTGAACTACTTCTTCTTGATTGAAAGAGGAGTTATGAACTATTTATGGTGAGATGTATTTAAATCTTGACACATTATAGGTTTTTTATCTATAACAATCTAAAAATTCAAGCTGACAAATCATCATGAAGAAATTTATGATCAATGGATTTTTAAACTGCTCCATACTTGCTTTAAGAACACTTGTAAGACTAGTCATGAATTTTCTACTTTGTATGAACTTGAAGTTACCAAGAAACCTATTTATAACCACCTATCCTACCTCTTTGATATTTTTTCATGTTTATGAATCTTCCATATTGATTTTACATGGTGTATCAATCTCTCTAAGGTCTTCAACATCTGTCTAACTATCATTAAGTCTCTGGGTGTCTTGAAACTCCTCAAAAGCATACACATAGGCATGTAACCTATAATTTCAAGTCATTTTCTTGCATTTTACCCCTCAAACCTTGTTTATTATTCATGACACTTCATATTAGGGCTTTAAAATTATCTCACAATGTTTTCCCATGATCATAAGTGATCCCAATATGTTCAATTAGGTCTCACTCAACCAATCTTCATGAACAACAACTAAAACTTACAGTTTTTAGGCCTATTTTATACTCCCTTTAGAACACACATGCCAAATATTTTTATCTAAAATATGCTTAATGGTTGTTAAAATATCATAAAAGTGGTTTTAGAACCATTGCAATCCATTTTGGGCACTTAGAAGACTAATTTAATCCATCGAGCTTCTTTTAAGGTTTTAACAAGGTCTTAAGGTGTCAACTTTGTTAAAGATTGTTCATAAAGAAAAAATCCTTAATATTCTAGATAATGCCACAATATTGAAGTAGGGGGACCTTATTTACCTCCCCAATATCCATTATGACCCATGCAACTCCTCATTCAATTTCACACGTAATGAAAGTGACTTTCTCAGGTAATACATGCCTGTTGATGAACTCAAGAAGGCTAATTTAGAAAAAATAGGTATAAAGGTGCCTGATATTATATTCTACCCTATTAGAACCATGAACCAGGTAGCTATCTATTCTCCCTTGACATCTACAATGGTGGACTAATGTACCAGAGCATTTCACACCTTTCTTTCCCTGTAATTTCCTCATTATGACTTGTTTAAATGTTATAAATGATAACTAGAAAGTTACTAAAGCATTCCAACTTTGTAAGTTGATTTTTAAGACACCTTGGTAAATTTTAATGATCAAGGTACATATATAATGACATTTAACAAGCGTTAAATGACATGGAAGACTCCTATACAATGATAGTTAGACCCTCATGTTTGATCTCTCATAGCAAGTTTTATTACAACATTAGAGCATGTCATAGAACTAAATAAAATGAATACCTTAAAATTTCCAAAAGTGTCTTAAATTCTCTAAAATGATTGAAATTTCCATGTTTTTGACTCACTAACTTTGCTCCTTGGTCTATTTTCTCAGCTTGAAACACAATGTCCTCTTAGATGATCATCTCCTTCTTGTTTTCTTCATGGTTTAAGCTTTACCTTGACTTTCAAAAAAACATTAAAATATCCAAATTTACCTTACTATTCTATGAAAAACACTTTGTATAAGACCATATTGAGTGACTTGATGACAAGACTAGGTGTTTTGACTCACTTTTTTACTAGACCACCCTATGGGACTCTGAAAGCTACTAGGAACAACATAATGCTTACCACTATGAGAAAAAACCATGACCAATAAAAAACTAATTAGATGGATATCAACAAAATTAATATCATTATGACCAATTTTTAAAATGATATTAACCTATGAAGGCTAATTTTGTCTAACATATTTAGTGACCTCTTGGGATTACATCCCTGTTATGTAACTAGACCAATGGTATTGATAGTCCATTGGGATATGGGGTCATGAATGCTTCTTGAGTTGAAGTAATACTAAACATTTAACTTGATAATATCCTTTAAAACAAACTAAAAACTGAGGAAAAATCTCAAAACACACACTATACACACACATGTCATAAGACACTTGGAGGAAAGAAAATAACAAAAGCAAACAAATAAACATTATCTCAATCACTTAGGAAAAACAAAGACTTATATAGTATGTACAATACTAAAAAATAACCTTGTAACATGGTTTCAAATTTATCTTATTTATTGGGATATTCAATTCCTCTCCATTTATCTTTGAAAGCTAAAAATCATTATGTTACTTACGGCTAGTGATAAAATAGGGCCCACTCCATAATTTACCCTCATCACACTTTAACACAAGGTATCCTTATTGAAATTATCTTTAAACAACTCTCCTATCAAAGGTATTATTTATTTAGGCCTGATTGCACTCCATGGTATGCATGACATGGTATCTTATCTATTCTAATGCCATCAACTATATCAACCTTATTACCATGGGATCACTCTCCATCATCTCAAGTTGATGTGATAATTTTAGGGCTAGTAATTTTAGAGATACAGGTAATTTTTCATATCTCTCATAAACAAGCATGTATGTTGAATTACCAACAACCCTCTTGTGGGTGATTTTACCAACCCATAAGGTTGTGTTCAACTTGGTGTGTGTTTTAACCTTTTAGGACTTAGATGTATGTAAATTTTATGCTTGTTAAATATATTAGTATAATAAATTATGGAAATAATATGCAATAAATATACCCAATGATTTATCATAGAATTGACTAGCTTTGAATTTTCTAAAAATAGTAATAAATAGTGCAAATAAAGACTTAGATAAATGGAAAACACTTGATATAAATGATCTGAGTGCTAGAAATTGTGATGGAATCTAGTTTAAATGTCATAAACTATATCCCTATGTTATAATCCCTCCTAGTTAATATTTCCATAATTAGACAATAGCGCCATAAGTGGCAGTAGTGTTAAGATCAAGAGCTTACCAGAGCTTTATTTTATACACAAAGTTTTATATAATTCATAGGCCAAAAACATAGAGAGTAATTAATAACACTGATAATATTATTTCATTCACTCTATATCTTATCTATTTATGACATTAAAAATTTATATGAATATCATTCATATAATCATGGAGATTATCTCTCCATCAAACTATCAACCAAATCCCTATGAATAACTCACACCAACAAACTGACTATAAACGAATATATTGTTATCACAATATATTCAAATAACCAATATAATAACTAACTCATAAATATACTATTTACCTCTCAATAAATACTCATGTAAAAGATAATTTATTAAACTAATACCTAATAGGTAGTGTCTTGATATTGGTAGTAGTTTCCTCTACGTAAGACTATCCCAAACTTCTAGGTGCACCTATGTCTAGATATTTGGGGTCTATTCATAAATGCACAAGTTATGTAACCTTTTATTGTGCCTACAATAACTAATTTATTTTTTAAACCCTAATCCTCCATGCAACTAGGGCATGAGATTAAAAGTGTGTTTGTTAGTAGGGTAGGCTGGACATCCTCAATACCCTACTATGAAGAGAGTTTCCTACATACCAATACTTAGAGGAGGGATCAAACCCAATGTAGTTCTTCCCACCTAAGTCTTGGTGCAAGTGCAAGTGATGCTAGTATGATAGTGGCCTTGAGTTCCTTGAATGTGCTTGAGACTGTAAATCTAGAAAATTTGAGCTTGGGGATGTTGTAGATGGTAGTATGTAGAAGTAAGGTATAATAGGGCTTGATAACCTTGATTTTTTTCAACTTGTTCTATGTTTGAATGTGTATTTTGCATTTAATTTCCATCTAGTGGATAGAAGTAAAAACTTCATTATATATACTATTTTTATGCTTATGTAGATGATAAAAGATGTTTAGGTTGACCTTAGGAGGCTTTTGTTTTGAAAATATATCCATTTGGGAAAAGTTAGGGCAAATGAAATTAGCACAACTTTAGGGACGCTAACACCATATGGTGCTATTGTCCTTATTATGGCACTAGTATCTAGCTGGCAGAACACTAAACATGAAGGGCCAAGATCAGGAAATAAGGGTTTAGGATTGCTTTGGAACTAATTAGGGATGCATGTAGCTTGCATGAAAGTTGGATAAGTGTGAGAATAGGGTCTAAGATATTTTTAGGGCTAATCTTGGGATATGTAGTCTCAAATAACACTCTTAACACTCAATTAACACTTTTGGGTGATTTCATTTGCCACTCCTCTATATTATATAAATGCATCAAATTGAAATGACTAATATAAATGAAAAATAATAATACTTGGACTTACCTAGGAGGTGAAGCCTATGAAACTGAGTCTGATTATGTGAAGTTGGGTTTAAGTATATGAAGCATGCTACAATACGTGTCCTAAAAATGAAACATGCATAAATTAGTCCTTAATTAAGAGATATCAAAATCAAAAGACTAAACTAAGTAAAGAAGTAAAATTGAGCAAAAATATGGGAAAGAAACAAGGAATGAATACACCTCACTGGATATGTGAACCAATGCATGAACCTAGTGATAACCTATGTGTGTGCATGTATATAGTGATAAAATTAGTGAATATATTGGAATGAATTGATGGTTTTCTCAATTATCATGTGTGGGTGGCTCAAGAGCTTAATTTGATTTTGAATCCATCATTTCCCACCCCTTATTGGTTTATCGTGACCTATGAATAGATTGAATTGGATTGATAGTGTGTTCAACCCTCTAATATGGGTGGCTCAAGAACACAAGTAGACTATGACTCCATTATAGCCCACCCATGTGCATTAAATACATCTAAAAATGAACTCCATAAAGTATTATAAATATCTACTAAGTAAATCTTACTATGTATGTTGGCTCTATGGGCACTCAGGTACATTAGGCAGCTCTAGGCCACTAGAGAATATGAACCACTACTGATGGAATAAGGCATGAAAATGGTGTGTAACCTAGAATATGATGTCAATTGTATATAATGTAGAGAATTACATGAAATTTTTCATTCCATCTGATCAACTGGTGTGTGACTAAGTAAATGGAAATAATGTGTCATGTACATGTCCCCAAATATGATATCTAAACATATGGATTATGGATAAAGTTGTAATAAATGGTATCTAAGTATCAGAACTAAATATGGGAATGGTCATGCCATGAATGATTCCCCAAATATAAGCAAATTGATATTAAATTGAGATGAATTAGTATGAATCTAAGCTAAATTGAGTATAACCAATAAATTTGTAACTGAATATGTACAAACCTATATTTTACCTATTGTGTTTTTCTAGACAATCTAAGTTGTTTTAAAACTAAGGCTATTGGACAATACTACCATATATTGGACAATAGTGCCATGTGATGTTAGTGTCCCCATTTGGGCACTAGTGTTCTTTTGGTCTAAATTTTTTGTAACTGTACTGCTCTCTAGGTCACTATTTTCCCACTATGTCTACCTATATCTAATTTTTTATAACTAATCTTATGTGCTAAAAAAAGTATTTTGAGTGTAATATAGGAGCCTAATCCTATGATAAAACACTATGAATTCTCCCTCTTTTGAGGGGAGTTATTGACACTATGTAAGAACTATCCTCAAAAAGAAAAACTTTGCAAATTGTGTGTTAGCTAGAGCATATATGATAATTTCATTATAATCTAATATAATGTGCATACATAACATTAGAATGTAAGAGAATTTGAGCATAAATATGTAATGTAAGATGTATTTCATGTCTATCATTCATGAGGGGGTCAATATAGATGTAATCAATGTATGTAACAAAAAATATGAGTAAAATTGAGTATTTACTTTAGGGGATGGGGCATGATGTCCATCACAACACCTAAATAAGAAGGGTAGATGCATGAGATCCCTTATGGCATAAAAACTAGTGTGTGTAATAAGAAAATATAAGTGTCATGGCCATGATACATAAATTAAAGCATACATACAAAACACATGAGGCACACAAAGTAGGCCAAGGGGCCACAATAAAAGGGATATGGGAACATGTCACTAAATCTAAAAAAATAAGACATATAAGGACATGTTTAAATATCTACATACACAAGAAAAAATCAAGTTGGCTTAAAGCCACATATAATGACATATTCAAATATATGCTTACATAAATTAGGAAAGGCACACACAAGGACATGGGAAAATGTCCAAATCATACATACTTTGAATAGAAGTGATATAGAGCCAAACAAAAATGACATATTCAAATGCCCTCAAATATAAGAAGCATAGAAATATAATCAAGACTAAACTAGGTAAGCTATAAATGAAAGTATACAAGAATATGAAATACATAAAATTATGTAAGAATTAGTATGTACATATGCTAAGTATAAAGTAGTAAGAGCCAAAAAAAATCTAAGTAAGATTAGCATGATAAATATCGAGATATAAAAATGCTAAAATTGGAATGTATAGTATAGAAGGATAAAACTTGGTAATCAAAACTATGTATATGATTCCCTCAAGTGGGTGAATGTTTCAAGTGAAGACCCATGTATCAATGTATATGCCCCTAGTGGGTAGATAACAAGAAGTTTGGATCAGCATAGTGGACAGGAGTCTTATAAGCAATTTGTAAGCATTCAATAAGAATAAGTGAAGCATGTATGTATGATAAAATCTGACTGTACTAAGATATCTAGCATATGTAGTGTTTAGAAAATATAAGTGTAAAGATATAAATGCATATAATCTAATTTATTTTGTTTTTGAATAATTATTTTAATGTTTTTGTGTTTTTAACATATTATATTATTTTTGTGTTTTATGTAAATAAGCTATGTATAAGGAAAGAGAAACCATACTAACCGATGAGTCTCATGGGAGACTCGCTATGACTATGGCCTAAAATAAAGGAACTATGATCATGTGTGTTATGTGAAAGTTCAACTGTTATCCCATAATCTCTTGTACTAAGTGATCTATATTTGTATCTACCAGTGTAGTGGTGTTAGGAATCTATGGCACTAACTGTGGTATCCTATGAAATGTAAGGGTCTTAGGAACCTATCTTGTAAAAGAAGTTATAGGTGACATAGGTGCCCTGTGTTGAGAACCCTCATAACCCAATAATATTGATCTTGGCAAAAAATGAGTAGAGGAAGGCCCTCTAGAATTTGTAACATATCTTTGATGTAGGGGTCTTTATAATAATGGTCTCTATGGGATAGTATGCATATGTGTCAATATTATAGGAGCAGACCTCACCTACATTGGTGGATCTATTAAACTCTATGGTGTATCAATAAGAACTATGATCTAAGTTTTAACTAATACATGTGTTATATATGGTAACTATTCTATACTTTTAATTGATAATTATGTTGTAACTTATTATGGAATAGGTAGAGGATACTCATATGGAAGACCCTCAAGTTTGACCACCTGATTTGCATGTACATGTTTTAATCATATATGAACTATGGATGGGATGGATCATATCTATTATATCCATGGCCTATCTAATAACATATCAAACACACCTACATTAGGTACTACTAAGAACCAAGTGGTCAAATGTGTTGGTTCAACCTATAATGGAAGCATAATCTCCCTGATGGAGCTCTAAACATGACCACTAAAACCACTAATAACTATGTTTATAGGGAATATATCCTACTTTAAATACCCTAAATGTTGTATAAGTTTAATAGTACACATGCTAATGATTGATCCATTATCAACCATAACACTTTGGATAGGATGATGATGTATGTAGGCTCATACAAATAGTCCATGTAAATTTGTATCATCAACAACAATCTATTTCTCTAAGAAGGTGATGAGTGGTCTAGCTAAAACTATAGTGTGGTACATACCAATGATATTATGCAATGGATGTGCCTCCTCTATAATAATTTGATATGAATTTGGTGGTGGATGTGCCTGATATGTGTAATGAACACATGAAGTGATCCCTATCTCATTTTTTGTGATTTAGAAATAGATCTGAGAATATATTTAATGCCTTAGCTTCTATATGTTTTACTTTTATTGCCTCTATGGGTGTGCCCACATTAATAATGTTAGCCTCAATCAAATATTGTATTTTATGTTTTAGTAAAATGCATTTGTTTGTTGTATAACCCAATGCCCTATGATACTCATAGAATGCATTGAAATCATATCTCTTTGGAAGAGTCCATGTTGTATCAACCTCTTTGATGGGAGGGAGATATGTGACATTACATTCCAAGAGCTACTTTAAAACCTATGATGGTGATGATGGAAGATTGGTGAATACTCTGCATGGAGGAGATGATAAAACCAAGTGAGGAAATGGCTTTGAAGATGAATTAACTATGGCCTTTTGATCAATCTTATTTTTAGTGGCTTTTACCTTGTATGGAGGCTTACTGTAACTTTAAGTAGTTGATTTTGACCCATTGGTATATTTTAGTTTTCCCATTGATAGAAGCTTGACCTCTCTTTATTTTTTTGTGTGGCACAAATCTGTGAATGTTAGAAACTTCTTAAACAAGATAGCTTCATGTAATCTTGGTAGAAGACTCTATTTTAAGATGCCCTGAAGTTGTTTGTTTTATATGGGGCTGGTCAATTTATCTAATATAGTCTTGTATTGTAAGATGTATCATTCAATAGGTTCATTTGAATTTTGTTTCAATTGTGCAACTTGATCATATGAAATATTGTTACTGATATATATGGAGAGGTGTGATAAATACATGCCTACCAAAGGATTGAATAATGTGATAAATTGATTTGGTAAGTCATAAAACCACCCTAAGGCATAATACTTTAAACTATGTGGAAATAACTTTATGAGAAACCAATCATTGGACAGTAGTGTATCTAAGACTAATGGTCTTACTACTACCTTGACATATGTCTAGTTTTTAGAGTTCTTCACATCATTAGGAATGCCAAATTTAGCTCTTATTGTAGTTAGCCTATCAGCATGTTGGTTCTCTTCTCTTAGGACTGATTATATGTTGAAGGCTACAAAGTCTTCAATAAGGTCCCATAACCTATGTTTGTAATACTTCAAAAATGGATTATTAGCATCATTTTTACCCTTCAATTGATGGACTACTAACTCAATATCACCAATAACTTATAATTTATTCACACCCTTCTTTCTTGCCCATTTAAGTCCATGAATAACTGCTTCATATTCAACTACATTGTAAGTGCATTTGAATTGAAATATAATAATAGAGTAATACCTTTCTTTGTAAAAATAACTAACATCACAACTACCCCTACTCCATTCTTACTCCTTGAACCATAAAAGAATAGATTTAATAGGCCATCACTATCCTCATTTGACTTGAAAATATCTTGTATAGTTGTACCTTCTTCATGAAAAGATTACACACCTAGACCAACCTCTTTGATAACTTTATAAGGATCATATTCAGGATTTTCTTTCCCCCACTCATCAAGGAGAAGGTCTGATATGCTTTCAATAGGTATGACTAGTTATTGCTTAGTACGATATTCTCCTTCATCAATGATAGTGCAATTCACCTTTGAGATATTTGTCTTGTATGGTTCAAAATGAAACATAGAAATAGGTTCAAACTTGATTGTAACCTTAGTACCATATATAGTTCTAGAAAACATATATTACCAATCAAATTATAAATACCCCCAATTTTAGTAGTGAAGTCTCTAGATAATTATAGAGCAAAGTAGGGTGATAAGTACACTATAACAACATCTTGGGCAATAGAAAATTTGAGACAAACATGGAAAGCAAGACTCAAAATTTTGATCACACCCATAGTCTTATTAGCTAAATCATCCAATTACAAGATGCCCTTGGTATTAGGCTCATATTTTAGGCCTAACTTATCATCTATCTATTTAGGCATCATAAAGTTGATTGCCTCACTATCTATCATGCAGTTGTGAACCAAACAATCTCTAATGATCATCAAAAGGTAAAATGGATGTGGTGTACCATTTTTTATTTGCTTCCCATTAGTAGGTGTATTTTTTAAGACTCAATTTTCTCTACTCACTAATTTTTTTGAAAAGTTGAGTTTAGACAAGTCTTCTTGAAGTATGGCCCTTTGCCCAGTGATAGATAGTGTTTCTCGCATATAAATGCTCACATGAAGCTTCTTTATTTGGTCCACAATGTTGATACAAGAACCATAAACACTTGGTTATCCTTTAAAAGTAGTAACATTAATTTGAGATTGCATGGTTTGAGGTATCAAATTACTCATTACATTCTAATTTTTTTAGTCTGTTGGGCCTTAGGGGCTGCATTAGTTTCTTTTATTCCTTATGATATAGGAGTAATGACTCGACTCTTACCTACCTCTTGATAATATTCAATTGATATTTTCTTAGACATTGTATTGGCTTGTATAGAAGTATCAACCTTACTTGTGCTTCTCAACTGACTAATTACACACTTATCTTCCTCTTGCCAATTTACCACTGTAACATCTTATTGAACTTTCTCTTGAGTCTCCATTAGTCCTTTATTGATTAAGAACTTAAATTTGTGTCATTAAGGGCATTGTTTAATTTTTTCCCCTAACATTTTGATTAAACACCTCATTCTAATTAGTAGGTTAATTATGAGGTTGATCCAATTGAGAATACCAATCATGTTCTTGCATAAGGTTATTTTGAACAAGTACTAGAGATTTAGAGGTGGGGACATCAATTTGGATTATGACTATTATATGGTTTAGCATTAATAATTTGCCCTTGTCCTTTAAAATTGGATTAAAAAGGTGGTTTATTGGGCTAATAATATTGATATGGAGCTTGATAAGGTTTTTGAGGCTGAGGTAACTCCCTTTAAATGGATACTAACTTATTTTCTTGGGTTTTAACTAGGCTCCTTAATAGTTATATTTCATTTGATTGACTAGGGGAATCTAGCTCATGATCTATTAGTATGGGAATAAGAGCAAAAATTGGTGTAGGAAGATGTATATCAGGGAACAATGACATGATGGGTCTTGGGGAGATCTTTCTAGCTTATATGAGGTTATTCTCAGCCTTGATGGTAACATCATAGGCATCAAGTAAGTTTTATCCTCTCATATAATATATCATGATAGCTATGTCACTATTTAAGTCCTTAAGATAATATAGGAAAGCATAGTTTGTAGTAGGCCTCACAAGATTTGGAAAGCATAGTTTGTAGTAGGCCTCACAAGATTTGGAATCCTATACTATGTTTTATAAAATTTAGAATTGAAATCTTGCATAAAATCTTGTGGGTCTCTCTTAATAGTGGTTAATTGCTTAGCCAAAAATAAGTGATCACTCTTATCTTAAAACCTCTTACTCAATTTCTCTCCTAATTAGTCCCATGAATCCATAAAAATAGGAGCCAAGGGCCCATATAATCTAGATCCTTTCCCTTAAATGAAATTGCTAACAATCTAATGGCCACATTCTATTGAGTAATATTATGAATATTGTATAATTTGGACATATCTCTAATGTGCTCAATGGGGGTAATGGTGTTTTCTCCACTAAATTATGGGATACTTTTAGGAGCTACCATATGAATGTCATCATGTCTTGAAAGGTTTAGAGGGGATCCACCATTGAAGGAAATAAAGGGTAGGTTCTAGCTATCTTGATAGCTTTAGGAGAACTTGGAATATAATGGAAATGGATCTTCCTTCTAGGAGTTTTAGTTTAAGGAAAATAATGAAATAATCTCTTTCTTTTATCAAAAATGGATGTAACTTAATTCTCAAAAGTAAAACCTGTAGACCTTGACCTTGTATTCACCTTTGCCATGAAATTAGCTTACTAGTTTATAATTGAGAGCTAAAACCTTGTTGGATTCACCAGATGTTGCATCAAGGAGGCTATTACAACTATAAATTTGTCAATACCAACATCAATTTGGACAAACTTGTTGAAATTAGGTCCCATCGAGCATGCTAAAATTGTTATCAATCTAAATTTTCACCCTTAAGAAGGTTATTCAAGCCTTATTACTTAGATGATATCATGAAATCACTTATAAAGTATGGGTGGCCTAATTGGTGAAGTGAATATTTAGATTAGGCTATCTTCCTTGGTGCTTCACCCACACTACTACTAAACCTACTTAGATTTCAAGGAAAAAGGGTAAAAGAAGACTAAAAAACCATAAAAAAACATGGAGGAGATGCACTAATAGATGTTGTTCCTCTATGTTATTAAATATACACTATTTGAATCAATAAATCCATATTCCTTACACATCCTACAACTTTGACATGACTATCACATAAGTATTTCATTGAGAGGTTCAAGAATGTAGGACATTACTTAGGAGGATATAAATTGACCTTATGAGGGTGAGAATGATATAATTCCACTTATAAATCCTACATACACTAAGGAATAACACTAACAATGACGTATAACAATTTTATTTTCTGCACAATGGTGAATAACTATGGACAACAAATTAGGAATATGACTCATTTCACTAGACAAGATCAACAAAATTGTATAGATTCACACATTACACAACATATAGATAGGTAAATCAGATTTATTTATTTATTCAAAAGGTATTTCCGTACAAAAATGGCTAGGGTTTCACCATAACTAGTAGAGGATTCATTTTTCAATCAAATTTTAGTGCTTATATAGAAGATGGTTCAAGAGAGGTAGGTAGGTGTAGAGATGAAAATCATGGATGTCATACAATCATGTAATAATTTTCATATAAGAATTGGAAGATAGGAGAAGAGGAATTTATGATTCTATTTCCATGTGTCAAATCAAAAGGTATAGATCTTCAAGAAGTTGGTTAAGAGATGAGGAAGAGACATTCATTGTACATCTTGAACTACTTCTTCTTGCTTGAAAGAGGAGTTATGAACTATTTTTGGGGAGTTGTCTCTAAATATTGACACATTTTAGTTATTACTCACTCCTAATATGAAAATGAAATTTTCTAAGTAATCATGAATAAATTAATGATCAAAGGATTCTTGAACTGCTTCATACTTGCTCTAAGAACACTTGCAAGACTAGTCATGATTGTTCTACTTTGTATGAACTAGGAGTTATCAAGAAACCTATTTTTAACTACCTATCCTACCTCTTTGACATTTTTTTCATGTTTATGAGTCTTCCATACTAATGTTACAAGGTGCATCAATATCTCTAGGGTCTTCAACATCAATATAATTATCATTAAGTCTCTAGGCATCTTGAAGCCCATTAAAAACATACACTTAGGCATGTAACCTATAATTTCAAGTCATTTTCTTGCATTTTTTTACCTCAAACCTTTCTTAGTCTTCATGACACTTCATATTATGTCTTTTATATTATCTTACAATGTCTTACTAATATCATAGGTGATCCCAATATAATCAATTAGGGCTCACTCAGCCAATCTTCATGAAAAACAGCTAAAACTTGTAGTTTTAAGGCCTATTTTGCACTCTTTTTAGCCCAAACGTGACAAATATTTTTTCTAAAATATTCTCAGGGGTTATGTATAGATCATCCAAATGGTTTTTTATCCATTCCAATCCATTTGGGGCACTTAAATACTAATTTTCTCCATTGGGCATCTTTTAAGGTTTTAGCAAAGTTTTAAGGTGTCAGCTTTGTTAAGGATTGTTCATAAAGAATAAATCCTTAACATTCCAACTAATGCCACAAGATTTAATTTGGGGGACATTTTTTACCTCTCCAATAGCCATTAGGACCCATACAACTCATTTTTTAAGTTCACATGTAATGAAAGATAGTTTCTCAGGTAATACAAGCTTGTTAGTGAACTCGAGAGGGCCAATTTGGCAAAAATAGGTATAAATGTGCTTGATATTAGATTTTGACCTTATTATATCCATTAACCAAGTAACTATTGAGTCTCCCTTGACCTTTAAAGTGGTGGAGTAATGTACAAGAGCATTTCCCACCTTTTCCCCCTATAATTTCCTCGTTATGCCTTGTTTAAATGTTAGAAATGATGAGTAGGTAGTTAAAAAAGTATTCAAATATTTAAATTGGATTTTGAAGACATCTTGGGAAAGATGTATGGTCTAGTTACATATATCATGATATTTAACAAGTGCTAAATGATATGAAAGACTCTTATATAGTGATATTTAGGCCCTCGTGTTTGATCTCTTATAGTAAGTCTTGTTACAAATTAGAGAATGTCATAGAAATAAAATAAATGAATAAATTAAACTTTCCAAAATTACCTTAACTTATCTAAAATGATTTAAAGTGATATGTTTTTGACTCACTAGCTCTACTGCTTGGTCTATTTTCTCAACTTGAAACACATTATCCTCTTAGGTGATCATCTCCTTTTTGTCTTCATCATGGTTTAAGATTTACCTTTATTTTGAAAATAACCTTAACATTTCCATAGTTAAATTAGTATATGATAAACACTTTGGATATGACCAAATTGAGTGACTTGATGACAAGACTAGGTGTTTTATCTCACTTTTTGACTAGACAACCCTAAGGGACTCTAAAAGCTACAAGGAACAACACAATGCTTACCACTATGAGACAAACCATGACCAAGATAAAACCTTTTAGATGGATATCAACAAATTTAAGAACATTATAACCAATTTTTGAAATGATAGTAACCTATGGTGGCCAATTTTGGCTAAAAATACTCTAGAGTTAGTATTAGGTCAAGTTAGTTTGATAACGAGTCAAAATGATAGATGGACATAATATAAGGATATATGTATGGCTTACTATGTTTAAAAATTTTTAGAATGTGAGGTGAATGACAAATAAATATCAAAAAATCTATTTTTTGCCTTATTTATTAACCCAATAACTAATGCACCCTTTTCACTATCCACAAAATTCTTCCTGATCCACGGATGCCAACATAATTTGACTAGAAATAATTTTTGGGATTCATGGTGGATGTGTTTTATTACCCACCATGTAAAATCCACAAGGTCCCATTGTATATTTTGAGGAAATTATACTATGAGTTTGTCCTTAATAATATTCCCAACTATTTTGACTTCTCATAGCTTTAAGGCCAAAGGAAAGGCTTTGCTTAGGATAGACTAGGTACACATGATGTGCCTAATCAACCTGCAAGGGTCCCTAACCAAAAGCCACTTCAGCTAAATATCCCCTCTATAATTAAGGAGGTCATGTAGATTGACACTTTTCTTGTGCTTAGTGGCACACTCATTTACCATAAGAGTATGATTTATGAGACTAATGCTAGAAATACTCCACTGAGTGTGCATACACAACCTCACCATTGTAGATGATATGGTGTTAAATACACTGAAACTTCAAATGATAATGGTGGTGTTTCTAAGGGCTTATATGATATACTTTTGATCAGTGAGTTTTTGGCACATACATTTGGTGTACACATGTCGATCACTACACATATGCAGGTATCTTTTATATTTGACATGTTAAATTTTAGTTATATTTGTATTTAAAATATAACAATTAATTTACATAGAACTTGAATAATATATATGTATTTTTTTATGCTACAGGAGGATATAGTGTCATCATTTTCATAGTCCACCACTACATTTTTGGGCCATTTGGTGGTTATATATGCACAACTAATTTCTAGGTCATCTAAAATTACATGTTTTGATATATAAAGGTAATTTTGAGTTAATATTATACTTTGTCCATAGGTTTTTATTTAGATAGATCTATATTCTTGACTAACAATCATACATGTTCAAATTAAAATTTGAATCATAGTGATGTGAATGCAAATTATATGTGTGAGATGTATTGAAATATATAGAGGGAAAATACCTAACCTAAGAACCCCTAATTAAATATATACCTTATTGGGTCAATAATGGATCTTTGAATGCTTTTAATAATGACCAACCTTCTATAGAGTCTCCTTCAATGTCTAATGATGTCTTTCTCCCATTTTTTTTGTCAAAATATATTTTTCCTCTTATTTCTTTTAATTTTATATTGTTGGTGTTCCTTCACCTTGTCAAACTTCTTTTAGTGCTTCACAATTTTCTTGATTATCATCTCTTCTTCATAGTGTTTCTTAAGTGCTCAATATTTTCATTGTTATCTATAGTACCACTACTTATCTTCCAAATCCTTAATTTATTTCCCTTGTGTGAATCATGCATGATATGCAATATCTTAAGTTAAATTTATATATCAAGGATATCAAAATTTAAGTACACTGTTATTAAATAGTATGCTCTTCGTCTATTTTTTTCCTAGGTCCTTTTGACAAATTTTTCCTATGGTTTTGTGTTTCTCTTTCTCATATATTTATTCTCTTTGTGTGTCTACTTCCATGACAATAGGGTCTTAACTTGAGATAGAAAAGTTTATAAAAACAAAGTGCACAATGCATGTATATAGGATAAGGAATAAAGCAATAAAGGGAGTAGATTCTCATACATTAAGAGTGATAAAATTTTAAGTATAAGAGCTGAAGTGGCTAGGGAAAAATATTATCTCGATTCATAAAATTAAATCATTTATATTTGATTATGAAAGTGAAAATTCATATAAGTATTAGGTCTTACATCACCACAAATTGTTTTTTAGCTAAACTGCTTGTTGGTTTCCAATTTTATAGAGAGAAAAGAGTTTCAAATTTTATTTTAACAGATTATGGGTTTAATAAATGAGATAAATTTACCATATAACTTCAATATTTTATATAAAACTATGTGACATTGTTTGTTTAGTTGATTACCACAGTTGAGACTCCCCCATCTCTATGAGTTGAGACAGACACAAGCATTATTGTTGTAATGTCATTGTACAGACACTCATCATGGTACATGTAAACTTGTAATTTTGAATTGTAAATATAGATTTGTTTTAATAATTTTACCAGATAGTTGAGAAAATATAAATTATGTGAATGTATTTTGTATGTAGGTTTTTCTGATGACATATTATAGTCCCATTCAAATGATTATCATGGAAACTTCTCATGTTTTATCCCCATTTCACATACATGTTCATGTACCCCAACCTATCACTGACCCTATTGAGTGTCAAATAGATATTGAGGATGACCATGGGCTTGTAGTAAGTGCATGTTTAAATTTATTTTTATTCTATTTTAAAATTAATTTCTAAACTTGGTTGCATGTATAGTATGTAAATTTGCTCAAAATATTTATATTTAAACAAATTTAGGTACAGGCAAGCTATGAGCGTAGAAAGATCCACAATCAGATCTTAGAGGAATCTAAGGAATCTGAGGGATATCCATATATGAGTAGGGAATCCCAGGGAGAGTATTCTTTGAGGAAGTAAAAGAGAGGGAGACTATTTTATGAGTAGGATGTCTTAGATGATATACTTGTTTGTATGCATATATGGTAATGTATGCATTTTTTGCATTGTATGTGTATATAACATTCACCTGACATTCTATTATGTTGTTAGATGATGTAATTTTTTATTTTCCCATATAGAAATGTATGTTTTATTGGAATTATATGCCTATAATTCACTCGACATTATATTATGTTCTTAGATGATGTAATTTTTTGTATACCTATATGGAAATGTATGTGTTATTGGCATCATATGCCTATATACCATTCACCTGACATTATATTATGTTTTTTATTTTGTATGAAATTATGGATTTTATGGATATGTATGTATGTATATATGTGTGTTTGTGTATTTAATTATGTATGTACACACACACACACACATTCACCTTTTGTGGTGATCATATTTTCATGTATAATTTGACTCACAATATTATTTTAATACTAAAAATGATGGCTGTATGGCCATATTTAGGTATGGTCATATTTAATATTTCCTTCATGTAATTTATTAAAACCAACTTACAATTTTTCAATATGTGTTGCAATTAAAACCATATGAGATAAAAGATTCTAATGTTTGAGATAGAGTCATATTTCTTTGAAGTGCTTCTTATGATTGGGCTATACCATTTATCACTATTCTAGAGTGGATATCCTTGCTACATTTGTTTAATATCATTTAGGACTTGATATTCATGTTTTGTATTCATTTAATTTATAAACATACTGCATTTATATTATAATTATAATTGAAACAAATAATGGAATACTCATCTCTTACATACCTTATTTGGATGCCCTTCTACATTTTACTTATGCAAGTTTGATGAAGTGGTTATGTTCTACCTCCTCCTTTGGGATGTTCTCTCTTTGGAGATGATTTTCATTATTATTTGATGATTTATCCTTTATTTAAATTTTTTATTATTCTTACATTGAAATTTAATTCACCCATGTATTAAATAAGTGATGTTGTGTTATCTCCTTCTCCATAGATTGTTTCCCTTATTTTAGAGACTCTTATTTGGCCCTTTGAAGTAGTGTAAGATTGTAATTATCATGTTTCTTGAGGCCTTGAAATTTTTTTTGGTTATAGATATTTTGTTTCAGTTCATAAAATTTGTTATTTACCTCTCTAATGAACTCAATTTGGCAATTTATTCTCTTCTCCTCATATATTTGCTCCATTGTTTAGGAACACAGAAACATAGATAACAAATGTTGTTAAAGTTGAAGCAACAGTTAGATTTTTATAATTCCAATTTTTTGTAGATAAAATTTTCAATTTAAACACATCTATGTGATGGATAAAACCCAATTATAGTTTCTTGTCCTCCCATCATGCCTGGTCAAGAGACCCACCACCCATTCTAGACTCAAGAATGCCCTTCTCAATACCCAAAAAATGTATTTTTAGCCTAAATTTAGGCATGAATGAAACAAAAATTGTATGTAATTTTTATGAATAAAAATAAATATCACATGAATTTATAATCTATATAATTTAACCCTAGATAAAATTGATGGAACCTTCAATATCAATATGTGGCATAAGTTGCAGTAATGGATCCTAAAATGTAACTTTTTTTTAGTGAAGAGATAAATTCTTGAGCTCTAATTAACATTTATGCCTCCAAGAGCTCTAGGTGAAAATACATCACTTAAATAATGTATATTTAATAAATTTTATGTTATCCCATGACCTCAATGTTAAAATATACCGAAAGCATGTCTTCACTATTGTTCAGGAGCATGGGAGTAATGATAACAAATATTGTCAAAGTTGAAGTAGTAGTTGGATAACTCTACTTCTAGTGCTTCATGGCTATAAAATGGCACTAAAAACAAGTTTTAGGTGATTTATAACATATATTACTAGGTTATTATCCTTTTATCATTCCTAATTGAGATACCCACCACCCATTTTGACCTCAAGAATGCCCTTCCCAATACAATAAAAAAGTAGTTTTTAAGCCTAACTTCATACATGTGTAAAATGAAAATAATAATTTCGATGGATAAAATGAAAGAAAATTTGAATTCATATAAAAACCATATAAATTAACCTTGGATAACATTGATGTAACCTTCAATACCAATTTTTGGCGTAAGTTTCTGTAATAGGTCCTAAAATGTGACTTTTTTACAATGAAGAGACAAGTTCTTGAGCTCCAACTGGAATTTATGCCTTTGGGACCTCCAAGTGAAAATAAATAACTTGGATAAAATATATATAGGTAAATTACATGTGATCCCATGATCTTTATGTTAAAATACAGCCATAAGCATGTTTTCATAACTATTTAAGAACACAAAAACACTAACAATAAATGTTGTCAAAGTTAAAACGATAGTTAGAGAACTCCTCTTTTAGGGATTCAAGGCTATAAATCAGTGCTTAAAACACATAAAAGTGGATTATAATGTCTAAAACTAGGTTTTTGGCCTTAATCATGCTCAATAGGGAGACCCACCACCCATTCTAGCCTCAAGAATGCCCTTCCCAATACAAGAAAAATTTAGTTTTTATCCTAAATTCATACATGCATAAAACATAAACTATAACTCATTTGAATGAACTGAAATAACTTTAATATTCATTTTTAATCCATATAATTTTAACCCATGTCATGTTTATGTAACCTTCAAGACTAATTATGGCACAAGTTACAGTAACAGGTCTTAAACTATATTTTTTTTGTAGTGAAGAGACAAGTTCTTGAGCTCCAACTAAAACTTATGTCTCCAAGACCTCCAAATGTAAATATGTCACTTAAATCTCACACACACACACACACACACACACACACACAGGCAAATTAAATGTGATACCACAACCTCGACATCTAAATCCACTCGAAAGGATGTTTTCACTATTATTCAAGAGTGTGTAAATACTAACAACAAACATTATCAAAGTTGAAGTGATAATTGGAGACTTATGGTGATTAATGGATGGAAAATAGTTGTACAAAAACATTAAACATGGTATATAATATCTAGGGATAGGTTCTTGGTTGAGATACCCACCACCCATTCTAGCCTCAGGAATGCCCTTCCCAATACAATAAAAAAGTATTTTTTTAGTCTAACTTCATATGTGCATAAAATAGAAATTTTAAGTATTTTGGATGAAAGAAAAGAACCCTAATGTTCATGTAAAATCCCTTTAATTTCTCCCTAGATCACATCAATGGAACCTTCAAGACCAATCTATGGCACAAGTTGTAGTAACGAGTCCTAAAATGTAACATTTTTATAGTGAAGAGATAAGTTCTTGAGATTTAACTAAAATTTATGCCACTAGGACCTCTTGGTTCAACTTCATCCACTTGAGAACTTATATATAAGTAAATTACACATGATCCCATGACCTTGACATCCAAATCCACCTAAAATCATGTTTTCATGAATCTTCAAGAGTGTGGAAATATTAACAACAAATGATGTCAAATTTGAAGCTACAACTGGAGAATGCTACCTTTAGTGTTTCATGGCTAAAAACAATCATTGACAATAGATTCAGGGTGACAGATAATTTTTAGTACTAGGTTATTGGCCTTTGATCACATATGTTTGAGAGATGAACTACCCATTTTGACCTCAAGAACTCCCTTCCTAATATAATAAAATTGTAGTTTTTTTGCCTAAATTTAGACACACATAAAATGGAAACTTTAAGTCATTGGCATGAATTGAAATAACCCTCATGAATGTGTCAAATCCATATAATTTCACTCTGGAGCACATATATAGAACCTCGGAGATGAATGCATGGCATACACTCTAGTAGCAGGTCTTGAAATGCAACTATTTACAATGAAGAGAAAATTTCTTGTCTTCTAATTGACATTTATACCTTTAAGAAATTTAGGTTAAATTTCATCATTTCAAAAACATTTGGATAGGTAAATGACATGTGATACCATGATTGTGACCTCTAAATCCACATAGATGCATGTTTTCACTATTGTTTAGGAGTGTGGAAACACTAATAATAAATATTGTCAAAGTTGAAGTTACAATTGGAGAAATATAACTCTAGTGTTGCATGGCTCAAAATTGGCATTTCTAACACATCTAGGGTGGCAAATAACATCCATGATAAGGTCTTGGCCTCTCATCACACTTGGTTGAGAGACCTACTACCCATTTAGGCCTCAAGAATGTCATTTAGATAATAACTAAGTACTTATATTAAGGTTATCTTAGCTTCAAGAATATTAAATTCTTTACTAAAAATTCCAAACATGTGAAGGCGGAAGCTTATTTGGCACCACTAACCTACAAAAAAATTGTAAGTAATTAAAAATGAAAATTTTAAGTATCACCTAAAAAATGAAAATTTTAAGTATTACCTAAAAAATCAATAAAATTTGGTAAAATTAAATACATCTACATTTAAAAACTCAACATACTTTTGAATTTTAATGCAACAAACCACTAGGATCTACTCTAATATTGATAGTAAAAAGAATAGCTTCATGTTCTGACTCACAAACTTTTAATAGATTCTTATTTAATGGCCTCCCATGATATTTTACCAACTTAATATTTGTTTCAAGAACCAAATTTGAATAGTGTAGTATCTTCCTATGTGTTTAAAAACATTCAAACAATCATACATTTAAAAAAATTATAGGATATCATCGAAGCTAAGTTCTAGTGACTATCACAGACCCAGAGGGATAGTCAATATTTTCTCCATCTATGACTAGGGAAGTCAACTTTTTATTTTCCTCTACGTATTTACATAAGTATTAATTTGTTCCCTCTTAATTATCCTCATCATAAATAGATAAAAAATCTTTATCTATATTAAAAAAACAATTTTTTAATGATGTTTTCAAGATAGATAATGAGAAAAAATAGTACATTATGATTAATATTTTACTTGGTTGCATTATATTAGATACATGGTTAAAGTCATATGATGATGTCATATATGAAATTTGTAATGTTTTTGGAACCTGATATGTGTCAATTGGAATTAGATATCTATATCTCCATTCATCCATACAATCTTGTGACTCACACTCATTCCAAATAGAGTCCATACATGCAGAACAGAAAAATGCCAATTGTCTCATATGAATAGTCTAAGAACATACATTTGAGATAAAAAATGAGTGGATCTCCCCTGATCTCATTACATTCATATAATACTCATACTTTACTAAGTGTTATTCTTCCATTATCTAAGTATAATATAATTTTCTTGATAACCATGGCCCATTTTCTCATTACACTATTCAACAATGGTTTTTGCATCCTTCAAAACAATGTCAATTCAAACTTCAACTACTCTATTACAAAAAATATTTTTACACGTGATCTAAAATCATCATTTTCCCCTTTTCCATGTCCATCCTCAATGAAACTTTAGATATATTCTATGATAGTGGTAACATGCATCCTACTCAACTAGTAAAACATTCATGTATTCTTGAATTATGATGTACAATTATCTAACCAAATGTAATATTGATTAAAAGTAATTTTCCTCTTAGTCAAATGTCCATAGAACATATCAAAACAACCTTTCACATAATTTGTATAATATTATTGGTCATCACTAACTTATAAATGGTACTTGATATTTTTCTATCTTACTTTGTACTATAAGGTGCATGCATGAATATGATAACATATATTGAATTGTAATATTGTGACTAAACTTACATTTGTGGTTTTAATGTGTAATTATTAGAAAATTTTAATAATAAAACCAAGTGGGAATGTGTCCTTTCATAGCTTGAAATTTTTATCCAACCATCTAGTCTTGTGTGTGTACCTTGCATACTCATAAACAATTTCTTCCCTGAATTTGACCATAAATTTTGAAATAGGTATCTATTTTTTAATAAGCTCACACCTTTTAGATTATTTTCCATATTTTAAATGATAAATTCACATATTATATTTTCTAAAACTAACGAATTCTTATCCAATTTCACTTGTACTCTCCTCATGGATACATTTTTTTTAATTTTGACAATCCACCATAAATGTTGTAATTCCCATCCAAACATGTTTTATTATAAAAGAACTATCCATCTAGTCTTTCACAAAAAAGGTTTTAATAAATTACCTAGCTGATTTTTTTGGAACTTATATGCCATACTCCTACAAAATGTTTTCAATATGTAAAGTACAACATATATGGTGAAAAACATCATAGTGCATTGAAAATTCAACATGTTGCCTATAACCAAAAGTGGTGTATGTGTTATTTTTTTATATAAAATGGTTTGGCCATATTTAAATATATTTGACTAGAAGAAGTTCAAGAATATTTTTCCAAAAAATTATAGTACAATTATGCTTGGGTCATATTCAAAAAATGTTTTGAATGTGGTTCATGGTTACAAGAACCAACTCTTCTTTTTACTACATCTCTTGTATTGGGTGAAATTTGTGTATTGTCTTTCCAAAATTATGTAAGTAAATCTTTGATAGCATCATCTATAGCCTTATAATTTCATGGAATTCTACTAGAGAATGTCCAGAGCTCAATGGTGTTAGCATCATTAAGTCTTTGGTATCTCCCATTCTCTTTCATTAATGATTTTTCTATTTATATTTAATGCTTGACTAGTTTTTGAAATCAATCATTTTTTCCTTATTTGACCACTTACTGCACAAGTTGTAATTATATGTTGGGAAACATTAAAATCTTTGTTGCATGCTTTCAAGCCTACATTATGATATGCAACATGTATATTTTCAACAATTTCATTATTTTCATAATCTATGTTAGATGTTCTTAGTCCTAGGGTGTATATTGTAGGTGTCATATTAATCAATTTCATCAATGAAACAAATAATTGACATTTTTACTATTAAAATATAATTTATCAAAGATTGTCCCATTTTTTTAGCTAGTCTTCTTGAATGGTGGCCAAACATTTTTTTATGCATTGATCTCAAAATATTTTCATCAACTTCTATTAAGGACATGAATTTTCTATGCACAATCCTTGCAAGTGTTGTTAATGGTGGAATTTTTTGAAAGGATGTTTCAAAAGCATTATATTCACTACTAGTTTTTTCATTGTTACTTTCATTTTTTAGTATTTCCATTCCATTTTATTCATTGATAATTTCATCATTATGTGTTTCCATGAAATTTTATTCATTGTTAGTGGTAAATCATCATGCATAGATTCATCATCAGAAAAATCAAAAACTTTATATTTTGAATGTGGAATTGCAACACAATTTATATTATTAGGTAAATATTTATCATTATTATTTAATTCATCATTGTCAATATCATCATTATCTATGACATTTGGTTTATTAGGGATAGTGTTTATACCTTATCTTGAGAAAAAAATTTAAATTCATACATCTTCTTTTTCTCTCAATTCTTGTTTGATCTGGTGTTTTTTGCTTTAATATTTCCTATTCCTTGAATGATAATTGTAACCAATGACTATAAAAAGAATAATTAGATTCATTTTGAAGGTGGGATCCCAAAGAATAAATTTATTTATTTTGTCTTCATTATGCAAAGCGTCTAATGATGCATAGAATGTAAGTGGAGTCATAATTATCGAAACATCCTAAAAATAAACATTAGACAAATATTTTTTATCTATCATGCTAATAACATGTACACATTATAGTGTGTATGAGTTATATCTATTATATATATAGTTATATATCATATCATTATGAAATATGATATATGACTATATTATGTGATGCAATCTAGACTATGCAATATTAGTATGTCATGTAATCTTATATAATTACCTCAGTATTTGCATTTGTGATATAATTCTTAAGGTTAATTCAACCATATGTTATGTCTTATGCAATCAATTGAGCCATAATTTAGGTTCATATGGCTTAATTTAGCCCAAATCATGTCTCTAATTATACCATTTAACTAATTCAATCAATCTATGACTAATTTAGCCCAAAAATGACATCTCTAATTATACCAATTGACTAATTGGATCAATTCATGACTAATTCATACCCAAATTATGTCATGCTCTTATCTAGTTAGGTTGAAGGGGCTAAAATTGGGCCCAATTTATTTTGTTATTGAATTAGTAGACTATTTGCTTTATTTTGTTATGATATCAGGGTCAATTGACCCCCAAATTACATCATATATAGTAAAAATTAGGTTCATAGCATTCAATTTCATCCAAACTACATCAACTAATTGTAAACCTAAACCTTAAACCCTAAGCCAAAATCAAGGTTCACAAGGCTCAATATGGCCCAAATCACGTCTCTAATTACACCAATTGACTAATTGGATCAATTCTTGACATAATCGAAGGTAATTTATCCCTAAATCATGTATTAATCTTGTATTTAGTTTGAAGGGGCTTAGACTGGCTCTAATTTCCTTCATGATTGAATAGGTGGACTATTTAGTTTAGGGTGTTATGATAGTGGGGTTGATTGACCCCAAAATTACATCCTATATAGTCAAAAAAAAGTTCATGGGGTTGAATTTCATCCAAATTACATCATTGATTATAACAATAAACTAATTAGCTCGATGTGTGAGTAAATATGAGCTAATTTCTAGCCCCAAATCATGTCATATACTTGTATTCAGATTCAATGGGTTCATATTGGCCCTAATTACCTTTGTATTTACATTTGTGATACAATTAATGATTGATTAATCCATATGTTCCATTATATACAATAGATTGAGCCATAATTTAGGTTCATAAGGCTCAATTTATCCCAAATCATGTCTCTAATTACACCAATTGACTAATTATATCAATTCATGACTAATTTATCCCTAAATCACGTCCTCCTCTTGTAGTTAGGTTGAACCTAAACTCGAATTGGGCCCATTTCCTTCATGGTTTTATTTATATAATATTTTCTTTTTTGTTATGATATTTGGGTCAATTGACCCCCAAATTACATCTTATAAAGTCAAAATTAAGTTCATGATGTTTAATTTTATCCAACTTGCATCGACTAGTTGTAACCTTAAACTGTAACCAATAATTTAGGTCCACATGGATCAATTTGGCCCAAACTACATTTTAAATTACACTAATTGACTTATTAGATGAATTAATGGTAAAATCAAAGCTAATTTAACACCAAATCATGTTTTGCTCTTGTAATTAGGTTGAAGGGGCTCAAATTAGCCTCAATGGCCTCCTTAATGGGATGAATCAACTATTTAGTTTATTATATGATGACATTAGGGTCAATTTCACTCAAAATCCCATCACATAAATTCAAACTACATTTCAATGGGGCTCAATGTTTTTAGAATCATGTCGTTGATTGCACTAATTGATTAATTGGCTCCAATTTTACTATTTTGAGAATTAATGTAAAACCCTAAGTAGATAAAATACTACATAAAATTAGAGGATAAATATACTAGAGTATCAATAGCCATTAATTTGTACAACAATTGATTTATTTTAATATTATATAAATATCAATGAATTAGAAAAGGTGTACTTAGATGGAAAATGCGATTGAGATAGATAAGTGGTAGGGTGGGAAGCAATGTAGGATTAGGGAAGATTGTCGAGAACTAAATCAAAAACAACCCTAAACAATAGCATGATCCTAGTTAATAAAGTAGTGTGATTTTGTCCTATGTAGAGTTATTATCCTCCTTTAGAATTTATGTGAATGATTTCTAGGTTCTATAGAATAGGGCCTATTTTAGATAGGGTCTAAATTTTAGGCCTATATGATATGTATTTTTTCCTGTAGCTCTATTTTCCTCTAAAAACTCTAGGTTTTCATGCTTGTAAGGTTTTGAATGAATACCATGACAAAAAGGGGTTAATGGGTTTGATGTTTTAGACATGTGATCCATACCCCTATGTGGACATGCTACCTAGATACCAATACTCCAATGAGGGATCAAGCTTGATGTACTTCTCCTACCTATGTGATATGTGTGAATATTAAAATGCCACTTAAGATTTAGATACCTGTATTAGGGTTGGATTATTAAATGTATGGGCTAAATCAATACAATATTAGAAGAATTGGGAGATCCCCCTCAATATGAAGTGGTACTTATATGTGCCTCTCTATGATAATGTCCACTTAGAGTGTAAGAGTGTCAAAGTAGTGTTTCTATAATGTTCTAATAAAAATGACTTAGGAGGGTGACTTAAGAATAAGTCTAGTTATGTCGTAATCCTCTTAAGGAGATGCAAAATCACTTTTTTTTAGGGTGCAGGGACCTAAATCACTAAGGGATTGTGCCATTATGGATCTCATGTGGGTTTCTATAGTCCCAAGTGCTATTTATGACTGCCATGTGATTAAAAGTGGATCACAAGGACCCCTAATATGGTTTGAGTATTATAGAAAGGGTAAAATGACCTCGAGTGGACATTCAAGGCATAAATGGTTAATTTTAATGATTACATTTTCCCCCATTATTTTAGAAATGTAAAAGGAAAAATGACTAGGATAAAGGAAATATAAAACATACCTAGACTTACCTTTGAATTTAATCCTATGAATGTGAGTCTGAATCTGTGAACTATGCTCCATTGCATGTCCTACAAACGAAACATAGATGAATCAAAATTCACTTTAATAATATCAAAAGAAAAGACAAAAATGAGTAAAGAGATGTGAGAGAGGAAAAGAATGAATACACCTCATTAGGTATGAGAACTAATGCAAAAACATGTGAAATTTTATGTGTACATGTATATGGTGATCAAACAGTGAATAGTTTGGAATCGGCTTATAACTTGCCCAATCCCCATGTGTGGGTGGCTCAAGAACTCAAGTTGGCCTTGACTCCATCATTTCCCACACATGTTTGATGGATCATAATCTATGAAAAACTTAGATTGGACTAAGAGTTATCCAACCCTCTTATGTAGGTGGCTCAAGAACTCAATTAGGCTATGTATCCATAATTGTATACCCATGTGTAGTAGATGAATTTGAAAATAAAAATGTGTGATGTCATAAAATTGTATAAGATGGTTCTAGGCCACTTGGATCCTCTGAAATGTAAAATGGATTTGGGCCACTCAAGAATATAAAATTGCTCTGGGCTACTTATGAATTCCAACCACTATAGATAAAATGAGGTATTGATCTAGTGTAATACTAGTGCAAGAATGTTGCATATGGTGTCTGAAGTAGACAACATGGATAATGACATGGAGTTGTCATTCCATCTGAGAGAGCTAGTGAAAACTGAACATATGGAAAATTTTGTGCTATGTACATTGCCCCTAATTTTGATATTTATGAATATAGATTTTGTATTGAGTTATATTAATATGTTTCTAAGCATATTTGAACTAAAATGGGAGTGATCATGCCACACATGATGCCCCTAATTAAGAAATACTAAATATATATTGAGCATGTCTATTAATCTATGTTTGAGATTGTGTAAATCTAAATTGTACATGTTATACCTTTCTAACCAGTCTAAAAAAATTATTTTGGAGGCTATTGGAAAATAGTGTGGTGGTTGGATAGTAGCACATTGTGCTCCTGATAGTGCACTACGCTATTGTTTAAAAGTGGTATTTCTGGGAAAAACTAAGATTGATCTATGTATGACTATATTAAACTATATTTCCCTAAGTTTAAGCTCTATAATCTATGTTAATGTGTCAAAAACTATGTTTTTGAGTGCACTAAGATGGCCTAATCTTTGTGATAAACCTATATGAATTCCCCATATTTTGAAGGGAGTTGTTGAGCCTATAAAATAATTATCTTTAAAAGAAAATTTATGCATCATGTGTGTTAGATTGAAAAAATAAAAGATATATGCATGATAAACTAATATAATATTTATACATGATATTAGAATGTAAAATAAATTGAGCATAAGTTGCCAATGTATAATGTCTGTTATATATGGCATTCACAAGGTTGTCAAGATAGATATAACAATGTAATCATGCATATGAACATCAAATATTAATCTAATCTGAGTAAACTAACTAGGGCAAGGGGCATGATGTCCATAAAGGCACCTGAGAAGGAAGGGGAGATGCATGAGGTCCCTCATGACATCGCAAAATGGATGTGAAAGCAACAAGTAAGATATAAGGGTCATGGTCATGACACATACATGAAAACATACATAAAAACACATGAGGCACATAAAGTAAACCAAGGGGACACAATACAAGGGACATGGGCACATGTCACAAATCTTAGAAAAGGCACACATATAAGGACATGTCCAATTTTTTGCATGCACAAAAGAGTATGCAAGTTTGGCTTAGAGACATATGGAATGACATGTTCAAATGTTCACAACATAATAAAGAATCACACATAAGGACATGGGCACATGCCCAAAGCATACACACAATGAAATTAATTGGATTAGATCCATGGAACAATGGCATATTTTAATGCCTTCGAGTAGATGTAGAAACAAAGAGACATAATCAAATCTAGACTAATAAAGTTAGAAATGAAAGTATGCATAATCATGTGGTACAAATCTATATAAGAGAAAATATGTACATATGTTGAGTGTATATTAGTATTAGTTTACAAAAATTAGTGTAGTATGGGATGATCAATATCAAGATATAATCAATGCTAAAGATGTGATGTGGAGTATAGAAAGATATAACCTGGCAAAACTGGAAGCTGTGTATGATGCCCTAAATGGGTAAATAGTACTAAATATGGATCTGTGAAGAGGATTGGATTATTGTAGTAACATGTGAACACTTAAAGGTAACAAGTGAATCATGTATGTATGATAAAACTGACTACACTAACATAGATAACATATATAGTACCTGGTAAATAGAAGGAATATAAACATGGAAATGTATACAATTTGAAATTTGTATTATATGAACAATATTTGAATGTTTTTGTTTTTTTAAACATATTATATTATTTTTGTCTTTTATGAGCATAAGATATATACAAGCAACATGAAAATAATTACATGTACCAAGATCAATATAAAGGAAATATGTACAAGTAAATTGGAATGAAAATGAAACTATGTACAAGTAGGCAGGAAATGAATGAAACTATCTACAAGGAGAATGTTATGGATAAGAATATGTGTGCTAATAAGTAATGGTGATATAATCCCAATGTGTCATCTATGGGATTCTTATGTGTAACATATGTGGCATCTTTGCTTTTTGAATGGTCTTTACCATAATAATCTATGTTATTCCAATCATCTTCTTCATTTTGATTAGCAATGTATGGATTATTGATTGGGATTTTTCCATCTAAAACTATATCTATTGTAGGTGTAGCTTATTTTTATATCTATTTTTGGAATAAATTGTATCCTTTCTATAAACTATAATCATTTCACTTTCATGTAAAAAGGTTATGCAACCTTTGCTTTTGTCAAGTGTTTCTCTAATTTTTGTTAACCATGAACTTCCAAAGACAACATTGTAAGCACTTAAATCTATAATAACATGAAAAGTGAGAGAACATTGTTTTGAGGCATATGAAACTTTTAATTTAACTGACCTCAATCATGATATAGAATCATGTGTTGTTTCTAGATGTGTAGAGTCCTTTCTAAGAGAGATAAGAAATGATAGTGACCAAAAATTGATTGGTTGATAATCCATGATCTTAACATCTATGCATTGTTTTCCATCTATATAAGCTATGACAATGAAAGTAATTTGATATGAGATAGGAATTATAGTTTCCCATTTTACATCAACCTTTAAAGATGTATCTTTTATAGGTGTTACATTCCTTGAAGACTCTTTTTTTAGAAACCCTCTTTTGATAATGGTTGTTTGTTTAACCTGATTCTAAATGTGTAACTTAAGTTATTGCTCTTTCTGTAACATTATCTATGTGTCTATATATTTTACCTTGGTAAAATATATGTATGAAATATTTGCCTTAGTATGTTCCATAAATCCCAAACCTTGTTGACCATCATTATCAACTACTAGAATAGGAGTAGTGATGCGTTGAACATGTTTTCCCAACCCTTGACCTTGATAATCAACTTATTATATATTTTTTTATCAAATCCATACTACTTTAAAAGTTTGACCTCATTTTAGATAGGTATATTTTTATCCTTCACTTGATTTATATGTGCTTGTTGTATTATTTCTTTCTCTAATTTTGTTATGTGAACCTTTTGTTATTTTGAGTTATGCTTTGGTAAACACTTTTGTATTATTTCTAAATTTGACTCTTTTTTAATGTATTCTTGTATCACTATAGATTGTTTAACTAATTTATATTATATAGGGTATTCATTAGCAATTATCTATTATATATGTTTTTTCAATGCTAAATGAATTTGTGTGATGACCATGCATTCTATGGTATGCACAATAGTATCCATATCTCATTACTGGATGTAAAGTAGGTAGTTTGATTAACTTATTCTTAATCATTTCCATTAGTACCTCACTTGAATTCTTATTGGACCCATATAATATTTTTAAATAACTTATAATAGATGCATTGTGTTTTTCTTTATGTTTTAGATATAAAATAGTGATAAGCACAATTTTTAAGGTGTAGATGCATATACATGATGAACATTGGTATATTTTGAATACTTTGTACATGTAATGTGATTTTATAATAATGTGAAATTTTTAATTAATAATTGATTTTTATTCTATAATTATTAAATTACCTTGTTCACACTAATAATTGCATCCCTTAGAGTCTCACAAGTGAAAACCATAGTTGTTTGTAATTGAACATGCAAACACACATCATGAATAAGAGATATGGGAAGGAAGGGATTTAAAGGATGGATAGGTTGAGTATATACATTTATAATAGTATTATAGGTTTCCTCACCTCTTAGAGGAGTGATAATATGGACCTAGATAGATGTAAATAGTTATCACCCTCTTGGAGATGAGGAGGAGGAAAGCTATCATCTTTATCCATGAAATTTGGCAATGTAACTTAGAAAAGGGATGCTAGGGTAGAACATATCAGGTCTAAAAACACTAATAGGACCACTAAAAATAGGAAACAAAAAGATATAAACCCTAATATAATTTAGGGCTAGTGTTTTTATATTATTTGAAGGAAGTCGGGTTCACTAAATGATTTAATTATTTTGGGAATTAATGTAAAAATATAAGTAGATAAAAGACCGCATAAAATTAGAGGATAAATATATTAAATTATCAACAACCACTGTTTTGTAGATTTATTTATTTATTTGACTATTCTATCAATAGAAGTGAATTAGAAAAGGTGTACTTAATTGGAAAATATGACTGAGATGGATACGTGGTGGGTTGGAAAGTGATGCAGGAACTAGGTAGACTTTCAAGAACTAGATCTTGGTGTTAGAAAAAACCTAATACAATAACATGGTCTTGGATAATAGATCAGTGCACTCTTGTATTATAAATCTCTATTTCCCTCCTTTAGAATTTTTGTGAATGATTTTTAGGTTCTATAGAACATGTCATGTTTCAAATAGAGTCTAAATTTTTGGTATGTATGATCTGTACTTTTTATTATAGCTCTATTTTTTTCTAAAATCTCTAGGTTTTCATGCTTATAAGGGTTTGAATAAATAAAATAATAAAAAGGGGTTAGTGGGTCTGATGTGTTGGATGTGTGATCCACACCCCTGTGTGGGAATGTTTCCTACGTACCAATACTCCTAGGAGAGATTAAGATTGATGTAGTTCTCCCACCTATGTGATATATGTGAATGTTTTTTAATACTAAAATTCCTATGTGAATGCATGAGAGGATGCCTTGGATGCCACTTGAGATCTAGATACATGTGCTAGGGTTGGATTATTGAATATATGGGCTGAATCAATACAATATTAGAAGAATTGGGATCCTTCCCTCAATATGAAGTGGTACTTTTGTGTGCTTCTCTGTGATGATGTTCACTTAGAGTGTAAGAGTGTCAAATTAACATTTATATAGTATTCTAATAAAAATGACTTCAGAGGGTGACTTAATAATAGGTCTAGTCTAACCCTGATCCTCTTAAGGAGATGAAAAATTACTTTTTTGGAGGGTATAGGGACCTAAATCACTAAGGTATTATGCCATTATGGGTCTCATGTGGTGTTCTATAAGCCTGGGTGCTATTTTTTATTTTCATGTGACTAAAAGTGGATCAAAATTTCCCCTAAGATGGGTTAAGTGTTAAATTAAGGGTAAAGTGACCTCAAATGGACATCCACAATATAAAGGGTTAATATTAATGATTACAAGCTCAATCTATGATGAAATCAAATCCAATTTAGCCTAAAATCACACCGTATAATTAAAATTAGCTTTAAGGGGCTCATATTTACCCTAATTACCTCCATAATTGAATCAATTGACTATTTCATTCATTACATGATGACATTGGAGTTTATAGAGCATTAAACACATCTTATACATGTCAAACTTGCATCTATCATTGAACCAAATGATTCTTTTCTTCATCTCTAATGAAATTGGAGTCAATTAAGGCCCAAATAAAATTTTATAGTCACAATTAGGTTGAAGGGGCTCAAATTACCCTCAATTGCCTTTGAATAAAACCAATGGACTATTTGGTTTATGTTTTTATGATATTGGGGTTGAGATCCCAAAATTACATCCTTTATAGTCAAAATTATGTTCATGAGGCTCAATTTCATTCAAATTGCATCACTAATTCTACCAATTCATTCATTTGCTACATATGTCATGAAATTTAAGATAATTTATCCCCAAATCACATCATATAGTCACAGTAATGTGAAAGGATCCAAATTGGCCTTAATTACCTCTGCCATTGAATTAATTGACTTTTTCATTCATTTTAAATAAAATTGGGCCTAGTTAAAACATAAGTCATATTTTATATAGTTAAAATGTTGTTCACGAGTGAAAACACACCAAATTTACATCACTATATCAATTATGTCCTTTTTTAGTAGTGTATATAATGATATACTCCACTTTAAAATAAAAATATAAAATTGTGAATGTGAATAGATATAAACATAAACATGTATAAATAGATATTTTTTGTTTTTGTGTGCAATGTCAACATAATGTGTACATGTTATAGTGTGTACACATTAAATTGCATACACATTATAGTGAATTATGTTTAATTTCAAAAACCAATCCTTTTGGCTCGAAAATGGCTTGGATTCCCGAGCCAAAGGCTTGGACCTATCGACACATAGATGAATTCAAGATCTTAGATGAAAAATAATAAAATTCAACTTCCATCACCAAATACACTATGAATTTCAATGATCCAATTCATAAATTTATTACCACAATGATGAGAATGCTCTCTTCTTTCCAAATTTATGATCTTTTTAATTTTTGGACTATTTTAAGGTTTCCATCTATGTTGATTTCTAACTATAGATTTTTTATCCCACTACATGCCATAAATATACATGCCTATATATGTTTAATTAATTTTGTTTTCATTGATCCAAATTCAATAAAAAAATAAGGTCACAAACTAGGCCTAATTTTATATGCATTCAAAAAAAACTAAACTTCATTTGTTTTGAGGTAGTTATGGAGGTAAAAAAACTAAACTTCATTTTGTTTGGAGGTAGTTATAGAGGTCTTATCACCATCTATCCATTTTTTGGTTAGTTTTTAGTATTTATTTACTTGTAAAATTAATTAAAAAATATTCATTAAAAATATTAATAAAATATATGGCACAAATTATATGATCTTATCTAAATTTTCACAAAAGGGTTTCAAAAAATACAAAACTTTGTTATAAAAAGGTTGCATTGTACGGATGACTATCTACTCTGATTTCCTAAAAAAAATAGGTGTTCATATTTAAATTTTAGATGTTTGACCTACTTAACCATTTTTTTTTTAAATTAGTGTTTTGGAAACTAGACTCGAAATGCTACAATTGATGTTTTTATGCCATTTTCAAAATTTGAGTATAGTCATCTCAAATAATCTACAAAATTTGAGATTTTTTAAATTTCAGGAAAAACATGTCCATGGGTAGGCCCCTTTTTCTCCCCAACTTTTTACACTTACCTATTAGTGCAAGGCTAGATGAGCAACACCAAATAAATATAGTAAGATATGGTATCTTAAATCTTCATAGATCAATTACATTCTCCATAAATTTCTATTTGGGGACAAATGACCTCAATTTAGTTACACTATTATGTTAAGCTCAAAAATAAAGTTTTCAAGAAAAAATAGCTCCAAGTTCCACTATATACCCAAGACATTAACTATTAGATCAAATTCTTTATGAAAGAATTTTTAAAAATTCCATATGATTGTTAAGTGAATGTCAAATTTAGGCTAAACCCATCTACAATGATCAAATAAACATCAAATTTAAGGTTTTCATTAATTTTTAACATCATGCATCAATTATAATCCACCACCACCACCTCTGGATACTATTGTAGGACACCTATTGACCTAATTAATACACAATCCATTACTTTGAACATCTATTCATGTTTCTCATAGACTTATAAATATTCAACTTTGTATTATGTTTGATCCCAACAACAATTTGATCATATTGTGCATATTTTATCAAAAAAAATTATCATCATTTTTCGTAACAAGAACTTACAAATTTAGGGGTGACTTCTTTAAAAAAAACTAGTGTTCCTAAGTATCAAATATTGATAACACTTCTTCAAAAATTACTTTCACATAAGAATAATTATAGGATATGATACTTGCATTCACTTTGAAATAGATGTTAGAGAGGGTGATATATAACTACTAACATTATGTCAAAAAATATGTTATATAACTCTCAATATATAGATTTTTATTCATTATTATGATTTTAATAATAACAATAACATATACAACTTTGTATAATAAAATAAAAGATTGTATCAATATTCCACAAACCAAAAGTCCTAGTTAAGGTGGGGTGTCTAATATGCCACCTCGCATAAAACATAAAAATCTAAATCATCAAAATAATTAAAGTTCAAAGGAGTTTTTTGGTGTATGATTTTTATGAATTGGATCCTTTCTTATTAATTTTTTTTTCACGTGTCTGTAGTTTTAAATAAATAACCCTTTTCATCTAATATTGAAAATGTTACAAAAAAAACTATCATTTTTATATAACTTATAAATATTATATTTTACACAACTTGAAGATTCAAGTTATTATAAGATCATGGTGAGATTCATAGTTAGAGATAATAATGAGCTTGTAGACACTTAAAAATGGTTCTTAGATATTTATTAGCTGTAAATTTATATTATTCTAGAGTCTTTATGTGTTTATTCATTATTGGTTTAGAATATATGTTATCTGCACATTTTTCTATGGTTCTGGTGTGTCTATCATATTTATTCATAATTTCATTTGTTATTCCTAATTATCTCTCCTCTCTATCCCCATATTTTTGGTGACTTTTTGGATGAGCCCTTCTTACCAATTTGTAGGTCCCCTAGGGATTTTGGGTCCATCTTTATCAGTGTCTTTTCTCTTTTTCTTGGTTTACATGTGTATATTAATAAATTTAATACATAAAGTGAATGAGCATAAGCAATCAATATATATATATATATATATATATATATATATATATATATATATATAAAGGCATTCAATAATCTAAATAAATCCAAAGGGTATTTAAGATTTACTATTGTATTCTATAAGAAATTAAGTATTCATGGAGAGTTGAGATTAATAATAGATAGAAAATACATCTCATTAGACTACATAATTATATTTTACATGACATGTTGTCTTCACTATTTTATCTCATTGAGGGGCATGATAATTGATAAATTTTTAAAAACTAGTTGATTTGGAGCACATGCCCTAGAACAAAACTTTTCCTTATCTTCAACAAGTTCAATTTCCTTATGTTAGAGGTAAAATCACTGAGGGAGGGGGAGGTGAATTAGTGAGCCTAGATAATCCAAATTTAATTTCAAACCTTTCAAAACTCTTAATCAATTACCATAAGCATTCATGAATCATACACATAATTCATAGCAATGAACAAGAGAGACAATGCAAGATCAAGCACATAACACATGACATATGTCACGAAACCCCCTTGGGGGAGAAAACCCACTAGAACCTAAAATTGGACTACTATTCTATTATAACATAAACCAATTTAGACTAGCTGAAACTAATCAAGAAACTACCATCCCTTATTTTAGTGAGACTGCAATCCCACAAAGAGCTATTATCCTTGTCTAGTTGAGCTACCACAATAATTAGACCTTTAGCAAGTTTCACTTTGCAAGGAGGCTGTAACCCCCTATATGTTTTGATATCAAAACAACCCCTATGAACACAACCTCTATTGAACATTGATTTTCTACCAATCTAATGGAGATACAAAGTATATCATCTCTCTTCAACTCTGCACACTCAAAGCATCCAAAACATCTTTTTGGATCACCCTAGACCTCTTCACTCATCCTCAACATACAAGAGAATTATAATTACATCAAAAATATGACCCATACATCATACACATAGTCCTCAATCTACTTTTCTCATCAACTCATCTACTAGGTAATCTCCCTCTCCTTCACTCCACAACCCTCACACACACACACCTCTTACAAGTATTTCTAAATCCTATAAACTATCTCATTTGGTTTCATTATTTATATATCCTTCATGATTATCAATATCTTGGTTGGCTATTAGGCATGCCTTAACCCTTAAGGCATCTTACATGGGTCATACTTAAGCACAACTCTTTTTAAAATAAGCTTAGTCACCTTTTAGGTCCTATGATGACCCATTCACCTCTTTGACACTCCTTCGAGTAAACTAGGAACACAAGAACACTTTCCAACATATGGACCCATGCCACATGATCTATAGGTCCCCTATAAGTTCCAACATCCATCGAAGCACTCTTCTACTAACACTCAATTAGCTCAAAAACCTTTATGTACATAGAGTCATTATGAATAAAAACATATTTGAATTTTAACCCTTTTATCATATTGTATATGACTATTCAAACCTTCATAATACACACAAATGGTCTTCATGGAGTCTACAACACTCCTCAATAGCTAATTCATCATGAGATATCAAAACAACATCAAAACAAGCTCAGATATCCTTCCCAAGTTCTTAACAAACAAATGTTGAACACATAGCCAACTTTAAACCTTCATAAATTTTCTTGTACATAATTTAAAACCTTAAAATATATATATTTATAGATGTGTCTTGGAGTCCTTTATAAATTTTCTTTTAGCACCATGAGCAAATTCTGCTTCTATCAAAAGATATGGTCCAAAAACTAGACACTGGTATTTCCTTTATTAAATTCAAATGGTCATATTTAAACCTCTAACATAAATCTATCATATTATGTACTTTTTGATTAGATTAAATACAAACCATTGATCTTCTTTGAACTTTAACTCATAGTGCACCACTACCCAAACATTAAACTTTGAACACTTGACATCATCTCCATTCTTCCTGACATCTTAGAATAAACACGCTCCATCGATCTCCTATAAATATCTTGATATTTATCTATGTTTAAACATTATACACTTTAAACTCATTTCACTGAATATGCTCTATTTATTTTTATTAGTACGAACACTTGCTTACCATCAGATCTTAGAAGTATATGTCTTAACCTCTGTCTATCATTAAGCAACTATCAATTTAACCCATTTGACTTGATATGCACCATTAGATCAATCTGTATGATCACCCATGAACCATTTGATATTCATTTGGTCTTAATATTTATCTCTTTCAAAAATGTCTAAGTATGGGAACCATTACAATTTGCCTGGAAGGTTAACTTTGAACCTCAATAACTTTTGTTGCACTTAGAAGCATGATATAAAACTTGGACCGTATGATCTCCTCATATAGTAAAATCCAAGCATATATCAATATACTCCTATAACCATTATGCATGAAATATATAATTCCATTAATCTTTTTACTTATATTTTTTTTCCATAGAGCCAATTATGTCAACAACTACCTGGCAGGCTAACTTTGAACATGCATATCTTTTGTCTTGCTTCATCACATGACCTAAAATTTAGTAGATATCAACTAGGAACAAAAATAAATAAACCCATATTATAAAATTCTCTTTAAACCTTCACATGTGTGAAATATAACACCATTAAAATTCCTACTTAGTTTTTCTTGTCACATTGCAAATTTGGCTAAGTATGGAAAAACATTGTCAAACTACCTAGGAGCCTAACTTTTAAATTGCATATATTATGTTGCACTTCATCACATGACCTAAAATTTAGTACATAATAACTAGGAACAAATTTGATCACAACCATATGACCAACTCCCCTTGAATCATCAACACATGGTAATGGTGATGTCAGCAAACTACCTACTCAAATTTTCTACCACTAGACCCAAAATGTCTAAATGAAAACAATGATCAACCATATGAAATCCATTCATGCACACAAGAATTCAAAGAATATAAAACCTATTTAACATCCTAAAATCACCATACTCATCCCTAAACATCTCTAACCATGTTAAAGCTGAAGATCAACCAAGCCTCCTTCAAGCATATTAGGATAAACACATTACACACTTTGTCATTGTCACTTAGACTATAAAGGCACTTCATGCACTCACTTGGACACCTCAATGACATCATTTATAACTCTCCATAATATACCACTTTTTCATTGATGTCAACACCCATCATATAGAAATATATAGCTCACCTTCCTTCTCTCTTCAAGCACTCCACAATAAGAACTTTTTGCTCCTTTGACATAATAAAAAAGTGGGTACCAACTGATCTTAAGGACCTAAAAATACTATCAAAATTATAGTAAAACATTATAAATATGATAAAAACTCCTCCTTACCTTGATCCTACCTCTTTTTGTCTTGACAACTTCTTCTTGCTCCATGCCAACACTCTCTTCAACTAAGCACTATAACAAATAAAGAAAGAACACACAAAAGTAATTAAATATGATTAATCTCACCAAGAAACATTTGATAGGGACTCCTTCTAATATTTTTAATCAATTTCACCTCTTGATCATCTTCAGATCTCCATACACCATGAAGAATCACCACACATGCTTACTAGCCTCTTTTCTCAAGCCACCTCAAGGACCACTAACAGAACCTCATGCCACTCACAAAATAAGACACATGCTCTCAAAAAATATAATAAATCTCCTTAAAACATCATGTGTTTATATTTTTGAGAAATTAAATTAAAAACACTCTTCTTCTTACTAAACTTGTTTAATCTCCTTCTAGCCCTACCTAGAACTTACATATCCCACAAATTTTAGTAGACACATCATCAAGACCTAAAACTTCATATATGGATCACTCTCATATGTCCCCTTAAGCACACCAATTTTTAACATCTACAACATACTTCCTTCATAAACCAACTTGCCAATTAAGCCTCCATTTTGACAAAAACATGAATAATTTGAAAACCACAAACCTTCAAATCTCTATGAAACATGATTTGAAAACCCATTTGACCGATTTAACCTATTAATAATCCTCATACCTAAAATCATAAGGCAAACCAATTTTCTAGCATAACCCAAAACCCTAGAAACTCAAAACAAATAAGGTTAACAAACCTCCTTCTAGTCAACTCACACCTATGAAACTTCTTGTACACGTGGAGATAATCATCACACACTTCTAGACCAAAATTTGAGATTCCATACCTTTGAGAACCTTGACTTACTATAACCCATTTTAGGCTTGCTTGCCCTTAAGCCAAAACTAAGAAAACTGAGAGCACTAAAAAATATTCAATTTAACTTCAACATACCTTCAGACCACAAAAATATTTCGAGCAAGCTATAATAAGGTCAATATACCTTTTCGAGCATCAAAATATTCTCAAAATTTTACCAATGTCATTATGCCATCTGTAAACACCCATTCTAACCCTACACAATAGCTCCTTTACAAACCTCTAGAATAATCTCATGAACTTGTTATTCCTCTTAACCAACGATCTTCTAATGATCAACACAATTATTGGAAAATAAGATCATCAATTCTATACCTAGAAATCATTGGTCTAAATGACCAATAAAAAATCAACATACCTTTGTATTGATTTGTCATTATGATCTTGAGCATGAAAACTTACTTCTCCATAAGAAAGATGGTAGCTAAGAAGCATAAGTAAAGACACCCTACTTCACAATGTCCTAGAATAATGTGAAACTAGAAGTTTCCCACAACTACTCATATTCCTTCTTCTCCTTGGTATCTGATGCTTATAGTTCTTATTCTTCTTCTGAGGCTTAAGAGAAGCCATATGCTCTTCCATTACAATATTCTCCTTTTCTTATAGGATTGAATTAACAATACATGGAGATAACATAGATTCATGACATACCTTTTTATCTGAAGAATCCACCTTGCATTTAAGAACCTCATCACTAGGCACTAAAAATTGATGTTATTTTAATGGTACATGCTCAGCAATGGTAGGATGTTCACTTGGACCCATACACATCTTATAACTACCCTCAACCAGTACCTTGGTATTCTTCTTGAGCTTGGTCTCCTCATTCGTAATATGAGTAGACAATGAGAGCCCTTAGTACTCTTCAACTTTTGAAGCATTCTACACCATATAAAATAGATTATTTAGACCAACAGTCCCATCATGACTCATACTTACTACCTTTGGTTTTCATGAGTTAACTTGCCTTCTTCCTTTCACTCTAAGAGCCTGATTCATTTTGACTTGATGACCTTTACTTGTAGAACCTAGCAATATGTCCAATCTTCTCATAGTTATATCAAATAATACTCCTTAATGGAAACATAGTTTTTATTAATGTGTTTGGATAGAAACTTGCAATGTGTCCTTTGTCATGACAAATGAAACAACCTCCTCTTTTTGAAGAGGACTCACCTTGTCTAATCTTATGTGGACAATAGTTTGCAAAGTGTTCCACATCAAGATAGTTGAAGCACTTAAATTTTTTCACACCTTTTAACTAATGACACCCATCATAGTTCCATGTAAACTCATTTCTAGTAGGTCTCTTGCATTCTCTAGCTCTATGCCCAAATTGATTACATGTATAATAATAACCATTGAAACTTGCATACTTCATGGCATTTGGCTATTTGATCTGATTTTTATTCATTCTGCCAACACTTTCATTCCTTGTTTAATGATTTATCTTCAAATTGTGATTGTCTTTGTTCATATTAGTCTTCAGATTATCTTGAGTTACATTCTTTTGTTCTTCATATCCAAGATCAGTTCTATCACTAGCATGCTTTTGACCACTCAAAATATTAAATAGGTCACTTGAGCTCCTTTCAAATCTCACAACTGACTTAAACTTGTTATATGTCTTCTCTAACTTAGATTTCAATGACTCATTTTCAATTACATACCTTAAACATTCATCTTCTTTGGCTTTTAGGCTTGTGAATAGAATTTCTAATTGACAACTAAGATGCTTAACCATATCTTCATGATCCCAAGTGTGTTCATTCATTATTGCTTCAAATACATAAAATTTATCCTTACAATACTTGATTTTAGATTTCATCTTCTTATTGATCTTCTTCTCAATCTTCATTTCTTCAAGAGCTTTTATCAATGTAGTCTCATAGTCCACCTCATCTTCATCATCATCTGAATAACTCCAAGTAGACTCTTTTTGATGTGAGCAACTTCTTTCCTTAGCCATGAAGAGGGATTCATCATCAACATAACCATCATCTTTATGATCATACTCTGAGTCACTATCTTCACTCTCATCTGATGAGCTATAGTCTTTATTGGTGTAAAGACTCTTCTTATTCTTGAAGAACTTCTTCATGCTGTCATACTTTCTGAAACCTTCCTTTCTCTTTTTAGACCTTTATGTCTTCTTGTCTTCATCTTGGTCTTAATCATGCTCTTCAACATCATGCTTATGATGGAACTTTCTACAAAAATGTCCTATCTCTCCAAAATTGAAGCATTTGAAGGGTAGTTTACCCTTATAGTTGCCTGAACTTGTTTTCAATTTCCTTGTAAACAAAGCAATTAGTTCATTATCATCAATAACAAAAATGTCATCCTCATTTGGTTTCTTACCTTGGAAATTCTTCTTAGGCTTCATCTTTATCTTGCATGTTTCTTCCTTCTTCAGTGGTATATCATCATTCTTCCTCATCTCATAGGCAGTAAGGATGCCATGTAATTCATCCAACTTTAGCTAAATAAGATCATGACTTTATTCTACAATAGATACTTTAGGATCAAACTTGAGAGAGAGGGAATTTAATACCTTTTGAAATATAGTTGATTCTTTGAATTTCTCTCCAAAACCTCTGATGACGTTCAAAATCTCATTAACTCTCTGTAGAAAAAGATGCCATAGAATCTTCTACCTTCATCTTGAGACTCTCAAATTATCTTCGATGAGTCTACAACTTTGCCAACTTAACTTTTGAGTATCCTTCATAAATAGTCTTCAATTTATCCCATATTTCCTTGGTAGATGTATAATGGATTACCTTGGCATATTTAGTCTACAAAAGACCACAAGTGATAGCATTCATTACCTTAGAATTTTTTTCAAACAATTTCTTATCTACAACACTGGATGGAGGAATAGTTTGTGTAGAATAACCATCCATAATAGATTGACAAATGTCAAACCCTAGGGAAATGATGTAGGTCCTCATCCTTGTACTCCAAAAATCATAATTAGATCCACTGAACATTAGTGCTTGCTTAGTAGATAAACCTCCTTGATGAATACCCATATTCTTCCTTGGATCATCTTCAAGATGTCAAGCCTTTACCAAAAGACCTACTCTGATACCAATTGTTAGAGGTACAATCACTAAGAGGGGTGGATGAATCAGTAAGCCTAGATAATCCAAATTTAATTTCAAGCCTTTCAAAACTCTTATTCAATTACCACAATCATTCATGAAGCATACACACCATTCATAACAATGAATAACAGAGACAATGCAAGATCAAACACATAACACATGACATATGTGGGAAACCCTCTTGGGGGAGAAAACCCACTAGAACCTACAATTTTACTATTGTTATATAATATTAAGAAATAATTTAGATTAATTTCAACTAATAAATGAACTACCATCCCTTATTTTAGTGAGAATTTAATCCCATAAGGAGCTACTATATCTGTCTAGTTGAGCTACCACAACAACTAGACCTTTATCAAGTTTCACCTTGTAAGGAGGATGTAACCCCCTATATTTTTAGATATCAAAACAACACCTATGAATGCAAACTCTCCTAAACATTGATTTCCTACCAATATAATGGAGATACAAACTAGATCATCTCTCTACAACTCTGTACACTCAAATCATCCAAAACATCCTTTTGGATCACCCTAGACCTCTTTACTCATCTTAAACATGTAATAACACTATAATGACATCAAAAAAATGACCTAAAATTCATACACATAGTCCTTAATCTCTCTGCTCACCAACTCATTTACTAGGCACTCTCCCTCTCCTTCACTCCACAACTCTCACGCACACCTCTTACAAGTCTCTCTAAAGTCTAGAAACCATCTCATTTTGTTTCACTATTTATAGATCCTTCATGATTATAAACATCTTGGTTGGCCATTAGGCATACCTTAACCCTTGTGGAATCTTACATGGGCTACACTTAAGCAAAAATCTCTTTCAAATAAGCCTAAGTCACCTTTTAGGTCCTATGATGACCCATTCACCTCTTTGACACTTCTTTGAGAAACCTAGGAACACAAGAACACTTTTCAACATATTTTCCCATGCCACATGATTTATAGGTCCCCTTTAAGTTCCAACATCCATCAAATCACTCTTCTGCTAACACTCAATTAGCCCAAACATCTTTATGCACACACAATCATTATGAACAAAAACATAGTCAAATTTTAACACTTTGATCATACTACACATGATTGTTAAAACCTTCATAATTCAAATAAATAGTACTCGTATATTCTAAAACGCTCCCCAATAGCTAATTCATCATGAGATATCGAAATAACATCAAAACAAGCTCAAATATCCTTCCCAGGTTCTTAACAAATGAATGTCGAATATATAGTTAACTTTAAACCTTCATAAATTTTATTTTACATAATTTAAGACCTTAAAATATATATTTATATATTAATCTTAGAGTCCTTTATAAATTTTCTTTTTACACTATGAGCAAATTCTACCTGTATCAAAAGATATGGCTCAAAAACCAGACACTAGTTTTTCCTTTGTTAGATTCAAATATTTTAATTCAAATAGTCATAGTTAAACCTTGAACATCATGATATCATCTCATGTCCTCATTGATTATATTAAACATGCACCATTGATCTTCTTCAAAAATTTAACTTATAATGTGCAACTGCCTAAACATTAAACTTTGAACACTTGGCATCATCTCACTTCTTCCTAACATCCTAAAATAAACACACTCCATCGATATCCTGTATGTAGTTTGATTTATATCTATGTTTAAACATTGAACACTTTGAACTCATTTCACTCAATACACTTTGTTGATCTTGATTAGTATGAATACCTGCTCATTGTCAGATCGTAGAAGTATCTCGGTCTTTACCTCTACCTATCATTAAGTAATTGTCACTTTGACCTCTTTGACTCGATACACATCATTAAATCAATATGTATGATCACCTAAGAATCATTGGATCTTAATTTGTTCCTAATATTTATATCTTGAAAAAATGACTATGGGAACCATTGTAATCTACCATGAAGGCTAAATTTGAACCTCAATAACTTGTGTTGTACTTAGATACATGATCTTAAACTTAGACCATATGATATCCTCACATAGAAGAATCCAAACATATATCAATATACTCTTAGATCCCTCGTGCATGTGAGATATAATACCATTAATCTACTCACTCATATTTTTCTGCCATAGAGCCAACTATGTCAACAACTGCTTGGAAGGCTAGCTTTGAACACGTATATCTTTTGTCACGTTTCATCGCATGACATGAAATTTAGTGCATATCAACTAGGCACAAAACTGAATAAACCCATATGATCAAATTCTATTGAAACCGTCACATGTGTTAAATATAACACCGTCAAAATTCCTACTCAATTCTTACCATGTTGTAAATTTGGCTATGGGAAAACACTGTCAAACTACCTAGGAGCCTAACTTTACACTTGCATATCTTATGTTGTGCTTGTTCACATGACTTGAAATTTAGTGCATATAAACTAGGAACAAATTTGATCACAAAAACATGACCAAATCTCCCTGACTCATCTATATATGGTTATGGTGATGTCAACAAACTACCTACTCAAATTTTTTGCCACTAGACCCAAAATGTCTAGATGAAAATAATGATCAACTAGATGAAATCCACTCATACACACAAGCACTCAAAGCATATAAAACCTCTTATATAACCTATTTCACATCCTCAAATCACCATAATCATCCCTAAACATCTCTAACCATGCCAAAGTTGAAGATCAACCAATCCTCCTTCAAGCATACTAGGACAAACACATTGCACACTTTGTCATTGTCACTTAGACTATCAAGGCACTTCATCCACCCACTTGGACACCTCCATGACATCATCATGACATAATTAAAAACTCTATAACACCTTATACATCAAATCTAAAATTTTAAACTTTAAAAATGGAATATATGAATGAATACAATTTATTCTATGTGAACTAGAATATGTTATAACTTGAAAAACACTACTCTAATTATTTTTATTATTCTAATTGGAATTTTTTTGGTGAGTTTTGAGAACCCAATCCACCTCTTGATTAAGGAACTACATAATTTTTATCCAAACCAAACACCAATATTTTAAAAATCCCTTGAAATATGCCTCCCTTTTGAGGTGAAGGATTGAAAAACATGTGTCTACAATTATTCATCTCCAAATAATAGAATTACATGTACCATGTGCAATAATAATGTATATAACTAATACCATTTATTTTTTTCATAAAATACATGTAACTATCACAAAATATCATGTGTAAATCTCCATAATAAAATATATAGGCACCTAATATGCCCAATGTATCATGACATTGGATAAATAAAATCATGTAAAGCTCAATACAAATATGTAACTCTAATGAGTACTGGTGTCATATAGTAGTGTCATAGCATAGGATAGATAACATCACACAATGCTTAATGAGGTTGGGAAATGTTTCAACTTTGCATGGATCTATGAAATGGTGATTATGTACAAGGTTGGTTACATAAGTAAGGATACTATGAAGCACCGCAAGATACTATGAAGGTTGATTACATAAGTAAGGATAGTCACACAAGCTTATGTAGAGACTATCTATGGTAGTTTTTAAGAGTTATTAGAGTGAAATAATGGTAGTATATTTATGTAGGTATCTCTACATAATATCATTACATTACGGAATGTTTTAAAATGGACCACAATGGTTGCATTTCATTAAAAAATTGAGGAGATGTGCAATATGTCAAACAATGGAAGTAAAATTTAGGATTTACAATATACTTGTATGATTCATTTTTCAGATGATAGGAGTGTGAGAAACATCTTGGTGGTGCTCTAATGAAATTTTTTTGAGGATCATTACACAATCATCACTTTGGTTAGTAACATGTGTGATTAGAGATTCCTTTATTGTGTAGAAGATATAAAATAGGTTTTAGATATAGAAATGGTTCTTCTAAAGAAGAAATAGCTATTGTCTGATGATGCATGTTGTTTAATTCATGTGAAGCATGTGAATTATTCATTCATTATCAAATGTATAGAATGCATGCTAGTAATTGCATGAATGTTGAATACACATGGTCAAGTGTGTACATTATAATATCCAATAAAGTGTTGTATGAAGGTTACAAAACCATATGAATTTTTTAGAATTATTAGATGATTTTATTTCATTTTATAATCAAGAAGGTTATTGTGTTGGTATTTTTTACCCGAAAGGGTTTTTCCAAGTGAAATATTTCATATTTTATGTGTTTGACATTATCCTTGTATGTTTAAGATTCATATAGCATATCTCTCTTCTATATTAGTTTATAGTGTATAGGCCTTATCCCCAATAGTTGGTATCAAAGAACATGTTTTAGATTTTTAGTAGTTGGGACACCTTATAAAAAATGAGTAGCTTGAGTGGGAGTTATGCATGTACGAATCTTGCAAAGTAAAATGACTAGAAGCACGAGAATAGATATTTAAAAATTTGATGGTCAACATTTTGAGCTATGGAAGCTCAAAATGGAATTTTTCTTGGTGGATAGAGACCACCAAGTTACTTTACTAGATGCACGACCCATAGGAATGAAACCAAAATAATGGAAAAAACATGATAGGAAAGTTAGAAAAAACTACAAAGCTTCTTTTAGATAAGTTGGGAATGTTATACTAGGCCAATTTGCTTATAAACAAACCATCACTATGAAAGACATTGTATTCATTGTGAATTAAGATGGTAACTTGGTTGTAGAGCACTTGACTACACTCAATATTGTGTTAAGTTAGTTATCATTTATGGATGTTGAATAAAGTTGTATCATTTTGTTGTGCTCTTTTTTAGATTCGTGGGATAATCTAGTGATGGCTATCACTAATACTACATCAGATTTAAAATTGTAAGGTGTAGTCACAACTCTTTTATTAAATGATATGAGGTGAAAGTATATGAAAATGTATTAGACAAAGCGCATATTAAATGTGCAAGGTCGATTGTAAGAGAAAAAGTTAAGTGGAAGACCAGGGATAAATGCTCAAAGTCTAGAAGTAGATATGAGGTAACAGATAGATCCTTGAATAAGTGTTGGAGCTGTGGTAATTTAAGGCATTTCAAGAAGGACTGTCAAGCACAAAATGTATAAAATGCCAAACCTTCGCTACTACAAAATTCTCAAATAATAAAGTCTCCAATAATAAAAATGAAAATGAAAATCTCCTCCAATAATAAAAATGGAAATGAAAATCTCACAACCTAAAATTTAAGTATATAAAATAATATATTGTTTTTGATAATATAATGCGGCTAAACAAGGCGTTGAACCCTTACAAGCAACATAAAATCCATAGAGGCAACCAGCACAAAAAGTGCCTCAGAATAGAAACATCACAGTCAGTTAACCCAACAAACACAGCAAAAACTAAGGAGGCAGATTCTCTCCTTGCTTAAACATGGATTTAATAAGGTCATCCAAATTCACAAAGTTTTCCTCATTGTCAGTAGTAACAACACCCAAGTCCTGCAGCACATAAATGTTAAGGAAAATAAAATTTTGGAGCACAATAGAAAGGTTATTTCCAGTTTCTGAATGCGACTCCACAAGACTATAATTTCATATCCAAAACTAGCATCAGTTTTTGTTTCATCATCACCTTCTTCCACAAGCATATTTTCTAGTTTGCCAACATTTTCCACAAAGTCAGCAGCATCCTCTACAGTAGCCTCTAATTCTTTAGTCTCCTGCTTACTCTCAACATCTGCAGAGATTTATTAAACATCCATGTCCTTGGCCTCATCATCTTGAGTGGATTCATCAGAGGCACTCTTAGAGTAGTCAAAAAGCCTAGCCTTGGGAGTAGGTTTGCTAGCAATTCACCCTGACCACCTAACTCTTGAGGAGAAACCCTCTTTAATAGCCTTAGTAGATGAATGAGACTTGCTACCTTGACCCACGAGGGTCCTATAGGGATTTTTGGGGTCCCCACAGTAGCCCCCACAGTGCTTGCTTCACCAGCATATGTCTTCCTCTTCTTGCACTTCATACTCACAGTAGAGCGTCTATGGGAATCTCCTCGGGAGTAAAAAAGGAAAGTTCTTTATTCTTAGTAGAAACATGGAAATGCCACCTACAATTGCCATTATTTTTCACTCATTTTCAAAAGCTCATTATATTATTTTGTGGAACAAAATTTAAAATGAAAAAATAAAAACAAAATGTTTATTATGATTCACGTACATATTTCTATGATTTTCATATCCAAATTTTTCTCAAATATGTTTTGGCACGTGCAAGGCTCTTTATTAACACTCATTGAATCCATTTTTTACATGAAAGTCATCCAAAAAAAATGATTTTGTAATTTTTTCATAATTTAAAATTTTGTAAATATTTATTATGGGAATGGATTTACTTGTATGTTTCTGCGAATTACCAAACCTCCCATGTATGTCATTCCCTAGAGTTTTTAAAAAAAAAGTTGAATAAGTTTAGCAATTTTAGTATATATATATGAATTTCTATCACAATAGTGCCATTGGAAATATAAAAATATTATCTTATGATACGGAAAATTTAAAAGTGGCAATAAATTAATCAAGATAAAGAATGTTAATAAATTTTTAATGTTTACTGAGAAGCATGTTGAGTTTTTAATATTTATATTTTCATGCAAGTATAACTCTTTATTATAAATTGTTTTAAAGAAATAAATTTAAATCTTTTTTAAAATGTTTGCTCTTATTTATTGAAGGAAAGAATATTTATCTATATTTATTGTAATAAATATTGTTTACTTATTTTAAACCATTTTTCCTCAAAGATTTTGTTGTTTGAAGATCTTTTTAAACTCTATAGATTTATTATTATCATAAAAAGATTCAAAGATCTTTAAAAAAAACAATCTTTTTTTTTAGTTATTGGTTTTGGTGGGATCTTTATTTTATCTACTTTTAATTGGAGCTTCAATCGATCTATGACACAATTGAGGGGTCAGATCTCTGATTGATTATTTATCATAAGTATCATAATTATCAACAATAGTCACAATCAGTTCGAAAATACTAACTATTGCAATTGACTTGAGAATACCAATGATCAACCACAACCGGCCCAAGAATACCAATGATCAGCTACAACTGGCCTCAAATATCATACTGATATTTAAACATGGGTGGTACTTGGAACAAGCAAGTCACTATACCAACTCACCCACATCTCATTCATTTTAGAAAAATAATCTTACTACTTCAAACACCACTATATATATATATATATATATATATATATATATATATATATATATATATATATATATATATATATATATATATATATATATACATATACAAACACAATTTTTTAAGTACATAAAATGTTATAATAAAAAATAATTGCATTATTCGTATAAGGACCTTGTCAAAAGAGGTGGAGGACATGCAAGAATGGAAACTATAACTTTAATAATCCAATTCAAATACAAGTAAAGATATACCAAACAATATTTTATTTTTCAATCAATGTTTTCACATCTTAAATGAATCATGGTTAGAATTTATTATTAGCCATGGCAAGAAACTCCTCATTCTCAATCATAGGGCACCAATTAAAAATTATCAAGATGCCTATCTTGTATTAAACAAGGGCACAAAGCACCAAGTCCCTATGGGATGTTATATTTCAAGCTCTAAAGGGTGCAGCTAAGAGAATGAAAAGTAGGTAGATTAGAATGCAATAGTAGGTTGATACTGAACCCTTTTCTTAGTCTTCTGAGACCAAAACAAATTCTAAGTGTACTTTAACTTTTAATCTATCTCTAGCAGATTATACTTCACCTGCTCTAGGTTATGGTGGAATATTTCCACCACTTATTGAGAGATTGATAGAAGGAAAATTTTAGGAAATGGTGCACACTCTTGAGGGATTTGTGAACACAATTGATACCAAATAGTAGGTGTAGCAAAGATGCACCAGGTAGGTGTAGAGGGACTTGTTGATGGAGCACATGAACCTATTCGTGAGGAGCACAAGGATGTTGTTGAAGATGATCATGATAGTGTGGACCCCAGGAGAAAGATGGCTAAGGCCATGTGATTTTTATGATTTAAGGATACAAACTTAAACTTACATTATTTTGACAAGATAATTTTATAATGGCCACATACTTGTGAAGCTCTGTACTAGTTTAGTTGTATTTGGTAGTAGGTGACTTAAACTTGTATTATGTTTCAGCTTTGACTAGGGTTTAATAGTTATGTTTTCCTTCATTAGAAGTGGCTATTCTATTTCACTTTCTTATAAAACTTGTAAACAAATCCAAAGAAAGGATCTTTCAATCTTATACATTCTCCAAAGAATAAGAGGAATGGTTTGGCTACTAGGTCATCAGTTATGGTTAAAAATTTTGTCAAATAAATAGTTTATGGGTTCAAGGAGTCATTATGTCTATTATTTGTATAATATTGAGGACTACTTAATCTCTTTGAATTTATTATGATATTTTTTAATCTAGATATTTAGCTTCTTCATTTCTGAATGGTATCACCTTCTTATGTTCTACATCGACCACATAGCCCAAAAAAATTGCACACATGTATGCAAAATTATGTAAAAACACCACCCATGATAATGTGATCATAGCAATTAAAAGAGCCAATCATTGTTTTAAATAGGATGAACTAATGGAATAGGTTTATGAGACATATTGTCCATTTTGGAGATCACTTTAGAGACTATCTCTTAGCATTTTTAGTAGTGCATATTGGGATTGAGAATAATTACTTGAACCTACATAATGTTTTCATTCATTATTATCAGACCAAGCCTAATATAGACACAACAGTAAAGGATAAATAAGATGGGGTTACCCTAGGGATTGTTAATGCATATACATATCATAAACATTAAGTTTTTACTAGAGGCATTTGTGCAAACACTTGACTAAACATACTTGATCCATCTCCTAATAATTAACAATACTAATGGGAAATTTTAGACTCTTATAACACCACTAGTATCTGTATAACTTATATATCTTATAATTTGAAAGCAAATGCCTTGTTTAAGTATTGTATAAATAAGAGTGAAGATGACATCATACGAAGTGATTTGTAAGATTATATATTATAAGAGTTGTAATATTGTGGACAACATGATGAAGATAATGGAGTGTGTTTTTTGGTCCACAATGTTTATAATAATAATAATGGAGCCACGTCTTCATTGTTGAACAACATTATTAGGAATAGTGTTCATATATAATTTTCCATTTATGGATGGTTTAGATTTGAAGGAGAAGCAATGATAAGACTGTTTAAAACAAATGATGAAAAGACTAGTCAATAAAAAAGAGGGAAACCACATAATAGAATTTAGGAGGATCAGTCTATAGACAAATGTGAGGACATTTAATGGATCACAATGTTTCTTCAAATAATATAATCAGAGAGGCATGTTGTTTTCACTAGCACTCTATATTTTTAGCAGTACAATTGATATGTATAAGATGTTTAAAATAAGATGAAAAGCCTAATCAATTAAAAAGAGAAACAACATAGAGTTTAGTTTGTTTAGTCCACAATGAAAAATAAATGACAACTGCAATGAAAAGCTGAGAATTTTTGGATTTCATTAAAGACATACCTAAAAAAATGGTAATTGGATACAAAGTTGCCAATTATGTTACTTGTGGAGTAGATTTTTGAGTATTTTTCAAGCTTCCAACATCGCCATTAGTTTTTCCTTTGCATATCATCCATGTTTTATTGGTCCACTTTGATTATTTTATCTTGGTTGAAGAGAATACTTGGTAGCACATTCTTTTCTTACATTGGAATTCAATAGAGGTGTGATTGATAGCTTTTAAATGAAGCCATTACAACTACAATTAATAATGATACTATTTAGTATGATTTAATTTTTCTTCCTTTAATCCACCCTGTTTGCAATCATGATGGTGCCCTGATCTATACCTTTTTAAATGTTCACAAGCTGTAACATACATCTGAGTATTCATATCAAGATCTTCTTGGCAAATATGGTATGTCTTATTTGAGTCTGAAGATCTGAAATTTTAGTTTTGACTAAGATTTTTGACTTGGAGATGGAGGACATTGAGAAGAGGCCATTTCCTCTATTAATAGGTTACCTTAGTCCTGATCAGCCTTTTTCAAAACACATCATTACCTAGGCATCACAAGGCAACCATTTGTGCATCCACTTGCACAAGATGGAAGATCTATCCTAAAAGTAGCATCCCAACACTGGCATTTGGAATACAATCCCTACAGACAACTGGAGGTAGGTGGATCATCTCAGTGGGTGTCCCTCTATAAAAATTAATGACTATTATATGACTCTTGGTTAGTGGGAAATTTGTAGTCTAAAATAATGGAGGTTGCCTTGAATGACATGAGGGCCTTAATAACATACAAAAATTACTACCAATCAGTATCCAACAGAAATAATATTATATTCTTATCCTCAAAACATTTGCATATTAACTTTATAAAAACTTACAACAATAGGTAGTAAGCAGATGTGCACCAAAAATAGGATTATTTGATAGGCTAAAACAGTGGACAGTAATAACAAGTTAACATAAAACTATGCCAATAGTCCCCCTTTGAGACTAATAAGATATGTGGTGGAGTGCCTCACTATGAAAAAATGTATGAATATAGAAACCAACAATAATCCCTACCCAACAAGGGATGCCCAGTTGAGCTTTGACATGAATATCATTATTTATCAAACTTTATAACTATCAGAACTTATGATGCAAATTATCTAATAAAAACCCAATCCTTCTCCCTAAATGACCTCAAATATCATGATACCATGGAATTTCAACCTTCTTGTTCACATGCATTAAAGGTGTAACAAAATTAATTACCTTGTCAATGAATTTTAAAGTGGCCTATAAGGAGGAAGAGTGCATTGTTGGCAATAATTTCATATTGACTTGTGAAAATGTATGGTGTAGACAATACTTTAGAGTAGCATAGACACATGCTAAAGTATTGATACAATTTTAGGTACCTGACATGCTTGATGCCATCTATCAATTGAAACATATATTTTTCCATTTATTAAATAATCTTTGCAAAATTTAGTGTGTATTTTCAATCACACAAAAATAATGTATTTATTTTTATTTTTTTTAGATCTTATTGTTTATAAATATTGAAAATATAAAAATAATTATTTTAAAACTTGAGAAAATGATGATAAAATGTAAAAATCAATCATTTTTTTTGATAAGGTAAAAGTCAGGATTTACAGGGACATAAAACCACCAGAGTGTAGTATAAAAGTTTTAACATGGCATCAATAGGGCCAAAAAGCCAAAAAATAAAAATTTATAGTACTACAATGAAAACAAATAACAGGAAACCAAAATAGAACTAGGAAAAAATCTCCCCCTGATGGTCTTCAACATCTATAGTGTCCTTCACTAGAATGATATATTTTTACTTTGATATTTTTGCTCAAGTGCAGTTCCTGGGGCCTTCAGCTACTTCAGGGAAGATCATTCTAGAGCACTTTTTTCCTTTAGCCTATATGGGGGACTACTTTAAGGGGAGCCCTGAGGGGGCATTTTAAAACCTTTGGTGATTGAAAGGTAGGGCACTAAGTGGGTTGTGTAGAAAGGACAAAATCTTGAATTGTGGCTTCAGTCTATCTGTGAAGTGAATTCAGTCATGAATGAGTTTGGCCAGATCCAACCCTGCTTGTTGAACATTCAAGTTAAATTTCTCAAGCTATAGTTTGTTTTTTTCTAGCTCATTTGTCACAATGGCTTTCCCTTTTCAGGTTGTCTTCACAGGGGTACCCAATTCTAGATCAATAAGTTTTAGTTTAGGGATATATAGTTTAAGGGGGAGATCATCACTTGGGGACTTTGATAACTATCCTTGGGGGTCAATCAAAGAGCTGGTGGGATCCCTCGATGGGATCCTCTAGGAGTCTTCCTAGGAGGAGGAACCTCTGGGGGGACCTCCCGACCATAAAGAACTTGACCATGTTTTACTAGAAGGAGAATCAAGCCTTGGTGAAGGATGGGATTTGTGTCATTCACTTGGTACAATAGGACAGTACTCTCAATGGAATTTAGTAGAAAGTAGGGTAGACTAATTTTATATCCAACAAAATGATTAAGTAGTAAAATATGGTGGGAAAATATAAATGTATATTTACCTTCAAGCATCATGTACTGCATGATTTGAAAGAAAATGTCAGGCCAGTAGCATAGAAGATCATCCTATGGAAATCCTTTTTAGTCTATCTACACAAATTCATTTATACTGAAAAAGTGCTACAATGATTCTTTTTTTTATTGATCTTTGAATTGCCTTTGTCCTTGTACATGACATTCCAGTTGCTTCATCAATGAACTCCTCTAAAACATTGATAGTGATGCCACGAATGGTTACTTTTCACTTATTCTAGGACACCATGAAGTCACAGGCAATCTCAACATTATGTTTCATAACCCGTTCCATGAATTTCGTGAGTCCCCCCTTTTTTAGTAGGAATTAGGTTCCAATCCATCCCTGTCAGCCCCATAGAGACTATGTGTGTATAGTCGAAATGGGTGGAATGAAGTTTCTGGATGGGGCAAATTTGAAAAGAGCACAAATGGTTTAGAAGTCCTATTAAAGGCTCATAAAAACAATTAAGTCCCCTCTCTTTGAAATAATTATGGATCTGCGTAATTAAGATCTGACCCTTCGATATGAGGTCATACAAGTGTGGATAAATGATTTTTTCAACTTGCATTGGTACCTTCAGCTCATATGGCATTAGGGACATTAGAAGGGACATTGCTTGCATCATGATATTATCAATCACTGTTGAAGGGACGTTATTGACATAAAAATCAATCACATTGATTGGCTCTTGGAAAATGAATTAATTTGAATCTTGAGAAAATGAATGCAATAATATTATCCTATGACAACACTAATAATAATATTCCAAAGTTGTTTTTATGACTAAAATATATAAGCTTAGTTTGGTAGGTTGGAATACACATGAGAGGCTCACTCAATGTGATTAATATAACCATTTATAAATAAAATATGGTAGGTTGGCATACACATGAAAAGCTTAGTTAAATGGCTAATATAGACATTTATACATAAAATTTTGTGATTGACCAAGGATTTTATAAGAACAACATGCCATATGAAAGTACCAAAAATAACAACATTAATATAAATAATACCATATAGTCAAAGTAAATATAGGATAATTACCATGCGATGAGAAACTCATTGCCAATTAATGCATACCAAAAAAGGAAGGGGACTAGTAGTTAGGTCCAGTTCAATAGTTTTGATCTGAAATGTGGATGAAAGAAATAATTGTAAGATAAAAAGAGACTAGTAGTTATTGCATAAGCATCATATTATCATCAACTTGCACTCATAATATTGAATCACAATATACCACATAAGGCATCTTTTAATGGGTGCCTCATTCACAACTATTAATTACACCTAAAAAAAGACTAAAAATGACATGTCGATGTAGAAATTATCGTACAAGGTCAAAACACTATAAAATTAACTTGGACAACTTATTTAAACTAAAAAAATCTTAAACTATTTAAATTCGATTTTTAATATTTAAAAGTGATGTAAAATGAAAGATATGAAACCCTAAAGTTAGAAGTTCCAACTATTGGTCCCCTTTCCCTAAAAGAAAAGTCATACAAATATTAGCCAAACAAAACAAATCAATATATAATGAATGATACTTTAAAAAAAAATCAACATCAATAATAATATAAAATTAATACAATTATGAAATTGTGGTGTGTGTAATAATTCTTATAGTCTCTCTGAAGACTCATCACTCATATTTGTAACCCTATCCTTGATGACACTCTTCTTTTAGAATTTTCTTTCAAAGAAGAATATCATAAAGTTAATAAAATAAAATTTATAAATAATTAAATCAATCATAATATGATTAATAAAAATATTAATAATAAATAATCATAATTATCGTGAGTAACAATTAATTTCAATTGCATTTAAGCAATCAAATTATAAATAAAACAACTAAGTAACATTTAATTGTTCTTATATTTCCACAATTGTGATAAACTTATTTACCTCATAAGGTCCTTTTCTATATAACCCATATATATTTTGTTAAAGCCGCATCATTTTAAAAGCACATCATGAATTTTATGTGCATGACTAAAGATGTCAACAAGTCTTAAAAGATGTCAACAACTTTCTTGAGTTTGTGTATATTCACATTTCAAATGTGATTTATTTCTTCATAAATTCCACTCAATCTCATATCAATTTAATAATATCATGTGCTCTTATAGTGTACATATTCCCCCATCAACATGGGTGTGTTACCCTTCCACTTACAAATAGTTTATCTAGGCACTTGGTACCGTTAGTTTTTAAATTTGGAATTAGATCATTTTAACGTATTTATATGTTGGTAATTTTAACATATTTATTTCTTCACCATGCATTCATAATAACATAAAAAGTTATATAAGACTCAACCCTGCATTCATTAGATTATGATTTAAATTTGCATTATATTTGGTGTGTTAATTAAAAAATTGTATAAGCATTTAAGGTTTGTTAATAATTGAAGGAGAACACGTGTGCCCAAATAAATCCCCTATTTATTTAAGGTCTTCTAGGTGTTGTTATCCTACTAAGGTTTTGAATAACGAGATAAGTTTTCTTGAGATCCATAGAGAATTTCATAAAAGTGAGCAAGGTTTTTAGAGACCTAAAGTTAACAAATAAGATCTTTAAATCAGATTTTGCACATGTGATAGTTTTTAGAATCATTATAATACATCACAAGAAGAGTGAATTGATAGTGCCAAAAGTGTGATTAACTCTCTTGGGCAGCAATTGGAGCAATTTTTGTTCACTATGATTTTTATCAAATTTGTTTGCCTTACACTGTCGATGCCTACTCTATATTGTCTATTTTTACAACTACCACAAGAGTTGTGACAATTAAAATGTTCTTATTAAACCCCCTCCTTGTCATTTACTATCTCATTTAAATGTTTTATGAAATTAAGTCTAATTATACTATTTTAAATATGATTAGGATTATTTATAATGTATTATGAGTAGATGTATTTCATATTGATGTAAACCCACTTTCCCATAAAATAATTACATAGTGAGACATAACATATCCCTTCATCATGGTTTGTTATGAAGATGTTTTTCTCATTTAGAATGAATTATAAAAAGTTGTTAGGCCCCCATTTTAATGGTTTAATATGTCAGCGCATAATTATAACATTATTACACTTTAGAGAGAGAATGTAGATTATCATTACCACAAATATCTTCAATTCATTTATTTAAAAAAATCAAGAGATATCAATCTTGAGGCATTGATCTTAGATTTGTCATATACCATATTGATTAATGAATCTATTACTTTATTCATAAATTATTCCTTAATTAGAGACAAATTGACTCAATGTAGTTATATACTCTTTTGAGCTCAAAAAATCCTTAGAGAAAAAAAATAGACTCTAAACCCCACCACATGCCCTAGATGTTATATTTTTTTGATCATATTATCTAATCAATAAGAAATAATATCTATATGATAGTTAAATCACCATCAAATTTAAGGTTGAAACTACCATATGATGGTCAAATAGTTGTCAAATTTAATGTCAAATAATAATTTTTAACATCTCAAGAACATTATAGTCCACCACCACCCTCTACAACCATTACAGCCTATGCCTATGAATGTAACTAGTATAAATATTTTAAATACAGGTATCTAAAAAATGTCAAGTGATTCGGGCAATACTTTAGGCGATAATTCAGGCGACGGTCCTACCCCAATTGGTGGCAAAACTTCTGGGAGCCATAAATTTTGCACCATATCTCTGATTGACTCCCTGTTTGAACCATTGGAAAGATAAGAATGATGATAATGTGATGAAATGGCATGAGATATGATTAGTGGGTTTTGATCCCCCAAAACCCAATGAAATTTCCTTAGATTTTAATTTTGATAGTGCTATCTAAAATTAGTAAGTTTCTAAAAATAGTAATTTCTTGAATTTGTATTGTTGTAAATCATGGAAGTAAAACCACTTCATCTCCCTCAAGATTGGTGACCTTTCACATCCTCCTCCTACCTTCAAATTATGTATAAATACAAATGTAACCTGAGAAGGAGATCAGACATCTCTTCCCAGAGATAAGCATGTGTTTGTATTTGCAATCTTATGAGTAACAAAACATCTCTTCTCAGAGAAATCATTTTTACTATGTTATTTTCATGTTCTTGAAATATATTTCAACCAAAAATTTTGAGTTTTGGATCAGTGGTATCAGATCAGTTTGTCTTGAGTGTATAATCCCAAAGACAAGGTTAGGCTACAAGAAGCTTCGATGGAAAATAATAAATCTCACAAACTATCCACCTATTCACTCCAAATGACTTCAAATGGTAGACAAAATTGAGACATCTGATCCCTTCAAGGAAATGGTGAATGAATCCCTCTACCGGCAACAAGTGCAAATGCTCCAATATTTCACCTAAATTCTCTAACAAATCTCGATGGGAAATTTTGGCCCCCCATCCTATTGCATATCATAGTGAAAATTTCAATGATATAGTGAATAAATACTTGACATACAACAAGGAGTTCTATGCCATTGTGTAAGCTTGCAAACAATGGAAACACTACATCTTGGGGAAAGAGATGGTCATCCACACTAACCATAGACCATTAGAATTCATCCAAACATAAAGTAAACTATGAAATGAGAGGAACCAAAATTGGGCCACATATCTACAGTAATTCCATCTAATCATCAAACATAAAAAGGATATTTCAAATATTGCTATAGATTATCTGAGCTGCCCACCAATTTTGCACTCACAACAGTTTTTGATCTATGCAAACATGAGACTACCACCTAGGGTGCTCTGTATGAAGTAGATCTTACCTTTGCTAATACATATCAATCACTTCAATAAGGTAAACATGTATTTGATTTATATTTTCAAGATAATGTCTTTTATCACATGGGGCATGTCTATATTCTAGCTATAGAGCAATGAAAGATGATATGGGAAACACATTTCAACAGGATAGCTAGGCACTTTAGTGCAGATAAGACATTGGTAGTTCTTCAAAAGCACTTCTATTAGCCCCATATGTGTAAGGATGTGTAAAGTTACCTCAAATATTGCACCCCATGTGTGATAACCAAGCCAGTAAATAAGAAGCAAGGATTATACACACCATTGCCAGAACCAACCAGGCCTTGGGAATCTATCTCAATGGATTTTCTCTTAGGTTTGCCCACTTCAAAATATGAAAAGGATTATATTTTTCTTGTAGTTTATCATTTTTAAAAAATATCTATCGTGATTGCTTGTAAGAAAACTATGTCTACTGAGGAAACTACTCAACTATATTGTAGTCATGTATGGCTCCATTTTGGTCTCTCCAAGTCCATTGTTTTAGATAGAGATAGTAGGTTCCTGAGTATCTTTTGGTCCACTCTGTAGAAAATGATGGTACCAAGTTGATGAATTCCATGGCCTTCCATCCACATACTGATGGTCAGATAGAAGTGGTGAACCACCTGATTGTCCACATGCTTCAAATGTATCACTCCAAACATCCATGTACATGAGATGAGGGTATTCTTTTCATACAACATAGATACAATCAAGCCTTACATAGCTCCACCAAGCACATTCCATTCCAAGTATGCTTCCATCCCATGGCACTAATAGATGTATCCATTCCACTCTCCACCATGGGATGTACACCTCATGGGAGATCTGAGGCAGTAAAAGCAACAAAGTTCATTGAACATATCCAACACATCTAGTAGTAGTTTCATGACATCTTGGAAAATATGAATCATAAGTATAAGCAATGCCATGAAAAACATAGGGTGATACACCATTTTACTATAGGTGACAAGGTTTGGTTGCAGATTCAAAAGGAACAACTCACAGGCCCACATAGAAAAATTTAGCCTCTATGATATGGTCCCTACACCATCATCAGACAAGTTAGAGAAAATGGTTTTGAGTTGAACCTACCTAACTACCTTGGTTTCTATCCAATATTTAACTTGGATCTCCTCAAACCATATCATCCACCTCTATTGGACACTTTGGTTGTAGCAGAACAACTGGACATTAATGAGTTTGATCCATAGAGTTTTTCTCTAGTAGAGGAAGATTAGATTGTGGACACCTAGATGAAGATGACAAGAGGGTGCTCTATTCCTCTTTACTAAGTGGTCAAAAGGGGCAAGTTTAGCCACCGAGGTGAGTGGCTCATAGAGAATCAAATAAAAACACAACTACCACACTTGATGATGAATCTTGACATAATGGGGACCATTGCTCTCAAGGAGGTAGGAATGATTCGTGCAACACTTCAGGTGATAATTTAGGTGATGATCCTACCCTAATTGGTGGTAGAACTTCTAGGAGCCATAACTTTTGCACCATAGCTCTGATTGACTCCCCATTTAAATCATTAGAAATATAAGAATGAGGAGAACATGATGAAATGGCATGAGCTATGCTTTGTGGGTTTTAACCTCTAAAAACTCAATGGAAGTGCCCTAAATTTTAATTTTAATAGTGTTATCTAAAAATAATAAGTTTTTAAAAATAGTAATTTCTCAAATTCTATATTGTTATAAATCATGGAAGTCGGACCACTTCATCTCCCTCAAGATTAGTGACCTTTCACATCCTCATCTTACCTTCAAAGTATGTATAAATTTATATGTAACCCAAGAAGGAGATTAGACATCTCTTGCCAGAGATAAACATATATTTGTATTTACAATGTTATGAGTAATAAAACATCTCTTCTTAAAGAAATCATTATTTTTGTGTTATTTTCGTGTTCTTGAAATATATTTCAACCGGAACTTTTGAGTTTTGGATCATCAAGAGATGTCAATCTTGAGGCATTTATCTTGGATTTGTCACATACACAATCATTGATGACTCCATTATTGATTTGGGGCCTAGGAGTGACCCAGGGGATAACCTACTTAAATGGATTTAAGGTAGTTATATATGGAAAAAAATTAAAATAGAGTTGTAGAATTACAAAACATACAATGGAATCTAAGAAAGATGTGGAAATAAACACTACACATTCAACACATGTTTTGGGTCTTCAAAATATACTGATTAATTTAAGTACATTGAGATAACATGGAATAATTAAAGGGACTTTCATCCTCTCATTTTAGGACTATTATTGGGATAGTCCAGGGTAAGAGTTATAGGTATTAGGATCCATTAGATAACCTACTTAGAATTAGTCTCCAAGAGATCATTTATTACCATTGGAAGCCCAATATTGTCCACATATACAATAACTTCCTACAAAAATTGATCCTCTCTAAAATTCCACTACTCTATTAACCAAGGATCTATAATTGGGATTCAAGAAACTTGATTCAAAGTATTAATTGAAGAAACCTCAAAATGAGAGAAAGGGTAAAATAGAAAAGAAAGACTTTTGGGTGAATATGTAAATATCAATGCTTAAGACCGAGTATCAACCTAGCTATAGTTTTACCACTATATGTTGGGTTTTGCATAAGCTTAAACTTTAGCCACATAGGGAGGGGAGTCAAAATAAAAATCATGTGCTAAATTCCTATAGCTTCATTCTATATATAAACACTTAAAAGGTTGTAGTTAACTTATACAAAAACTTATAATTACCTTATAGAATGATAAAAATTTCAAAAACTAACTAGAATAACATGTTATTCATTCTTGATTAGAGACACGTATTACAAAAAAGCTCATATCATATCCTTTAATAATAACATTCTCTCATTTTTACCACAAAATTGGAAGGTATTGATAAATCAAACATAGTGGAATATAATCAAAACCCACATACTGCAAAAACTTTTTGTACATCAATTCTTCATGCCTTCTATTACAAAAATGTCAACCTTTTAGTAGTACTCCAAAGCAATATATATAGGAGTAAGATGGGATCTGCCACCAATTTGCATGGAATCCCATTCTTAGACATCATGAAAAAAATAGCTATAACCATAAAATAACGTGTCCCAAAAGAGATAAAAGAGGGAAGAACACAAAAAACAAGACAAAAGCTTTCCCTTTCAAGGCCATAAGAGGAATGCAACTATCATCAGCTAGAACCTTGAGGGGGATCACTTCTTAATTACATTTGAATGCCTAGCTGAGCTATTAGTGCATGTGTAATAATATTTTCATCTCTATCCAAATTAGGTAGGTTGGTAGGTGGCTCCCTAAATAAAACTTCAACCCAAATCAGTAATTTAGCATGTGCCTTAAGAGGGGCCTCAAGAGAGACCTTCACTGTGTTGATTTAGTTGATGTTGGTGGTTGACTATGTGGCAAGATCTAAAAAAGCATGGGCCCCATATTTGTTGGCCTTCACCACCATCCTCTTCATGGCTGCCTTGAAATTTTCAAGGTGGACCCAAGATTCATCAGTTTTGATTAATGTGTCACCGAGATGGAAGAACACAATAATGCTAACCTACTTAAAGTAAGGGTTCAGTCTATGCTTTTCTTCCAAGGTCCAATGATACTTTGAATGTCCTTGACCCAATATTCTAATGTCATCCTCATGCTCCCTACAAATGTCTTGTATAAATTGAGATCCATGAGTGGCATGATTTTTAGCTCAGGGAACATCCCCTTATTGATGATTACTTCCATCTTCTTGCATTTATTATCAATTATGATGATCAAGTATAGGTATTTTTATTCTCTCTAGAAGAACACATTGACCTTTGAAAGAGATCTGGGCACCTTTTTTAAGGTTACAAATAATTTAATGAGTATTGATTCCACCTTGCCAATGAAGCCAATTATTAATGGGCTCTTGACTTGGGACTCCAAGGTTTTGACCTATTCCTTGAGATCATCCATCAGATCATTTTTAACACATACCATAGAGATTGGGTCTTCTACAATATCCTCTTCTCTCATATGTGTCCTCTTCTTGGTGAGGGAGAAGAGGTCTTGTTATTTTCTCCACACAATGGGGTCCCCATTTTTTGTGAAGTTTTATGTCATCACCATTTTCACCTTTTTAGTATCTTTATAAAATTAGAGATGGATGTCTAAGTCCCCATGGTAAACAATCTCATGTCTTTGTGATCTTGAAGCTTCCACGAGACTAATCCAACCTTGTCCTCCCATATTTCCTAGGGCTGGTGAAGATGATGTAGTAGTTAAAGTGGATGGTAGATGCATGGGTGGAGGTGGTAATAATGGAGGGGGGATATGAAGTGGAAAGGAAGGTGGAGGAGGGAACATGGGTGAAAATTGAGGAGTGGCTGGGGGGGTTTCCCATGGGAAAATATATGCTCTTAGTTGGTCTTGAGTCATATGGACTTAGTGACCAATTATGCCTAGGTGTTGGGTGTTCATCCTAAAAGAGGAGATGGGATGATTGAGGTGAATTATTGGGGAACCAGGTGAGAGAGAGAGAGAGAGAGAGAGAGAGAGAGAGAGAGAGAGAGAGAGAGAGAGAGAGAGAGAGAGAGAGAGAGAGAGAGAGAGAGAGAGAGAGAGGCCCAAGAGGTGTTATAGGTGTAAGATGATGTTTTACTAATGGCCTAGGGGAAATTAGCTTCTCATTCTTAGCAAGATTTTATTGAGGGCTCATTTGTGGTTTTATATTACTTGAAGGAGCATAACTAGATGGGGCCTAAGGTGTAGAGAGGTTCTTGGTGTATGCTCTATTGATGCCTAAAGTTGGTAGGTTGCCCAAGGTTTATACACTTGGACTTGTGAGGGCATTGAATGCTACAATAATAGAGGAGGAAAACTCAATTAGGGTCAAAGGAACTGTTAGGGTAGTTGGAACAAGGGGAGGGACTAAGGATACATGTGCCACTATGATTATAGGAGTAGGAGTTAAATCATTGACATGGATCATGATAATTACATAGGCCAACCCAGGGATAGTTATGGGATTGGTCCAAGCTAGTGCAATATAAATTGGAGGGGCATAAAATCTTTGAGAACCCAAGATTATAGAGATCAATAGAGTAGGGAACACTTTCAAGTTAATTACAAAGGAATTCTATACCTAGGTTTGAATGTTAGGAGGGTCTAAAGTTGCAACCTAAATATACTAGAGGTGAGAGTCTAAGGCTCTAGGGATTCTAAAGGTTATACTTGAGAGAAGCTATATTAAGACTCAAAGCTTCTAAAAAGGTGAAGATCATGGGCAACATGAGATTGGCCTAATTGGGAAGTCTATGTAGGTGAAATAGAATTTGAAGTCATTAGTTTTATTATTTGGATCCCTTGTAAGACCAACTCATAAATCCTCCTTACAATGGTCAAGACCTCCACTATAGGTTGTGGGGGTAAGGGCCTTTCCTCTAGTATGGGCCCAAGTTATGCTTGTTTGACTATCCACATATGTGGAACTTCTATATTTGTGATTAACTTGGCATCATTGGTATGGTTAAGGTGGATGGAATCATTTGGGTGGCTTTCATGATGGTAATTAATGTCTAGCTTGACCCAATAGAGTTCCACCTGAGCCTTCATCTTACCCTAAGGATCCCACTGCCTATCATCATATTTGGGGAGAATGAAGTAATCTATATGTGTGGCCATGACCTATATGGTAGTGAATGTATTTACTCATGGCACCCTATGATGATGGGGAGTGAAGGGTTGAACTTCTATCTTCTATTGAGGCAAAAACCAATTATTCCATTCACAAGTTAAAAGGAAATATCTTGCTTTGTTAGTTAGTCTAGGAAGAGGTAGGGAACCTTGAAATAAGGTACCCAAATGCCTTATATTTTGATGATTTTGTGGTCCTATTAGTACCAATAGGAAATAATGGCTAGGATGGAATCCCTCATCTCTTTAGATAGACTTGTTACAAGTTTTTCATTGATTTTCAAGTACATTAGAGGGTAGAAGTGATCACAAATGTCTTAGATTTGGTACCTGAAATGGTGAATGTAAAATTTGGTGAAGACATGAGGATTGGGGAAAACATAGGTCTCTATTGGGGAAATTTCATGCTCTTAAAGTTAAGGGTGGGATGAGTGGCATAAAAAAGATAAGATGTCGTGTAAAATTTGTCTTGGGTGAAACCCCTAGGGACATATTATGATATATTCAAATTTATGATGTCATTGAGAGTTGGGACTTGCTTCCATTCAAGGATGATGCTGATAAATGGGACCCAATATTTATTGGCATACATGATGTCACTTGATTTGTATAGGTAGTTGAGTAATAACATGCCCATCTATGCTCCCTCTCTAAATGTTTTGATAGTGTAGGAATTGATGTCCTTCTTATTAACCCAATAGCCAGTGTTCTTGTCCCAATCTTATAGGGTCTCATGGATGTTTTGGTTCTTCATCAATGTCATTATTGGTGAGGTATACCTAGAGCTATCTATAATTTAGAATCCTTGATTTGGTAATAAATGATGTCATTGGTGTAGTTATATGTACATAGTAGATTGGTGAAGAGATAACTATAGGGGAAGGAGTTGGTCCTGGCCATGGCTTTGTGTAGGCCTAGGGCTCTAAGAGATATCAAGTCTCTTAAGAACTTGATATCATCCTCAGTTTTGTCATCGCATTTAGGTCTTTAAATGTCTTTAATTGTCTTGAAGATTTCATTGTAGTGCTTTAAGTGTGTGACCCCCTGCATGAATGTAGTATCACTAAAATATTTATCTAGGTTAGGATTAGATGTGGATGTCACCATTTTGTAATGTTGTACTTCTATTTATGTAGTAATTTTGTAGATATGTACATCAAACTTTAGAAACAACGTAGAAGACGGCTCTAAATGATTTATTCACATTTCAAGTAATGGTGATCCTAATTATGATGGGATCTTATAGGGATCTAGGATATGTTTATAGCAAATGCATTGATGGCTCGTGGTATATGAATTAATCTTTGAGTTGATAACCTTAATTTAGAATATCTATTTTTTTCCATTTGTTTGGATTTGATTTTATGCAAAGTTAGCCTTAATTGGATTGGCTAGCAATGATGGGACCTTTCTAGGTGTCAAATTAAGAACTACCTATATGGGATAATAAATGTAGAGAGTGTGATGGGCACACACCCATATTCAACCCTTATGATACCCTAGATATATTCAAATCCTGCTAAGTATTATGTGTAACATAATACAAAGGGGTGGTACTATAGGTTTAATGAAGTAGGGATACACCAAGTGTATGATAACCCTAGGTGTATGGGTACACATGATGATATCTAATTGGATCAAACTTCCTAATCCTATGATAAATTTGATAAATTTGAGTGTATAGGTACATAGGGTGATCTCTAATTAGATCAGGCATCTCAGGCCTCTAACAACTTTGACAAATCTGGGTATATAGATACACATTATGATCTTTGATTGGATCAAGCCTCCTAGACCTCTGATATCTTTGAAAACTCTAGGTGTATGGGTACATGTGTAATTTTATAATTAGATCAAGCCTCCCAATCCTTTGACAACTTTAACAACTCTTGGTGTATGAGTACATGGAGATATCTGATTGGATCGAGCCTCCCATCAAGTGTATAGGTACATATGGTAATATCTAATTGGATTAGGATTTTTTTGCCTTTGATAGATCTGATAAAATTTGGACCTTAAAAACATGCAAAATATTAAGTCATTTAAAAATCATTTAGCAAATAAAGGGTTACTTGTTAAAAGAGAGTCCCTAGGAAGGCACTAGCTAGGCTTCAGGATTGAGACTTTGGGACTTGTCTGCTTCAAATATTCACTAAGAGGAAAAGTTAACGTATAAAAATTAATTAAGTATAAACATATTTAAAATCATGACAAAACTATACTTTTCAAAAAAAAAAATCTCACATAAGATATTAAAATAAAAATAGATGGGGTCTATTAGGACTTAAATAAAATCATAAAGATTGGGGTACAGTGGGTGCCTAAGATTTTTGAATCAGATGGGGTTTGAAAAAGGGCCACAATTATAAGATTTTATTATTTCATAGGTCCCATTTTATTCTAAAAAAAGGGATGTTTTGGTCACAATAAATAAGAGTGTGATGGAATGCTGCAAGTTCTATTTAATAGAAAGATAAGTAGTATGTGGAAATAAGTTTAAAAAGAGTAATAAAATTATAAAACATGTAAATAAGTCTAAGAAAGATGTGGAAACAAGCATTACACATTCAACACAAATATTTTAGTAGAATGGTGCCACTTATATTAAATATAAAGAATAAGTAAAACTACATATGTGTACCATGTGAAAAGAAACAAAGAATGTAAATTCCTGTAATCAACAAGGGATAAACATTCTAGTTGATTTACTTAGTTTGGGGAGTAAATCATTTGATAGGATATGTTTAAGACACACAAGGGTTCAAGATACTATAGAGATGAACAATTAGTAAAGGGAACAATGGTCACTCATTTGGTTGTTGTTTGTGTGTCCTCTTATCTATATGTGTTACAATATATATCAGTACAAATATTCAATTGCAACATATAGTTATAAAATTAGATGGTTACTGAATGGTTTAACTTCTGCCTATGTGATAGTTTAACTTCCTAGTAGTTATGACAATTGCACTTCCATCTATACTACATTACTGATAGGATCCTTGACATGATGCAGAACTAGGAATTACACCTAGAATTAAACATGGTATAAGATTTATGTAACATTGATACTAAGTCATGTGTTAATCTAGACTATTATATGGTATGAGGGAAGGTGCCATAGAATCATGCAAGGATGTCTGTCACCTATGCAGTTCTAGAACTGTTAGTTACACGAACAGTTAGTTTAACAAATCAGTTGTTTGCATGTAAAGACTAATTTTAGTCTTGAGTCTGCATTTCTAATTATTGTAATTAGGAAGTCTAATTATTATTTGTATGGGATCTATTTAAGAGACCCATGGGGCTATATTGTAAAATTGGAGAATCATAAGGACTTGGTAAGGCAAGGACAAGGGTTCATCCTGAGTATAAGATCTAGGTTTGCAGGTGTGCAAGACTAGGTTGATCTACGGTGTAGCAAGATCAGGTGAGATCTACATGGTAAGTAAGGTCAGTTGATCTACAGGTGTGTGTATGTGCAAGGTCAAAGGAGATCTGCAACACAATAGGTAGCAAGATCAGGGGAGATCTACTTGGAGTATGTGTGTGTACTTGGTTGTACTGGTAGTATTGTTACTGACTGGTTGAAACAACAACTATGTGTTTGAGTTGATTGGTTTGTAATTGAGAGAGAGAACTCTTGAGGGAGAATTACTGGTATGCCCAAGAGGTGTGGGAAGAGTGTGATTTCTTCATTGTATTTCCTTCTAGAAGAGTATTAATACAAGATTGTATTATCTCTCATATTTTGTGTTGTTTATGAATTCTAGTTACATTTTACTTCTGGTTAAATTCCATGTTTAGTTGCTTATACAAGGTAATCAATTGTGCTCCTAATCCTAACAAGTGGTATCAGAGCTTTATGAGCCTAGGTCCTATCAAGTGGTATCAGAGCTTTGTGAGCCTAGGTCCTATCAAATGGTATTAGAGCTAGGTTGCAGGTTCATCAGAGCTAGGATCAACTAACAAATGGTAGAGTGGGTTAGTGTTTATTGATTATAGGTCACTCTCAGGGGTTTCTAATTGAGTGGGAGTAAAGCAATGGTAGAAGAAAGTAAGCTAAGAATGGAGGAACTCAATGGCAAGAATGATCAATTACTAAATTATGGAAAGAAAGAGCAGGTAAAGAAAGATTGTTGGTTGGTAGAAGATCATCATGAAGGAAATGAAGAAGCAAATGTTGCAGGTGTTGTTGCACAGGATGCTCTTGTATGTTCCTTAGATAAAGTAGAATCTTGGGTTTTAGATTCTATTGCCTCTTTCCATGCAACCTGAAATAGAGTATTTTTCCATGATTATGTCCATGGAGACTTTGAAAAGATTTATTTAGGGGTTGGTGAGCCTTGTCAAAGTGTTGGCAAAGGGGAAGTGCGGCTGAAATTATAGACGGGCAACACATGGGTGTTGAAGGATGTCATGCATGTCCCAGTCCTGAAGATGAGTCTAATTTCTACAAGAAAGTTGGGTGATAAGGGTTGCGCAGTTACTCTCACAGCGGAATCTTGGAAAGTTTCCAAGGCTGCACTTGAATTAGCATGTGGTAAGAAAGTAGGTACTCTTTATCTATCTACTTGTATTACTGATTCACCTTCTATTGCAAAGATGTGGATTTTTAGGCTTGGTCACATGAGTGAGAAGGGAATGCATGCTCTTAAGAGGAAGTCTGATGTCTTTGACAAACTTAAGAACTGGAAAGCCTTGGTTTTCATGGAGAAGATGATGGACAGAGATCAGCTCAAAGGGCTAAATAATTCTGAGCAGGGCAATTTGGATGAGGTTATGATCCAAAGTGAGCTCGTGGGTAAAATCCATCACTCACAAGAAAACACAGTTATCAACATCGGTCAGGTGAGAACCGATGTCGAACAAGCAGGTACCGACATCGGTCATGTGCAGACTAGAGTCAGTGGTGTCAGGTAGGTGGAGACTGACATCGGTCAGGGAATCGATGTTAATGACTAGGTGGAGACTGATGTCAGTCAGGGAACTAATGTTGGTGACCAAGTGGACACCAACATCAGTCAGGGAACTAGCGTCAGCGATCAGGAGGAATTAACATCAGTCAGGTGCAGACTAGGGTCAACTAGAAAATGGATTTTTTATAGACAGCAAGTAGTCAAAGAGTCTCAAATGCCCATGTGGAGGACTGAAAGGGTAAGTAAGCCTCAAATTCATTATTCCCCTTCTTTACACTACTTGTTGCTCACTGATGGTCAAGAACTAGGAAGTTTTAAAGAGGTAGAGAAGGTAGAATCTAAGAAATAGTGGGAGCATGGCATGAATGAGGAAATTGATTCCTTGGAAAAGAACCAAATGGGAGATTTGGTAGAGTTGCCAGTCAGGATGAAAGCACTGAAAGATAAATGGATTCCTAGGTTAAAGAAAGGAGAGAATGGATAGGTGAAATAGAAGGCCAGGTTATATGGTCTTGAGCAAGCTCCAAGATAGTGGTATAGGTTTGACAGGTGTATGACAAAGCATGGCTTTAGTCAATGTCAATGTAATCACTGTGTTTATTTTACCAAGTTGGATAATGGTTGAAACATTATCCTGTTATTGTATGTGGATGATATGCTTGTTGCAGGTTCATACATGCAGGGATTTTTTGAGTTAAAGGTAAAATTAGCTCAGAGGTGTGCCAGGAAGGATTTAAGAGGAGCAAAAATCCTTAGCATGAGTATTCCTAGAGACAGGGAAGATCACAAGTTGATGTTGTCTTAGGATGATTGTGTGAATAAGGTAGTGCAGGATGTAGAACTAGGTAGCACACCTATGGATGGACAGTTCAAAGAACAGTGTCCCAGATCACATGATGAGGTTGAGTACATGAGTACTAGACCTGATATTGCCCAAGTAGTGGGAGCTATTAGCAAGTTTGTGGCCAATATAAGAAAGGAGCACTAGAAAGTAGTTCAGTGGATTCTCAGGTATTTGAGAGGGACCAACAGTAGGGATTCATGCTATGTAGGGTCAAGGACTTCTCTACATGGGTATGTAGATTCGGATATGGCAAGTTACTTGGATGATAGGAGAAGCACCATAGGATGTGTGGTGGTTGGTCTTCAAGGTTGAACTTGAAGAGGGATACAAGCTAGGAAACAAAATTAGATGATGTATAGGTACAGGTACAGGTGCAACTGTTTATCTCCAAGTGTGAGATTGTTAGGTTGTGGAGCTAAAAGCTTCACAGTTATGCAAACATGGAGGAGGTTGCTGAGTGTCACAGTAACTAACATCGGTCAAGCCAACTGACGTTGGTCAGGGGTAGATAGGAATCTATCAACATTAGTCAGGAATCGGTTGATGTTAATCATCTCCAGACAGACAAGAACTGATGTTGGTTACCTGTGCGGTTCCAAAATTGTTAGTTACATGAATAGTTAGTTTAACAAACTGGTTGTTTACATGTAAAGACTAATTTTAATCTTGAGTTTGCATTTCTAATTATTGTAATTAAGAAGTCTAATTATTGTTTGTATGGGATATATTTAAGAGACCCATGGGGCTGTATTGTAAAATTGGAGAATCATAAGGACTTGGTAAGGCAAGGACAAGGGTTCTTCCCGAGTGTAAGATCTAGGTTTGTAGGTGTGCAAGACCAGGTTGATCTGTGGTGTAGCAATATTAGGTGAGATCTACATGGTAAGTAAGGTCAGTTGATCTGTAGGTGTGTGTATGTGCAAGGTCAAAGAAGATCTGAAAGGTAGCAAGGTCAAAAGAGATCTGCAACACAATAGGTAGCAAGATCAAGGGAGATCTACTTGGAGTATGTGTGTGTACTCGGTTGTACTGGCAGTATTGTTACTGACTGGTTGAAATAACAACTCTGTGTTTGAGTTGATTGGTTTGTGATTGAGAGAGAGAACTCTTGAGGGAGAATTATTGGTATGCCCAAGAGGTGTCGGAAGAGTGTGATTTCTTCATTGTATTTCCTTCTAGAAGAGTATTAATACAAGATTGTATTATCTCTCATATTTTGTGTTATTTTTGAATTCTAGTTACATTTTACTTCTGGTTAAATTCTGTGTTTAGTTGCTTATACAAGGTAATCATTTGTGCTCCTAATCCTAACAAGTGGTATCAGAGCTTTGTGAGCCTAGGTCCTATCAAGTGGTATCAAAGCTTTGTGAGCCTAGGTCCTATCAAAGGATACCAGATGGCCTATAAAATTTCCACACATTACCATGATTATTTGACTTGGTGTTGTAGAACACAAGGATGTAGAGAGCCTCTAAGAGTGATAAGAGATACATAGGTTGTGTTGGATACATAAGCTTTTGTGTAATTTATTGGTGTGTATAATATTTCACTAGTGCCTTGTGTTGAATTGAGATGATCCTGACAAGCTAAATAATTCAATATAAGATGCCATATGTTATAGATGAAGCTAATTCACTTGAATTTATGGGTATGCTTTGATTGTGGACTATCATACCTTTTCAAAAAGCTCATTTTGTTCTTTAGAGGTTTACATAGATAAATCTATGTGGGGATTATTTTTGAACCCTAAAATATTCCAAAGACTTTTTAAACTATCATCCAATGTTTGTAGTGATGAACTAAAAGAGATGTGTGATAGCACAAAGGATGAGTTGGATCTTTCCCTTTTGTAAGCGGTAGTTAAACTTGATATATAATAGGTTGAAACTAGCAAAAGGCAAAATGATCAAAACCTGATAACTTTTATAAGATATGGTGTCTCAGATCCTCTAGGATCAATTAACACGCCTTAATGAGCGATGGCCCACATTATTGTTAATTTTGGGTTCCACAATAAGGGTGTCGAAACAATGCTCCAATCAAAAAATATATTGGCATGGTGATGTTGACTGTAATTCCTATTAAGGAATGTGGGATGTCAAATCCATAAAAATAGATGTACATCTTCCATTATTTTTTCAGGTGTGGTGCATTGCATGGGATGCCATTGATTATGTAATTTTGAAAATTGAACTTTTTGTGCTTAAAATTGTTATGTTTCTCCTGATAACAAAGTGTAAAATCAACTATGGATGTGTATGAATTCCAAAGAATATATGTGATCCTTGTAATCTAACTTTGAAAAGTTTGAGTGTATGTACTCATGCTAACTTCTCAAGGAATGTGAATAATTCATGTACACAAGAGTGTATTTTAGATGAATCATATACATGTTATATGGATGTTACATGCTTAGGTACATATAAAACTCTAAAGTTTGATCCACTAACCTCGATGTTGTGGTGATGTTGATACTAGTAATCACTGCATTATAAGAGTTTGATGTCCAATGTCAAAACTTTGATATACATAAGTAAATTTGACAAAATTTGTGTGCTCTAGATCTATGAATAACTGTAAAGCTTCTTGTGTTGGTGAAAAACATGTTTCTATAACTAAATTTGGTCTACTAATGGTATGGGATTGTGGAGGTGTCGGTACACAATGCAAGGTGCACTATGTAGAGATCAGTATATGAGTAGATGTATAACACAAAGTTTTGTTATCTAATGCATTACGAATGTGAGAAGCTTGGTTCTTGTAAGACTTTTGTAGATAAGAATGATAAGTATTTGAAGAACTTTAACCCAAATTAAATCATGCACATAGACAATAGACATATGAACAGAGACTATTAGAATAATTCAAACACTCTTTTATAAATTATATCACTCTGATGATTCTAAATAATACATTTTAAATATTACATAAAAATATATAGGAGAATATTTCCTATATCTGGGGATTCTCAAATCCCTACAATATCTCTCCTATAAAACCTCCTATAATAGTGCAAACCTAAATATGATATATTGTTATAACATATAACAATATAACTAACAACATAATATTCTAACCTATACAAATTTATTGTATTAACCATATGGTTAACAACAATAGTAAAGACTAATTTATGTAATGGTAACTCATTACTATTTACCATCCAATAAATACCTATTTTCACTCAATTTGACCCATAGTTTTTACATGGTATAATATATCTCTCTTTCTAGTTGTAGCATGTTCCACCTCCATGTGCTCATGATCTTCTCCACATACATGTTCTATCACACATATCTTCCTTCACACTCATTTGCAATTGGTTTTCATAAGTTAATCGATAACCTTCCAAAATAGTTTTCACAGGTTCACCAATAACCTTACAAAATGGTTTTCTCAAATTCACCAATAAAATTATAGAATAGAATTCATAGGATCACCAATAACCTTACAGAATGGTTTTCGTAGGTTTACTACTAACCTTTCATCATGATTGCTACAATGCTTTTTACATTCTCCAATGTAAATATATAAAAGGGTTACATGGGAATATCACAAGTGAATAGTTATATACTTCTATTCTTATTTTCAACACCCAAAAGAAATTTAAAATACCCCATACTGAAAAACTAAAAAATAACACACCACACACATCACCAAAACATTGATGCGGCCCCATCATTGGTGACTAATGAGAGGTCATTGAAAGACCTCCTTCCTTCGTGTGGCCTCTAGCCTCCAGTAGATGATATTGCTTACTTAGTAGGTATGTCAATGTTTCTTAGTTACATGTTATTTTGAATAAAATGGTGTCCCCCCCCCACAATACTAACATGCTTACTGGATGTTAGGTATGCCCAAAAATGCATCCATAAGGAATTTTTTTTTTAATTTTTTACAATTTGACTTTCTAAAAAGAATCAACATTTTAATGTTGTCTAACAGACACAATGACTCAAATATAAATACAAACCTATTTTATAAAATATAAACATCAATAATGAAACCTAAGACATATAATACAAGACACCCCCCCCCCCATTTTTTAAAGAAAAATTCTAAAAATACATAAAAAATAACTTTGACTCTATATCTTTTGACACAAATTTTAAAAATTGAATTATAACAAATTGAATCCAATTGACTTAATTATTACATTTAAAAATGTTATATGCATAAGAAACTATATAGGAATCCAATTGACTTAATTTTGTCTTCTGGGACAACGGCCTGTACAAGAGGAGCCTTGATGGAATGTTCCTTCGTTGTGTGGACAAGGAGTAGCAAAGTCGACTTCTAAAGTCCTTCCACAATTCAGCCTATGGAGGACATTTTTCTTCCCCTGTGACTTCCCATAAGATCCTATGACCCAAATACTATTGGCCAGCTCTCTTTCAAGATGCATACAAGTGGGTCAGGAGATGTGAACAATGCCAGTAGTTTGTTGGAAAGCCCAAGCTAGCTGCTTTGCCTCTCGAACTAGTGATCATAGAGGAGCCTTTTCAGCAATGGTGAATTGACTTTATTGGTGCTGTAAATCCATCGTTAAGTGTTGGACATGATTGTGTCGTTATAGCAATAGACTACTTCACCAAATGGGTGGAAGCAGTTCCAACCAAACATGCTACTTCAAAAGTAGTATGCAATTTCCTCAAAGAGAACATCGTGTCCAGGTTTGGGGTCCCAGTCAAAATTATCACTGATAATGCTGCTTATTTCACTTCCCAAGAGATTACCCAATTCTCCTTCTACTATGGAATTACACTCTCCCACTCCTCTGATTACTTTCCACAAGGAAATGGACAAGCTGAGTCAAGCAATAAAAATTTGGTGACTATCATCAAGAAGCTGGTGGATGACAACCAAAGGACTTGGCATAAGGCATTGGTTGATGCTCTATGGGTAGACAAAATTACACCAAAGAGAGCAATTAGTATGTCTCCCTTCCAACTTATGTATGGTGTCAATGCTGAGATACCAATCACCTTGGAATTGCCAGCATTGAAATTGGCTAAGGCGATTGAAGATCAAACGTATGAGAGCTCACCTGAGAAGAGGATCATGTGCCTTGTTGAGTTAAATGAGTAGAGAACTATAGTGGTGGACCGAATTGCCACCCATCAAAGCCTGGTGAAGAAGCTCTTTGACCAGAAAGCAAAGAATCATGATTTCTAGGTTGGAGATCAAGTCTTGCTGTGGGAAAAGAGAAGAGAACCAAAGGGGATACACAGAAAGTTTGATTCCCTGTGGAGGGGCCCTTTTACTATTCATCAGCTCAATGGTAAAAATAGTTTCCTATTGAAGTATCAAGATGGTACTCTCTTTTCTCTACCTCATAATGGGCAACATCTGAAGCACTTCAACTCTTGAAGTATCGAATGAGTTCCCCTGTACATATGTATATTTGTATAGTCTTTTGTTATATTTTGTTCATTTTGTTTTCATTTTTGGAGCTTTTCTTCTTGGGTAGCATGACTCCATAACACAATGACACACTTCAAGTCACTAGAGATTTTGGTTTCTCCTCTCCTCAGTTGTATTCCAAATTTTCAACTGAAGGAAGTTCCCAAAATGGAGCTAGCTATTGTCCCCAAAAATGAGTGACATTTTTGGGATAACCTATGAACTATTTTGGTTCATCAGACCAAAATTTCTCTCTTCCCTTTTCAAAATTTGTTCTAAGCTTTCACATTCCTCATTTTTAAGCTTTTTTTGTGAAGGGATTCATTGGTTCAATAGGTTAAAAAAGCTTTTGTAGGCCAGTTCAGTCAAAAGAACAAGCTTCTAACACTCAGTCGTTTCTAAGATTAGTTTAGTGCCTCAGTTCAATCAAAAGAGTTCAATCAGAAAATAATAAAGGACAAAGGCATTGAACCATTAAACTTTGAACCACTTTGGTTCAAAGGTTCAATGGGTTCAATGACCAATTTGGTTCAATGTGCTTGGTGCAAAAGATCAAAAAGACTTAACCAAATAATGAAGGATGAGCCTATTAAACCATTTAACCGTTGAACCAAAGTTGGTTCAATCAGTAGGTTCAAGGGGCTGCCCCGAAGTGAAAAAGGTAAGTGCCCTTGCGGAGGGCAAGCAGCATTGGTTCGAAGTTCAAAGAAAAGATAGAATTCCTTTATATTTGTTCAAAGGCCCAAAAGGAACAATTCTTTTGGACTTTTTGTTCGATGGAAATGGCTAAGTCCAAGAGGCCAAAAGAATACTTTCGAGAAGGTTACTTCAGAAAAATGTTAAGGCAAAATTCCTTCAGACATTTTGTCTGAAGGAATTCTTTTAGGCTTTTTGCCCGATGGAAAGAGCCCGCCAAAGAAGTTGAAGCTCAAAGGACAAGTACCCTTGTGGGGGGCACTTGGTGACAGAAAAAGGACCATTTTAAAAGCGTAAACAAAGATGTAGAAAGGAAATTTCATGGACTTAGACAAAAAGGGGCTTCAACGGATGAACCATTGAACTATTGAACCAAAAGGTTCAATGGGTTTAAGGTTCAAAGGTTCAACCAAAGCTTAGAAAGATAAAGGAAGCAGTGTTTGAGCGAGACACATAATAAACCAATGAACTGATTGAAATTTGAACTAAAAGAGTTCAAAGTTCAATGGTTCAACATGGTTCAAAAGTTTAAAGGTGGCCTCAGTCAAAGAAAAAGTGACACACAAGGATTCAATGGATGGTTCAACCAAGGGCCGAAGAAGCGATTAAACCAAGAAGCAATGGAATAAAAGAGACAGAATGAACTAATGAACCGATGAACTTTTAGTGGTTCAATAGGTTCAAGGTTCAACCTGAATCAAGCGATCAACTGAAAAGAGAGCTCGAAGACTCAAAGAGAGAAGATCGATGCAAAAGACCATAAATGTCTTCGAAAGAGTTATTTCCAGTAGGTGGAACAGTGGATCGAGTAGACTTTTGAGTGCACCAAACCAAGGATGCGGCCTATTTTCTTCCATGAAGTAAAGACAAATATGTAAAGGACCAGACGGTCCATATTAAGGAGGAGACATATCAGAGAAAGGGACATGCCATAGTTATGGTAGCGCACTATTCTCAACATGGTCTCTCCAGACCAAACTAGAGATGCATTGAAGACACTGACTGCAACATGGGCCATCCCATGGAAAAAGGTGCCAATCCTTGTGTAGTGACTATAAGTTTATGTTTTCTCTCATTTTTAAGAGAGACTTTTCATTTTACAAGAGTGAAACTCTGCCCATTTTGAAAGAAGAAGACTGAGACTTTGAGCTCAAGTTGTAATTTCATTTTCATTGTTATCTGAATAAGAAAGCAGGTTTTTCATAGACTTTGTGTTGTTCTAAATTGTGTCATCTGAAGGTGTCCTTATTCATTTAATTTGGTAAGCAGAGTTAGTGAAGGTAATAGGGAAGTGTCCTGAAACCAAATGTGGAAAGACTTTGTGTTTTCACAATTGATTTTAGTCTATGCTTTTTCCTTTTCCTTTTTGTGTTAAGAATTTTGGGGTGACTTTGTGCCCCCATTATCCTTTGTGATATACTCTTTGGGCAGTTGAGGTGGAGACTTTGCGCTCTGTTTCATCTTGTTGTTACTACGCCCTTTTGATCACTGGTTATTTAATTATCTAAAAGAAACTCCTACTTTTTCCTGTAACAACACTTTTGAAAGAAGAGAAGCCCCTTCAGTGTTTATAGCCAAGATTTTCTCCTTTGTCTATGTGCATCATCTCTGAAAGAAGAGAGATGGATGGTTTATCCCACCCATATGTCTTACTTTCTACTTATTTATATTATATATAGCTCTACATATTTAATAGGGAACCTCCCCTTGATGAGAGGAGAGATTTGTCCCCTGTTGATGTAGTAAACCTACACACCAGGATGACCCATCTCCCTATGCTGTGGTGATAGGAACTATTTTGGTCACCAGTTAGTTGGTCAACAAAATATTCACCCAATAGTTTTTTGTGACTTCGCTAGGGAAGAACACATAGTTTGAAGTCTCAAACTTCAAACTGAAGTAGATCCTACTCTTTTCCATTTTTTTTTCTACAATCTAGCAACTCCATGATATACCAGAGGCTAAAAATCCCAAGGTGTTGTTGACCCTACTTTTGAGTTGGTGCAATAGAGTAATTTTGAGTTATTTCCTCCATAACCTCACTTTAGATGAACTAGGAGTCTTCCTCCTAGCCCTACCAGGCCACCAACACAAGGTAGAGCTTCTTTTTCTAATATTGGTTGAGCTTTACGTATCCACACTCTACTTGGATTAGTGACCCACTTTTGCAAAATCAAATCATGGCTCAAGGCCCCTGGGGTAATTCTTTTGGTCCCCTAAACTTGACTCCACCTCTGCATGAGCTTCCACATAGTTCAAGGAAGAATTTCCCCAAATTCTTTGGTGATGGGAAGGTTCATCCTGATGAACACATTGCAGCTTTCAGCATAGCCTATGGTGTAATAAGGGTGGAATTTGAAGACATAGCAGTCAGGCTATTCATGGAGACACTACAAGGTGCTACTGTAGACTAGTTCTACCACCTGCATACTAGATTAGTGACTGACTGGGACACTCTGAAAGACAAATTTGAAGCCAGGTTCAAGCCTATAGAAGATGCACATGCCTTGCTAGCCCTACTCACTTAGATGAAGAAAGAGCCTCATGAGCCTATGAGGGATTTTATTGCCAGGTTTGATAAGTTGAGGCACAGGATTTCCACAGTCACCTAACTGATGCCTCAGAACCTAAAATGCTTCTTCATCAATTCACAACTACCTAAAGGGGGTTTCTTGCTGAGACAGGCCAAACACATAGACCTTACTGTTGCTCAGGACTTGGCTACTGAGGTAGAAGATGACCTTATCTTGGCAGGAAAGATAAGGAGAGACCCTAATAAAGGTAAATCCTCTTCATCTTCTAAGTATTCACCTATAGTCACCACTGACCCAATGGTACAAAAGATAGCAAATGAAATGCTAGCTCTCAAAAAGAAAATGGCGCAAGGGATGTCATCTGCTCCTACATACAGAGATATGCCCAAGAAGACATTATAGAATTAGGCGTACCAAGACAGTGCTACCAGGAATTAGGGATAGCAAAATTGCCTTCCTCCTCCATAGAGGAACCTTGCCCTTAAAGTGCCTCCAAACAACTCAGTAGTTGGATACCTTGAAGCTGAAGTAGATTTCTCACTCCAGCCTAAATTGAATCCTGAAGATGATGCTAATCTCTTCACTAAGGAAGAAGAAGAAGAATTAGCTGGCAACTCCCATATTGGTTTCCTAAACTATCAGAATGAACCCAAAAGTGAAGGCCATGCAGCTGAGGGGTCGTATGTTGTATTCACCCAGTCTAAGAATTAATTAGCTCAACAAGCTGATAAAGAGAAAGTAGAGGAGTGACCTCAACCAGTAGTTTCAATTGCTAAGTAGGGATCTACTCTTCCTTTCCATCCAAAGGACCCAGTGGTTTCAAGAAAGGTAAGTACCCCCAATGCCTCTATGCCTTCTACTTCAATTCCACAGACCAGTCTTCCCCCTTTTAAAAATCAAAGGGATGAACTTCCATCCTCTACTCCTAGCTCATTCCAGACATTTGATATCATTAACCATATAAAGAGAACCAAAATTCAAATGTCTGAATTTGAATTTCTGCAGTCCCATCATGAGTAATTAGATAGACTGATTCAATGCGTTAAAAACTAGAACATCCCTGTTGAATGAGCAATTCCCAAAGTAACACATGATGCTACTAGGAATGCACCCACTAGGAAAAACCTTATCACCACTCCCCCTACTGCTCCTAGTAGGACTGAACCTTTTTATGTCTCATTGTTGATAAATGGACATCAGTTGAATAATTACATCATTGATTCTGGAGCTTCAAACAATGTCATGCCTGTTAAAGTGGCTGAATCCCTTGATTTCACATTGACCAAAACTTTTGGTAGATGCTTCTCCATGGAGAATAAGCAAGTGCCTCTGCTAGGACAAATTAAAGATGCCCAATTTGCGTTTGCTGTCTTTTTAGACAAAAGAATCAAGATGATTGTCTTGGTAGCAGATGTCCCAGCATCATATGGCATCCTTCTCGAGTGAAATTTCTGTAGGGATGTTGGTGGTGAATTAAGCATGGATTTATCAGAGGCAAGGATTCCAGTTAAAGGTGTTATGAAGAGGCTACTCCCTAAAAAGGAAGCAAAATATGTAGTTACCCTGACCTCAACACCTGAAGCTCAAATTATGTTTGAGTCTTCAGGCATGGGTAACTACTTTCTATACACAGATGGAGTTCATGAGACATCTGACAAAGCTCCTATAGATGATAGCCTATAAATGCATTCAGCTGGAACAACAGAGGAATTGGTTGAGCACAAGGCAAGTGTGGAAGTATCTCCACCCTCAGATGAAGAAGAATCCAAGAGGAAATCAGTATCAAATGAGGTGTGGATTCTTGAATTTGATGGTAGCTACTCTTCCACTGGTTCAAGAGCTAGGGTTATGTTAATATCTCCTCAAGGAGATATTTTTCCCTCCTCTTATAAATTGCAATTTAGCAACATGAATAACATAGTTGAATATGAGTCTCTACTGCTTGGATTGAGAGCCACCTGAGACAAAGGCATCAAGCTCCTTCATGTTAAAGGAGATGCCAAGCTAGTGGTTTTTTAGGTAAGGAACTTGTACCAAAATAAGAATGAAAGATTGCATCATTACCATAATCTAGTCTAGGACTAGCTTGAAGACTTTGATGCTTTCAACATCTCTATAGTTCCTAGAGAATTTAATGATCAGGTGGATGCATTGGTTGTTTTAGCTACTCTCTTGATTCCCCACCCAGATTTCAAAGGAGACAAGTACACGATTAAGCTGGTCTTTGAGCCAAGTGTACTTGACAATGTCAGTCATTGGCAGGTATTTAACAATGATAGCCAAATCATTACCTTCCTGGAGCAAAAAGATAGTTTTGAACAGCTACATTTTGAAGGCAACGAACCTCAAAAATGTGAAACAACTCTTGAATCAAATGCAAACATAGGTGAGGAGTTCTTGAAACTCAAAGGGATTAAGATTCCCAAAGGCCTGGTTTCCCTTGAGAAGCTATTTGATAAGCATGATAGATTCATTAGATAGTAGCCAATGGATTCAAGCTCATCTCAGGGGTTTGATCAAGTAAATTTGGGAACCAAGGAAGACCCCAAGATGGTGAACATTGGGAAATGTTTTACTCCTGAAGAGCATTTCAAGTTCACCTCTTTGCTCAACGAATACATGGATGTCCTAGCATACTCCTATGCTGACCTGAAATCACTTTGGCCTGATGAAATTTGACATAACATCCCTCTAAAGGTTGATTCAATGCCTTAAAAGCAAAAGACTAGGCATTATAATCTAAAAATATCATGTACTATTTTATCTAAGATAAAAAAAATGCTAAATGCCAGGATAATCTTCCCAATCCATCATTCCACATGGATTGCCAATATAGTGCCTATCAGAAAGAAGAATGGTGAAATTTGCCTTTGTGTGGATTTTAGGAATTTGAATCAGGCATCCTTAAAGGATAGTTATCATTTGCCAATCATGGATCAAGTGCTACACATAGTGACAGGCTTAGAGATGTTATCAATGCTAAATGGCTTCTCAGGATATAATTAGGTTAAAGTTGGTGAAGCAGACCAGCTTAAGACCACTTTCACTACACCTTGGGGCACGTTTGCATATAAAGGATGCCTTTTGGCTTGATAAATGTTGGCACCACCTTTCAAAGGGCAATGGACCTTGACTTCAAGGATGAGATGGGTAAGTTCATCATATTTTATCTTGATGACTTGACTGTCTTCTCTAAGCATCACCCAAATCATGTGAACCATTTGTAACAAGTGTTGGAACGTTGCCGCTAGAATGGCATTTCCTTAAATCCCAAGAAGTCAGTTTTTGGAGTAACAGAGGGGAAACTTCTTGAACACATTGTGTCCAAAGGAGGCATAAATATTGACTCAGACAGAGTCAAGTCTATCCAAGAACTTTCCTTGCCCACAAGCAAGACTGTTGTTCACTCTTTCTTTGGAAAGGTGATTTTTCTTATGGAGGTTCATCCCTGAATTTGCCAAGAAGACCAAGCACATTGTAAACATGATGAAGGGAAAGGCCACCTTCAGCTAGACTAAAGAAGGCAAGTCAGATTTTGAGGATATCAAGATTGTTATTTCCCATGCTCCAATTCTAGCTTGTCCAGACTACAACAAAGAGTTCACCATTTACAGTTATGCTTCAGAACATACACTTTCAACAATTTTGGTTCAATAGAATGAAGAAGGTATGGAATCTCCCATTTCCTTCATGATTTGTCCTCTCAAAGCTCATGAGCTGAATTACTCAAATATGGAGAAGCACACTTATGCAGTGGTGAAGGCTATGAAACATTTTCATTTATACATCCTCAATTCTTGAGTTACTGCCTTAGTCCCTGACACCACAGTAAAATCTATACTGACTCAGTAGGATTTTAGGATGAAAAGAGCCAATTGGGTTGCAAAGATCTAGGAGTTTGATCTGATCATCAAGACAACAAAGTTGGTACGCAAAAAGGGGCTATGCCAACTAATTGTTGATAACAAGCCAAGAGGAATAGGGCATGAAGAATAGAAGTGGGTGACACACCAATAGTCCTCTTTGTCTCCACCACAAATGAGTGGTACTCAGGTATTGCTCATTTTCTTACTTATGGTGAATGTCCTACAAACTTATCTTATAAAAAAAGGAGAACCATCAAGCTAAAAGCTGCTAATTTTGTCCTCTGGGACAATGGCCTGTACAAGAGGAGCCTTGATGGAACGTTCCTTTGTTGTGTGGACAAGGAGCAACAAAGTTGACTTTTGAAGTCCTTCCATAATTCAGCCTATGGAGGACATTTTTCTACCCCTATGGCTACCCATAAGATCTTACGAGCCAGGTACTATTAGCCAGCTCTCTTTCAAGATGCATACAAGTGGGTTAGGAGATGTGAACTATGCCAACAATTTGTTGGAAGGCCCAAGTTAGCTGCTCTGCCTCTCAAACTAGTGATCATAGAGGAGCCTTTCTAGCAATGGGGAATTAACTTTATTGATGTTGTAAATCCATGGTCAAGTGCTAGACATGATTATGTCCTTATAGCAACAAACTACTTCACCAAATGGGTGGAAACAGTTCCAACCAAACATGCTACTTCAGAAGTAGTATGCAATTTCCTCAAAGAGAACATCATGTCCAGGTTTAGGGTCCTAGTCAAAATTATCACTGATAATGCTTCCTTTTTCACTTCCTAAGAGATTAGCCAATTCTGCTTCTACTTTGGAATTACACTCTCCCACTCCTCTGATTACTTTCCACAAGGAAATGGACAAGCTGAGTCAAGCAATAAAAATTTGGTGACCATCATCAAGAAGCTGGTGGATGACAACCAAAGGACTTGGCATAAGGCATTGGTTGATGCTCTATGGGTAGACAAAATTACACCAAAGAGAGCAATTGGTATGTCTCCCTTCCAACTTATGTATGGTGTCAATGCTGAGATACCAATCACCTTGGAATTGCCAGCATTGAAATTGGCTAAGGCGAATGAAGATCAAACATATGAGAGCTCACTTGAGAAGAGGATCATGTGCCTTACTGAGCTAAATGAGTAGAGAACTATAGTGGTGGACCAAATTTCCACCCATCAAAGCCTGGTGAAGAAGCTCTTCGACCAGAAAGTAAAGAATCATGATTTCCAAGTTGGAGATCAAGTCCTACTATGGGACAAAAGAAGAGAACCAAAGGGAATGCATGAAAATTTTGATTCCCTGTGGAGGGGCCCTTTTACTATTCATCAGCTCAATGGTAAAAATAGTTTTCTATTGAAGTATCAAGATGGTACTCTCTTTTCTCTGCCTCACAATGGGCAACATCTGAAGCACTTCAACTCTTGAAGTATTGGATGAGTTCCCCTGTACATATGTATATTTATATAGTCTTTTGTTTTATTTTGTTCATTTCATTTTCATTTTTAGAGCTTTTCTTCTTGGGTAGCACGACTCCATAGCCTAATGGCACACTTCAAGGCACTAGAGATTCTGGTTTCTCCTCCCCTCAGTTGTATTCCAAGTTTTCAACTGAAGGAAGTTCCCCAACTAGAGCCAGATGTTGTCCTAAAAAATGAGTGACATTTTGGGGACAACCTATGAACTATTTTGGTTCATCGGACCAAAATTTCTCTCTTCCCTTCTCAAAATTTATTCTGAGCTTTCAAATTCCTCATTTTTAAGTTTTTTTCGTGAAGGGATTCATTGGTTCAATAGGTTAAAAAAGCTTTTGCAGGCGAGTTCAGTCAAAAGAACAAGTTTCTAACACTCAGTCATTTCCAGGATTAGTTCAGTGCCTCAATTCAATCGAAAGAGTTCAATCGGCAAATGATAAAGGACAAAGGCATTAAACCATTAAACTTTGAACCACTTTGGTTCAAAGGTTCATTGGGTTCAATGAACAAGTTGGTTCAATGTGCTTGGTGCAAAAGATCAAAAGGACTTAACCAAATAATGAAGGATGAGCCTATTGAACCATTGAACCAAAGTTGGTTCAATCGGTAGGTTCAAGGGGTTACCCCAAAGCAAAAAAGGCAAGTGCCCTTGCAAAGGGCAAGCAACATTAATTCGAAGTTCAAAGAAAAGATAGAATTCCTTTGGATTTGTTCAAAGGCTCAAAAGGAATAATTCTTTCAGACTTTTTGTCTGATGGAAATGGCTAAGTCCAAGAGGCCGAAAGAATACTTTTGGGAAGATTTCCTTGGAAAAATGTTAAGGCAAAATTCCTTTGGACATTTTGTCTGAAGAAATTCTTTTGAGCTTTTTTCCCGATGAAAAGAGCCCACCGAAGAAGTTGAAGCCCGAAGGACAAGTACCCTTGTGGGGGGACACTTGGAGAAAGAAAAAGGACCATTTTAAAAGCTTGAACAAAGATGCAAAAAGGAACATTCATGGACTTAGACAAAAAGGGGCTTCAACGAATGAACCATTGAACTGTTGAACCAAAAGGTTCAATGGGTTTAAGGTTCAAAGGTTCAACCAAAGCTTAGAAAGATAAAGGAAGCAGTGTTTGAGTGAGACATAGAATAAACCAATGAACCGATTGAAATTTGAACTAAAAGAGTTCAAATTTCAATGGTTCAACAAGGTTCAAAAGTTTAAAGGCAGCCTCAGTCAAAGAAAAAGTGACACACAAGTGAATCAATGGATGGTTCAACCAAGGGCCGAAGAAGCGATTGAACCAAAAAGTGATGGAACAAAAGAGACAGAATGAACTAATGAACTGATGAACTTTCAGTGGTTTAACAAGTTTAAGGTTCAACCTGAATCAAGCGATTGACTAAAAAGAGAGCCTAAAGACTCAAAGAGAGAAGATCAATGCAAAGGACCATAAATGTCTTCGAAAGAGTTATTTTTGGTAGGTGGAATAGTGGATCGAGTAGACTTTTGAGTGCACTAAACCAAGGATGCAGCCTATTTTCTTCCATGAAGTAAAGATAAATATGCAAAGGACCAGATGGTCCATATTAAGGAGGAGACATATTAGATGAAGGGACATGCCATAGTTATGGTAGCACACTGTTCTCAGCATGGTCTCTCTAGACCAAACTGGAGACGCATTGAAGATGCTGACTACAGCATGGGCCGTCCCATGGAAAAAGGTGCCAATCCTTGCATAGTGACTATAATTTTGTGTTTTCTCTCATTTGTAAGAGAGACTTTTCATTTTACAAGAGTGAAACTCTACCCATTTTGAAAGAAGAAGACTGAGACTTTGAGCTCAGGTCATAATTTAATTTTCATTGTTATCTAAATAAGAAATCAAGTTTTTCATAGACTTTGTGCTATTCTAATTTGTGTCATCTGAAGGTGTCCTTATTCATTTAATTTGGTAAGCAGAGTTAGTGAAGGTAATAGGGAAGTGTCTTGAAACCAACTATTTGAAGACTTTGTGTTTTCATAATTGATTTCAGTCTGTGTTTTTTCCTTTGCCTTTTTTTGTTAAGGATTTTGGGGTGACTTTGTGCCCCATTATCCTTTGTGATATACTCTTTGGGCAGTTGAGGTGGAGACTTTGCGCTCTGTTTCATCCTATTTTTACTACACTCTTTTGATCACTAGTTATTTCACTATCTAAAATAAACTCTTACTTTTTCCTGTAAGGACACTTTTGAAAGAAGAGAAGCACCTTCAGTGTTTATAGCCAGTATTTTCTCCTTTGTCTATGTGCATCATCTCTGAAAGAAGAGAGATGGATGGTTTATCCCACCCCTGTGTCTTACTTTTTGGTTATTTATATTGTATATATCTCTGCATATTTAATAGGAAACCTCCCCTTGATGAGAGGAGAGATTTGTCCCCTATGGATGTAGTAAACTTGCACACCATGATGAACCATCTCCATATGTTGTGGTGATAGGAACTATTTTGGTCACCAGTTAGTTGGCCAGCAAAATATTCACCCAACACGAGTCAAACTAATTGAAATGTAGATCTAACACAAAATAATTATAATTGTATATGACATAGATAAATAAGAATCTACTACACTCAATGATGAACAAAGATGCATAAAGTTTGATGGAGCGCATGGCTTAGTGACACAAAAAATTTAATGGATTCATATAAGATTGAGCACAATAAAAATAGTAGGGTATCATGGATCTAAGAAATTTATAGAAATTTGATGAAACTATAATTCAAATTGATAATAATTTGATACAATCCGTAACCAGGTGTGGAGGAGTATATCACATTTATTAAGAGCACCAATACATATACACACTACAATTTATGTTCTAGTTGAATGAATGCATAATAGACTGGTTGTGCAGATTAGATACAAATGTATGCTCATCAACGAGGCCAACATAATTAAAGATGTGTATAAAATAATTTTTATTGGTTACAATTATAACAATGTATGACTTATTTCCTATCTATATTCTATCACTCTTGTGTATAGAATATACCCACTCTTGACATAGGCAAGTCAAGGCAAGAGTCTACAATGTTCATGAACAAACTGCATAGTAGTTAAACTAGATTTGAATGTCTCTTATCCTCAGGTTAGGGCGTAGAGGATTAGATAAACTTCATGAGAAGGATAAAACTATCCAATAATTGACTACGTAGCCTACTCATAGATTGTGACATAGCTAAATTGCTAGCAAGACTCTCATGGAAATTAGCTAATAGTTTATATGGATCTTATACCAATGATAGGTATTTGAAGAGGTTTAACTCAGATTAAATCATGCATAGAGACAATAAAGAGCTAAACACAGACTATTAAAATAATTCAAACACTCTTTGATATATTATATCACTCTGATGATTCTGAATAATACATTCCAAATATTACATACAAATATTTAGGAGAATATTTCCTATATTTGGGGATTCCCAAATCCCGACAATATCTCTCCTATAAAACCTCTTATAATAGTGCAAACCTAAATATGATATATTATTATAACATATGACAATATATCTAACAACATAATATTCTAACCTATACAAAGTTATCGTATTAACCATATGGTTAACAATAATAGTAAATACGAATTTACATAATGGTAACTCACCTATTACTATTTATCATCCTATAAATACCTATTTTCTCTCAATGTGAAAACTAATCCCAACATAGATACTTTTCCCCATATATCAAGGTTCATCCATCCATAGTGAAGCTTTAAAAAATGTGATGTTCCTTGTGAAGTAAATTTTGAGAACAAAAAGGTGGATTGGGAATGGTTAATTTTTCTATAGAGAACACAAGGATGAAGATCCCAACATATCTTATTTGTATGACCATTGTGATGACAATGGCTAAAAGTAATTAGAGAGTACATTGGGTTTCTCTAATGAGATCATATTTATAGCTATCATGGATGACCCATGTGATGTTCTTTGCATTGATAATATGTAAGTTTATGTCAAGGTATACACTTTGGTAGAATTTATTATTATTTTTATTGCATAGGTTTATTTTTATTGGAATTTTTCACATCCCTGAGGCTACTTATATGCAGAGCTTATTTGAGAAATTTGTAATTTAATTGCTTACATGGCATTTTTATTGTTCATGCCTTTGTTTATGATGTGATGGTGCATGTTTCAGCTAATAAGTCTACATGTATGTTTTTAGTCTCTTCTAAATTTATCATGTCTAAAATTCTTGAATATATTATTTAGGTCTCTCACGTAGATATTGTGATGAGAAACCCGGTTTAAAAGTGAAAATACTTAACTTCTATTCTATAGAGTGTGATGTTGGAGCATCATTATCATGTGATTATGTTGAGAAGTATATGGAGCCTTCTCTAACTATGCTAGAACTAGTGTAATCAAGATCCATGTTACGTGGTCTCATCTCCAACTAAAGGGGATTGATGATGCCTTGGCCCTTCCTTCCTAGGACTTAGCCCTCTAGCCCATTTGCTTTAGTATCTTGGAACTAATTTCATTATCTCAAAATTTACAAACAATATTTTTGATGAATCAAACTATGGTGAATAATATGGACTTATAAATGTATTGTCTGTCATTATCTCCATGTTGTATGTCATGATTGGGCATGGTGGCATACTGATAACTAGAATATCACTCAATTGAACTATGTGCACTCAAATATGAGTCACTCAAGTTCTTTCTCCTTGTCATAAAGCTCTTGCATGACAATAAGACATTTATCCTCAATGTGAAAAATGTTATGGTGGATAGGTTCAATAAAATTAATGTTACATGTCATGAGATATGTTAGTTTCACCATGATAGTACTGAAGCATTTATCCCGGGATTGGAAAGTGTATTTTTTTGTTGATTTTGGTGTTGGAGATGTTGGATATCCTCAAGCAATCACATGTTATTTTCCATAGATTTTTAAATAGATACTTCAATTTGGGACTTAATCACCTTCCTATCACTTTGCCCAAAAAAATAAAAAAAGGAGAATGTGTCTAAATACCGCTCATAAATGATACGTAGGTTATATGTGCTCTGATACCACTTATTTGGGGCCCAAGGATGACCCACTGGGTAACCTAATTAAATATATCTAAGGTACTTGTATACAAAAATGAATTTCTAATAGAGTTTAAAAATTAAAAATATGTAATGGAATATAAGAAATATGTGGAAACAAACATTACACATTCAACACAAGGAGTTTGGGAGAATGGTGCCATTATATTCAATATAAATAATCAGTATAAGTACATATGTGTACAATGCATAGAGAGATAAGGTATGTAAGTTCCTATGATTAGTAAGGGATAAATATATCAATTGATTCATCTAGACTATGGTATCATCATACTTGGTGTGTAAAGTAGGTTCCCATAATCATACTAATTTACCTAGGCTAGGGAGTAGATCATCTGATATGAGATGCTCAAGACATACAAGTATTCATGATACTATAGACATGGATGATTATTAATGGAAACAATGGTCGCTCACTCGGTTTTTGTCTGTGTGTGTCCCTATGTCTATATTATTAGATTATATTCATTACAAGGAAATTATTTCAATAGATGCTTAAAAAATTAGGTGGTTACATAATGGTTCATCTACTACCTATCTAATGGTTTAACTTCCTAGTATGTATGACATTTACACTTTCATCTATGTTGCATTGCTAACAAGAACCCTAACATGATGCGAACCTAGGAATTCCACCTAGTATTTCACATAGTAGAATAATTTTTTATGTGGATTTTGAGTCATGCACTAAGATAGATTATTCTTGGGTATGTTGGAAGGCACTACAGAAGCACATAGGGTGGTTGTGTATATGTATTCTTTAGCATGAGATGCTACAAAGGTGCAGAGTCATGTGAAGAATTAGGGTGTTTTATAGTGTTCTTATTGACACTGTAGAAGTGCACAAGGATACTGTAGGGATTGTACAAGTGTTTCAAATTACTATGGTAATTCATATTCATGTTGCAGAGGCATGTAAGGATGTAAAGAGTCTCTATGAGTATCATAGATATACACAAGGTTTGTTGGTTACATAAGCTTGTTTGGGATTGTGTGATGTGCACAATATTTCCTTAATGCCTTGCATCAACTCGAGATGATACTGACAAGCTGAACAATACACAAGGAGACATTGTAAGGAAGCTAATTTTCTTGACTCGACCTAAATTTTTGGATATGCCCCGATTATGGACTATCATACCATTTTTAAAAGCTCATTTCTAGAGCTTCAAAAAATTAAAGTTATGTGAGGGTTCTTTTTAAGCCCCTAAAACACTCCAAAGACTTCCAAAACTATCCTAAAAGGTTTGTAGTGTTGAATTGTGAGAGTTGTGAGTAACACAGAGGATGAGTTGGATCTTTCCCTTCTACACATGGGTGATAAAATTGATACAACATTTTTTGACATTAGCACAATGTTAGATGAGCAACACTCAATAACTATGATAAAATATGTTGTCTTAAATTTTCTTAGATCAATTACCTTCTCTGTAAATTTCTCATGATTTGGAGACAAATGACCTCAATCTAGTTTCACTATTGTGTTAAGCTTGAAAACAAACTTTGCAAGAAAAAATAACCTCCAAGCTCCATTATATACCCAAGACATTATGATATTTAAATCAAATTATTTAAGCAAGAATTTAAAAAACTTCTATATAATGGCTAAGTGAATGTAAAATTTAGACCAAACCCATCTATGACAATCAAATAAATGTCAAATTTAAGGTTGCATTGATTTTTAACATCACACATAAATTACAACCCACCACCACCCCCCTGACTACTATTTTAGGACACCTATTAACATAATTAAAATACAATTCACTATTGTCAACATTTATTCTTGTTTATCATAGGCTTCTAAATATTCAACTTTGTACTATGTTCAATCCTACTAACAATTTGATCATATTGTGCATATTGTATCCAAAAAAATTATCATCATTTTTCATAACAAGAACTTTCAAGTTTGGGGGGACTTTTGTAAAGAGCAATATTCTTCTGAAGTATCAAATATTATTATCACTTCTTTAAAAAAAATCACATAATAATAATTATAGGATATGCTACTTGCATTCACTTTGAAAAAGATGTTATATAGGTTGACATGTAACTACTAATATTATGTGAATAAATCTATTAGATACCTCTCAGTATATAGATTTGTATTCATTATTATGATTTTAGTAATCACAGTTACATATACAATTATATTCAAAATCATATATAAAACTTCATATAATAAAATAAAAGATTGTATCAATATTTCACACACCAAAAATCCTAGTTGAGGTGGGGTGTTTAATGTGTCACCTCGCACAAAACATCAAATTATTTAAAATTAAAACGAGTTATTTGATGTATGTTTTGATGAATTTAATCCTTTCTTATTTAAATTTCAATCACATATTTATTGTTCAAACAAATAACCCTTTTCATATAATATTTAAAATGTTACAAAATAACTATCATTTTAATATAACTTATAAATATTATATTTTATACAATTTTAGGAAAGTTATTATAAGAGCATGGTAGGAGGCATGGTTGGAGATAATAATGAACTTGTAGACACTTAAAAATGGTTTTTGGATAATTATTAGCTGTAAAATTGTATTATTTTAAAGTCTTTATGTGTTTCTTAATTATTGGTTTAGAATAGGTTTTATTTGTACATTTTTCTCTATTTATGATTATCTCTATTGTATTCCTCATATTTTCTTCTCTCCTTCCTCATTCTCTCTCCTCCCTTCCTCCCACTTGTTAAGCACCAAATATACTGAGAGGGGGCTGGGGGTGGTGAATCAGTATATTATATATCTTTTTACTTAATCTGATTTCTTTTCTTTAACCACTTAATCACACATTCAAGATATGCAATAAAACTAAAACAATAATTTGCACCACACAAGAGAGAGAGAGAGAGAGAGAGAGAGAGAGAGAGAGAGAGAGAGAGAGAGAGAGAGAGAGAGAGAGAGAGAGAGAGAGAGAGAGAGAGAGAGAGAGAGAGAGAGAGAGAGAGAGAGAGAGAGAGAGAGAGAGAGAGAGAGAGAGAGAGCAAATTTTTATGTGGAAACCCAAAGTGGGAAAAACCACAGAGAATAATCTCAAGTATATGAATGAGCACCAACTCAAAATACAAATTTTTCAAGCACCAACTTGTACGAGCACCAACCCCTTTATCAAGTACCAACATAGCAACTATTTGTGAGCACGAACCCATAGGAGCACTAACCCCTCTTGTGCATAAAACACAACTATCTCTCAATATTGCTTACTCAACAAATGATAGAACTCTACAATATCTCTTGTTTTTCTCTCTTTGAAAACAAATACAAACCATGCACTCTCTTACATATTACAAATGACTTCTCAAGTCTTTATTTATAGCTTTCCAAATGACCTTTGGCATTCACCCTTTGTGACCCTTCAATCCTCATAGAAAATGGTGCCAAATTTTCATGACCCTTCATATCCTTGCATTTAAAAATTCATATGGTGACCCTTCATAATCAAAAGCATCCTTTCCTCTTTTGTCTTTATCTTGGTAAATTTTCATATTCCTCAAAGTGTCCCTTCATGGAAAAATGGACCATACCTATTTTGTCTTCACATGGTGACTCTTGGAATTCCTCAAGATGACTCTTCATGAGAAAATGCATCCCATTCCTCTTTTGTCTTTTACCCTGTGACTCTTTGACTTCTCTATGGACCCTCTTTTGACTTATATGCAACCAAAAATATATTCATTAATATTAAATAAACATTAATATACATTAAACAAGATATGAATATTAAACCACCATTAAATTCAATGGGACCTTTATCACCAATAAAGCTAGACCTTTGACATTAATGACAATATTTCCAACACCACTGTGTTTCTAGTGACTTTTAGATGGGGCCTTTCTCATCGATTTATGGGTCTCCCAAGGGTTTTGGGTCTTTCTTTATCAATGCCTCTGCTCATTTTTTGTTTACACACCAAAAGGATCATAATATCAATTAAATAGGTCTATAAATACACATGTACATTAATACATTTAATACATCAAGAGAATGGGCACAAACAATCAAAACAAGCATAGAGAAGGCATTCAATAATCTAAATAAATCCAATGAGTATTTAAGATTTACTATTGTGTTCTAAAACAAATTAAGCATTCACGATGCATTGAGATTCACAATAGATAGACACTACATCACATTGGACTATATAGATTAATTATATTTTACACAACATGTTGTGCTTATGATTGTATCTCATTTAGGGGCATGATAAGTAACATATGTTTAAAAATTTGTTGAATTGGAGCACATGCCCTAGACCAAATCTTTTCCTTATCTTCAACAAGTTTAACTACCTTATTAGGGTTTGAATAAGATTAACAAATTTCCATCGATCAATGCAAAATTTTAGAAATGTGAGTGAGATTTGTAGAGCCCTAGACCCAAAAAACACATTTTTCAAATTAGATTATGTTTTCCTATTATCTTCCAAAAACATGGAGTCTACAATTCTAGTTACCAAAAATGTTGAGGTTGTGATTGTAAGTTTTATAGGTTCTCATTATTCTTCTAAAAAAATCTAATTCTAATATCAAATTGTGATGATTGTTTCTAGATTGTGATAAAATCAAGATACTTCTCAAAACCCTCTCTTTTTCAATTATTATATTGGATTTATAGAGTAATTAAATTTGATTTTATAACTTTACATATTTTAAGGCTTAATTACAATGTCTATGGATATATGTGATGCAATTTGATTTAGATCTATTTATTCATATTATGAATTTTTTAATCTTAGCTTTCTAACATCATTTAGGGTTTCATATTTTGGTGAACTTGGATCACCTTACATGATTTATGTCCTTCTAGGGATAGAACTTGATTCATTTATTGTTAATCTATTTTTTATAAGTATTATTTCATTATATTCTCTTAAATTTTTTATTCATCTCTTTTTTATTACATTTAAAACCTAAATTAATTTTTCATGAATACTAATCAAACCCTATCATATTTTTAGGTTGTATGTTTTCCATTTATGCCATCTAAAGTAATGAAGAGCACTATGATAAATTATAACTTTGTTTATTTCAATTAAATTCCTTAGGTTATTCATAGATCTTGTTTTAAAAATAACATGGATGCCATAAAATTAGTGTTATTCCAATTGTTGTATTTTTTATTACAAGTGTGTTGTCATGAAATTTCATATTTTGTGATAAAACTCCCAATTATGCTCCTAAAATGAGTTTGGATGTAAATCAAAGACATAAATAATTAATATTTTAATAATAAAGATACTAACTCCATATCCCAATGAATAAGACTCGACTAAAATCATTCAATGATATGTTTGAAAAAAAATCTACCAAAGTATCAACTCAAAATTATTTTTTCTCATATGTGCCCAAATTATATCACATTGGTCAAATCATTCAACTATACAAATCATTTCCTATGTTTTATATTCAACCACTATGATGGTGATACATAGACACAATTTTACATGGAAGATATGAAATACCCATTAAATAATGATGATGTTATTGATAGATACAAATGAACATGATCTTCATTGTCAGTTGAATCTGAGATAGGGAAAAAGATATGTCTTCTTCACAACCTTTACCAGGATGTTTTTTTATAATTTTACCAGTGCAAATAAGAAGCTTTTCAATCTACATAGATATATTTTTGAAATTAAAATTTCTTAAAACATTTTCTCAAATAGTTCACACTCTTACTATTTTTTTTATACCAACACCACTAAAACCACTACTGCCACTACCACTTCCACTAATACCACTACCACCAACACCACTAGTGCCACTACCACTGGCACCACCTGTAGACTGAGTATAAGTCTTCAATGTATGTATACCATTCTCAATCATAACTTGTTTTAGACTCGTAACCACCGTAAGGGTTTCCATATATATGTTATGATCCAAAATTTTAGGAATAGAGGCATGTGATATTGTCCTTCTATTTCTCTGAGATTGATTATGATAGTTTTGGTTTCGACTGGCACTGAGTCTATCAAATGAAGGCCCACATCCCAACTTTGGAGGCCTTTATGTCAAAATAGTTTGGAATTTATTATAGCAAAAACTCACAATACAATTTTCTCAAAATTTTTAATAGAACCTTATTATCATTGCATGGAAGATCATCAAACACCATCCACCACCTAACCCAAAAGTTATTTTTCATCAGTGGAGGTTGGTTGGTTCCAAGCTTAACAAAAATAGTGTACACAACTTATTTTTTTCCTTAATATATTCATATGAAAATTTTTAAGAATATAATTGTTTCATGGCCTCTCTTTGATGCAACATTGTATCAAGTTGCAAAGTTACATTTCCCACTTCATTAAAAATAGTCTCTAGTGTATTGGTAAGAGAAATGTGTACACTATCAACTAAGGAGTGACATAAAACATTGATGATTATTTATAATTATTGACATTTTGAATTGTATTATTCATACGATTGAACTTCTTATTGTGCAAAATCAAACTATTTGGGGTTTTATCTAACATTTTCTTCATGTAATAGATCCATTGTTCAATTGTGTATCTAGATTTAAATATAAATATAGGTTTTTTTTAGGTAACTTAAAATAATCTAATGCAAAAGTAAAATAAAAACCCTACTTGCATGAATATATAATTAGAAATTGAAAATTTTAAATTTAAATTTTAACATACCTAAGGTAGTAACCTGAATGTCGAATCCCATTAGTGGGATGCAAATGTAAAGCACGTACATGGATATAAAAGAGAAATTCAAAGAGGAAAAAAAGGTAAAAATGGTCATGGGTTTTCAATCTGTAAACAAAAAATGAAATGAAAAAAACTTAATGGCATACATCCTTTATGTTTTTCAAAGGGCTTATGCCCTTGAGGCTCATGCACAAGATGGAGCCTAGACAATTTTTAAAAAAGGGTGGACACCCGTTGTAAAAAAAATTCAAATTTGGGGGAATGTCATACTTTTTATCCCCCAAATTTATGCATTGAACCTAAAAGAGATCATAAATCATGATCATAAATTTGTCTTCCCTATACATCAATCACTTTGTTGGTACAATGCAAGTGATGGAAACTCCATGAAGGCAAGATTGAAAGGACAATGAATCTTAATTCTTTTTTTTTCACCTAATATAGATTATGGATTTGTAATGCTACATAATCCACCAAAATATGGTTTATTGAGTGTTCATATTTAAGTGGATCCACTTTGGTTATTGTTACTAATCTTATGCTCATCTTTTGGTTCTTTTCCAAGCCTAACTAAAGCTACCAAATATGTTTGCAATGATGTCATATATGAATTAATGAGCATGATATGTCTTTGTCTTACTATACTAAGGAATTGAAAAACTAGCATGTCAAGATGTAGTGATTCTTGGTTCTGAATTTTTCAACCTTGATGCTAGAGCAAGAGAGGATACTTTAAATATTGATAATAATATCAAGAAAAAGGTTGTGTGTCTTTAGTGCATAGTAAAGGGTTTGATAGATAAATATCAAACTAAGTTGAAGATTGAAATAACTAAACACTAGAATGATGAGGCTTTAGAATCTGATTTACACTGAGTAGATTTGATAATATCATACATAGATTATTATTTTTTTCATAAAGTTACAAACAAGCAAAGGTTATAATTGATATACATTTCCTACATGATGATTGCATCAAAACATGAGGAGCCCTTATAGACATGAAGTATAAAATAAATATGAAATCTATTGATTGTATAGTATTAAATCATATTTATTATTTTTAATTAATTAAATTAATTAAAGTTTGTATTTTTTATAAAATTGCCCATGAATAATAAAAATTAAAAAAGGGGCAAACTCAAATCAATTCAAAAATAGTCTTAAGGTCAAGTTGAGTTAAAAAGTAGTTATGTAACTACACGAGGGATACAAGTGATATAAAAAATAATAATGTAACAAATACATGATGTTTATTCTTTCTCTGACTTTTAAAAGAGAACATGTTTTAATTTTGTATATTGTCTATACTTTTCAAAGACTGTTAATGAAATCAAGAAATGGTGCGAAATAAACTTGATGTATTATGGGATTATTAGTATTATTTGATTATGAAATGTGTAATGTGCATCATAGATAAATAAAATCTTAAAATCCTTTATTCATTTTGTGTGTGTAAAATCAAGACTTTGCACACATTATATTGTGAAATCTAGTAAATGGACTTTGTGTCAAATACATAGACTCAAATTTGAGAGAAGACTTTGTGCTTCTAGATAATATATTTGTATCATTATGTTGTTTCTCCTATGTCCATTTTCATATGAGAAGAATGACTACCCAATTATTTTCATATTTATCAATTTATCTAGGTGGTATTCTATGTTTACTCCATTTTAGGTTTCCTTTTCTCATTTTTATTTATTTTCATTCTCTCCATTTAGAAATTTATACTTTCTATCATTTTGATATGTTTTTCTAATTTTTAATAAAATTTATAATGAAACCCAAAATACCCCCATCATACAATTGAGTTTCCCCTCTCAAACTTAGAGGCAAATCACTAGTCACTTGTTGATTTATCCAATGTTATAAGTTTTATGCCATATCTTGTTGGGTGAGTTAATGAAATAATATAAAAAAACACATCGACATAAAATCTTACCAATATTTTTAGTGGGGATCAAAATGCCTTGTAAATTCAATTTTTAGAAATCTCAAGGAAACCTCCCTTGAAATTAAGGTTGGTGACTCTATTGAAAAAGGGTACTTGTAACCCAATATTTCCTAAAAAATGGAATATAACAATGATGTGCCACATGTTATTTTAAACCTACTCAGTGAACTAATAAAGGTTTGGTTGAAGACTATAAAATCTCCAACTTGAAAACATTTAGTGATAACAAGAGTATGACAACCTACAAAGAGTTGGTCACAAAAAGATGAAGATAATAAGTTGTATAATAATTTATCAAACCCAATATTATTTATGATTAATTCATCTGATGATCATGAAGTCAAATCCCCATGGAAAAAATTTGGAATGAGTGTTGTAGCAAAAATAACTAAGCTAGAAGAACTTGATGATGATAAATATAAGAATATGATGAAACAAATACAAAAAATGTGTAAGTTTTTTATAGATGCAAAAGAAACAACATCGGATTGAAGAAGAAAATTTGGCATGTATAATACAAGATGGTATTTATAATTACCTTGATTTTGATTTAATAGTTGAGACACATGTTTTTGAAGTCCTTGTATATGATCATGGATTGATGAAAATTTTAAGAACATACCATTCCTCTACCTTCCCATTGACACTTTAATGCGTATGGAGATGAAGAAATGGATGTACTGAGAAAATAATACATTTTAAGGATTGCAAAGGTGATAAAGGGAGAGTCAAATCATGTCCTCAATCATGAAGTCCTATACTTCTTATAATCCATGCAAAATAAGTGTGAAGTAATTAAGATGTTATGAAGCCAACAAGTAGATACATATTTTTAGAATAAATTATGAAGCTTTGAAATACTATGAAATTTTTATTCCAAATCAATACCTAGAAGCTTCCAATGAAGAATCTATTTTTTATTCATGAGATGCTTTCCCTCTCAAAACTATCATTTACTAAAATTAGATCACTAAAAAATGTAAACATGTAAACATGTCATTTTATATAGTTTCATCTCAACATTTGATAAAGTTATTTGAATAATTTGTTTGCATGAAGGATGAGGTTATCCATCATAGATAAAATGACCCTATGTTTACTTAACTTTCCATTCACGAAGTAGATATGTAAACCAAGAAAGAAGATATGGGATTCCTACAAGGCTTGCATAATAATGATTCATTCAGTAATGAATTGGTATCTATCACATGTATTCTTTCAATAAATAATAATCTTCCCAAAGACATTCTTGAAAATAATTTCATTGTTGTTTGAGATCATAAAGAATAAGATCTCAGTGCTACATGTGATAACTTGGTTTTTGTCATAGATGATAATACTTTTACATCAAAATAATCACTCTTAAATCACTACTTCAAATATTATTATAATGGTTTAGTTCAATATAAATAAATTGTTGGAGAACTCTCTAAAGGCTTGAATTAATCCCATTCTGAAAACATCGATGGAACAATGAACATCATATGTTAAATGATCTTGAGAAATAATATTTTTACTACACTAAACTAGAAGAATCAACATTGATAATAATTTAGGTAAAGGATAAGGAATTAACTGACATAATAGAGATAGGTGAAAAATAATGTGATGCAGAAGAAATTTTCAATCCCCTTCTTCCAATCTCAAATTCGAAGGCATGTAAAATCACAAAAGAAACCATTGAAGAGTATCCTTATGTGGGTATTTAGGAACAAGGAATACACATTAATAAGAACACCACTGATGGTCTTTCACTCAAGTTTATTCCCAAATCAACATGGAAAGAAGATGGAGTTGTTTTGAAGCATTCAAATCACAAAGAGGTAAGCATTTTTAAATAAGGTACAAGAGAGCAGTTTCATTTATGTAAATTATTTGATCATCCTTAGATGTCAAATGGGATTTTGATACATAGTATTCTCATTAAAAATCATGTTCATATGATTATCCAATCCACATATATTGTGTTTCCCTTTTATCAATTATTATTCTCTAATCTTTTAAGACCTTCATATGATTAGCCAATCTACATATATTGTGTTTCCATTTTATCAATTATTATTCTCTAATCTTTTAAGACCTAAGGAGTCCAATTCACTGCTTCACGATAGTACTTACTTCTCACATCTAATTAATGAATTTATGTAGTCTTCATGTATTTGTATAACCCATGAAAATATTTATGTTTTCCCATTTTGGTTTGCTTTTCATTTGTATTTTTTGTTTGGCATGTGTGTGTTATTTTTAATAAATGAAACAACTTATTTTTTGTTTTCCTCCCCATGTGTTGGCTTTAGGTATCTTTACATGTTTATAGTTGTGTTCTCTACATTCAATCTCTTAGTGGATAACCACATGATTTGCATATAAAATATAAAGAAAACCATTAGTTTAGAATAAATGTAAAGATTACATTTCTAGGAGATGTATGATCATTGTTTGATGGTCTAGTGTTCACAACTGTATTTATTTGGACACCTTATTTAAACCCAAATGCGTAGGACATATTTTATCATGTCCCAATTATACAATGCAAGTCTTCTTCAATTTTTAGAATGGAATGCAATTAAGGCCTTGATTTTTTTTATCAAAGGGTCTCCAAGCCAAAATATTTGGTAATGCATTCAAACAGGATATTATATGATGGGATACAACTATTTGTAGGTTCTACTTATGGTATTTATAGTCATAAAGATGAAAATTGTGATGTAAATTTTTGTTCCTCATACACTAATATAAATAGGAAAATATTCTCATGTGCTTCCTTAAGTGAATAGGGAAACATATAAAGTATTCTAAGTGAGCAATTTGTCCTAGAAACATGTGTTCATTTCTCATGTGTTTAGATAGGTAAACTAGCTACCAATTGGTTGGATCAAGATATGCAAAAAATTTAAAGTGATATAGTTCAACAACACATGTTCATTTATCATATAATTTAGATAGGTTAACTAGTTTCCAATTGTCTGGATCATGGCATGCAAATATGAATTTCTAAACATATAGATTCACATAAATAAAGGAACTAGTAACCAAATAATCTAAAATTAACCTACATTCTATAAGGGAATGCAGTCTCATAATCAGATCTTGTTTTTGTTGTGAAATTTTGTATTTTATGATAACACCCCTAATTGTGCTCATAAAAGGTGATTAGAAGTAAATCAAAGACATAGAAGGTTAAAATTTTAAAAATAAATATTGTAAATCCATAGCCCAATGGACAGGACTTGGTGAAAATCATTCAATGATTCATTTTCAAGAAAATATAGTAAAGTGTCAACTCAAAAATGTATTATCTCATGTGCACCCAAATTCTATCACTTTGTTCAATTCCTTCAACCATACAAATAATTTATTGGGTTTTATCTTGGGTCATAATGAAGGTGATGTATAGAAACATATTTACATGGAAACCATGAAGGATCCCTTCAACAATTTTGATGTTATACATAGATACAAAGATTACATATAACCTATCATTAAGAAATATATATTATGTGTTCTTATTCATGGGAATATTGCTATTTGTAATAGATAATAAAATTAAACCACTTGGAAATAACTTGAATATACAAGACTATGGGCAAAGTATTTAATGAAAATTAACTTGATATTTTATAGTTAGGAAAAATTCAAGTAACTCTGAGATGGGGAAAAACATGTCTTTTTCACAACCATTTCTAAGATGTTTTTAGAATTTTACTACTGCAGATTAGATGCTTTTCAATATCCATAGATATATTTTATTAAGTTAAATTTATTCAAAAAAAATTCAAACATTTCACATTCCTCCTACAAGGTTGTTGAAGGAGATCATTAATCATGATCATAAAGTTATTTTCCCTATACATCAAGCACTTTTTTGGTATAATGCAAGTGAAGGAAACTACATGAAGGGAATATTGCATAGATATTAAATCTTTGTTCTTTTCTTATTTTCATAATATAGATTATGGATTTGGAATGTTACATAAGCTACCAAATGTGGTCTATTGAGTGTTCATATTTAAGTGAAGCTAGCTTGGCTGTTGTTTTGAGTGGTCTATAGGATTCTTAGAATTATTTAATTATGAAATGGGCATTGTTGATCATAGATAAATAAAATCTTAAAATTGTTTATTTATTTTGTGTGTGAAATCAGGGAATTACACACTTTGTGTTGTGAAATATGGTAATGGACTTTGTGCCAAATACATACATTCATATTTGAGAGAAGAATTTATGCTTCGGGGAAATCTCTTTTTATCATTATATTATTTATCCTATGTTCATTTTCATATGAAAAGAAGGACTACCTAGTTATTTTCATATTTATTAGGCTATCTAGGCAATATTCTATGTTTACTCTATTTTAGGTTTCCCTCTCTCATTTTTATTTATTTTCGTTCTTTCCATTTCTATATTTCTCCTTTCTCTCCAATTTTATATCTTTTTATACTTTTCACTTAAAATTATGGTTGAAAAATAAAATACCCCCATCTTACAATAGAGTTTCCCCTCTCAAACATAGAGGAAAATCACCATTCACTTGGTGATTTGGCTAATGTTGTAAATTTTATGCCACATCTTGTTGGGTGAGTTAATGAAATAATATAAAAAATCATAGTGACATAAAATCTTGTCAATATTTTTAAGTGACTTTGGGGATCAAAATTAATTTTACATTTCATTTTTATAAATCTCAAGGAGCCTCCCCTATAATGAAGGTTAGCAACTCTATTGAAAAAGGGTACGTGGAACCCAATATTTCCTACAAAATGGAATCTGACAGTGATGTGCCTCATGTTTTTAAACCTAATTATTGTTGTTCAAGGTTTGGTTGAAGACTATAAAAATATCTAGCTTTAAAAAATTTAGTTACAACAAGAGTATGACCAACTTATAGAGAGTTAGTGGTAAAAAGATGAAGAGAATAAGAAGTTGTATAAGAATTTTTCAAACCCAATATTATCTAGGATTACTTCATTTGAAGATCATGAGTTCAAATCCCTATGGAAAATTTTTGGAATGAGTGTTGTTGTAGAAAAAAGAGATAATCTATAGTGTTAATGATCATAAATATAAGAATATAATAAAACATATACAAAAAAATACAAAAAGGTGTAATTTTTTATAGATGAAAAAAAATATCATTTACGTGAAGAAGAAAAGTTGGCATGTGTAGGACAAGATGGTTTCTAAAATTCCCTTGATTATAATTTTTTATATGAGACATAATTTTGTGAATAACTTAAATATGGTCATGGCTTAATGAAAAAATTAAGGACATATCATTCATATAGCTTCCCATTGACACATTTCTTGCATATGGAGATGAATAATTGGCTACATTGAAATCATGTCCTCATTCTTGAAGTTCTAAAATTCATATAAGTTATGAAAAAGAAGTATTAAATCATTAAGATGTTATGAATCGAACAAGTATATGCATATTTTCAAAAAAAGTCTATGAAGATTTGCAATACTACGGAATTTTTATTCCAAATCAATACCTAGAATTTTATGATGAAGAATTTCTCTATGACTCATGATATTTTTTCCCTCTCAAAATTTTCATAAAATAAAATCATGTCACTAAGGAATGTAAAGATGTAGACATGTCATTTTATACAATTTCATCTCAATATTTGATAAATTTATGTGAAGAGTTTGTTTTCATGAAGGATGAGGTAATCCATTTAAATATCCCTTTTAGGGCCAAATTAAATAATTCTAAAATTTATATAAACCCTAACCAAAAATTATAGAATTATAAAAATATCTACTTAGGCATGAAAATAAAACTCAGACTTCATAGAAACCCTCATAAAAATATTTAAATTCAATCAATTCATTTATCACATAAAATCTAAATTTTTAAATAATTTATAGACTTGAAAATTAGAATAAATTATAGCTAATTTTAGGAATGCCAAAACACAAAAATCCACCAATCGAACAATCCTCCAACTAAGATTTTACCCCTCTAGAGAGGTCATTATATACTAAAAGGCCTCTGCAAATTGAATCACCCCTCCAAAGGTATCCCTCGCTACTATTATAACCTCACAAGGTTACCAAACTATTGTGCCATACTCCAAATGTGCCCAAGGTGATTAAAATTCTGATGTTGTATCCAACTATGACCCCAAAATGAAGTCACCAAGAAGAATTTAGGGTTTTCATCCCCAAATTTGAAAGCTAATGAGGGTTTTCATCCTCAATGGTTGATCATGCAATCAAGAATGCTTAAAACAAAATAATTAATTTATAATAGATGATCATGGATAACACAAATTATCCCCTCCTTTTATACATTTTCCCACTCAAACTCCAAACTTACTTTATTTTAATAATAAAACATAAGTTGGTGACATTAATTTTTGGCCACTTAGTCATACCATTGAAAATTCAAATATTTAAAAAGTTGTTCTCTTTAATATTTATAATTAAGGGATAACTTTCTCAAATTATAAAGTCCCCTTTTTTAAAATTCAATTAGAACTAAGTTTTTGACATAAATTCACTTTTTGGAAACTTGAAGAAAACACCATGTTCCCTTTTTTTCTTTCTTGCCTTAGCCTATGGGAAACAAAAAGAAAAGGCTAAGAGTCTTCATTACTCTCTAAACCCAAGAAGGGGACATGACATCCATCATAGATAAAATGACCTTATGTTTGTTGAACTTGCCAGTCATGAAGTAGATATGCAAACCAAGCAAGAAGATATGGGATTATTTCAAGACATTCACAATAATGATTCATTTAGTAATGAATTGGTCTCTATCACATGTGGTGTTTCAATAAATAATAATTTTCCCAAATCCAATCTTGAAAATAATTTCATTATTATTGTAATTTATAAAGAAGAAGATCTCAGTACTACTTGACTTCTCCCATAGAAGATAATATCTTACATCAAAAGAATCACTCTTTAATCACAACTCTAAAGAGGATTATAATGGTATCATTCAATAAAAATAAACTGTTAGAGAACCCTTTGAAGGATTGAATTCATTCCATTTCAAAAACATAAATGGAACAATGAACATCATATGTTATAGGCCCTTAAGAAAGAAGATCTTTATTACACTAAACTAGAAGAATCAACATTGAATAATTCAAGTATAGGAGAAGGAATTAACTGGTTTACTACATATAGGTTAATAATAATGTGATGTAAAAGAAATTTTCAATCCCCTTCTTCTAAAATTTGATTTAAAAGCTTGTAAAATCATAAAAGAAACCATTGAAGAGTCTCCTTATATGTGTATTTAAGAACAAGTAATACACATTCATGAGAATACCTTTGATGGTATTGTTGACCATTTTGACCCTGCAGGGCAAAATCGGTCTCCTTCTTCCCCTGCTGTTTTGAGCTAGTTTAATTTTTTATTTGCACAAGTTTTTCAACAAGAGGATGAACCAGTTCAACAACATGAACTTTGAACTTGAACTTTAAACCATCGCTAGGTTCAATCGCTTTGAACTTGGAAATACTGAACTGTTAAACTGTTGAACCATTGTTGGGTCAAGCGATTGGTTCAAGTGCTTGGTTCAATCACTTTGAACTTGGAAATATTAAACTGTTGAATTGTTGAACTATTAAACCATTGTTGGTTCAAGCGGTTGGTTTAAGCAGTTGGTTCAAGTAGTTAGTTCAAGCAATTGGTTCAAACAAATGGTTCAATCAGTCAGTTCAATCAGTTGGTTCAAGTGGTTGGTTCAATCACATGGTTCAATCGGTCAGTTCAATCAAAGGGTTCAAAGCAACTGGTTCAAGTGGTCAAATGAATGAGCAGAACATAGTATTGAACCATTGAACTATTGAACCATTAAACCAATTGTTGGTTCAATCGGTCGGTTCAATTGGAAGGTTCAAGGGAGTCTACCAAAGCTTGAAGGACAAGTGCCCTTGTGGAGGGCAGGGAACACTTGCAAAGGGATCAAAGACAAGGCTGAAGGAATTGACCAAACGGTGACGAGTGTATGAACGTCAACTTTATAGCATTGAAATAGCCATTTTTTTTTAAATAAAAGGTGCGAGCCCAAGGGAATTCAAAGGATTAAAGCCAAAAGGAAGAAACCACCGAGAAGGAAGCCCAAAGAGCTAAAGAATTAGCAAAAAATATCCCCCAAAGGATGAAGAAGCCAGAAAAGACAAAGCTAGGAAGAGGCAAAAGAGCCAAGTGCAGAAATGGACAAAATAACCCAGGTGGCAAAAGGGGAGGTGAGTTATTTCTATAGTTGAAATAGTGTCCACCAAGTGGTCATCAAGGAGCACAAATAGTGAATGGTACGACCCATTTTATTCACCTTGCATTGATGGGTAGACCAACCATCTGAGTGCCTTGAAGGAGCGGTCTTGTTTGCAGACAAACAGTGTGGCCCATAATTTCACATATGACGTTTAATATATCTTAAACACCTAAAGTCAAAACAAGAGCTGACACAGCATTATCTATCAAGTGGCTTCCTCTTCCCAATGCTTGAAATGCACATTGGCCACTTGTAGAAGGGTGCCAAAAGGCCCTTTTCTTCCTCTATATATTGTAAACTTCTCATTTTGAGAAGGGGATCTATTTTCTTGTAAGGCAGAGCTCTATCAAATTTTACCTTGAATCAAGACATAGCATTTTTACCTCCATTTGAGTTTACACTTTTGCCTACGTCTACGGCTTTGTTATGTGTTAAGTCATTTTTATTTTATGCTTTCATAGAATGATTCTAGCATGTCTAGTGTATTGTGAGTTTCTTCTTTTGCAGGTCTACCAAAAGTGTCTACAGCAGAGTATAGGTGTATGTGAATAGGCTGCCATAGTGTGTCTTAGAACACCTCCAGTATTTCTTCCTCCCTGTATCTCCACAGACCCCTAGCTCATTGATGCAGAAGAATTTCTCGTATCAAATGAAGTGTATGTTAGCTTGTTCTTGGTGGAAAGTGTAGGCTCAAGCTAAGTAGATCAAACCATTTTTGGTGTATCACCTTCTAGTTTAGGTTCTATTTTAGTATCTTTCTCTCTTTTCAACCTCCCCATTATATATATATATATATATATATATATATATATATATATATATATATATATATATTAGCAAATGTACTAAAATAAATCAGAGATACATCAAAGGGAGCTAGCCCTTATCTAGAGACTCTCCCCTCAGTTTTGCCAGACCCATAATCAAGAGAGGAGTTTCCATTGTGATGCGTGTAAGACAAGAGCTCAGCCTCCTATCAAGGGTGCAATCCATAGTGTCAACAATTTTTGGCATACATGGTAGGACCATGTTTTAACACTCAGAATAGTTCCAGGATTGGTGCTAGTCCTGTTACAGTAGAATGAATCATTAATTCAGCATCAGACCTTTAATTAGGCGATTGTGGGACTAGTTTTTATCCAAAGATTTAAAGAATTTTGGTGTGTTCTTCAACTAGCCAGCCTTTGGAGGCTTTTCATCAACACCAATGGTGACTCCAAGTTAAATCAGCTAGTTAAGCAGTCCTGGTGCCATCAATAAATCACAATTTGGTATGTATAATTCCATTTCTTAGAACCATGGGTCTTGTGTTCCTCCATATATTTTTGATCAAGCTCAGATTGTTCATGAAATCACCTTAAGTAATAAAGATGTGTACATTTATGACTTTTTCCCTTTGCAGGGCCAATATGACCAGTCTTAGCCCTATCATGAGCTATATCAATCTTATGCCCAGTCTTCTCAATGTGTCACTTCTCCTAATCAACCTAATATCTTTGCCAATCAACCCATTTATGCCTTCAAACAAGCACTGCTAGGATATGAAAAGTATGTAGTAGAGCTTGACACCAGAAGGGGATGTGGCCAAGAAATCCCTGATCATGTCATCCATCAAGTGATAAATGCACTAGATCTAGTTAAGAGTGAATGGACTCCCATTGAAAGAGCCAATCGACAAAGGCTTACAAATGAGACGCTAGATGTGAGTGGTTTGATTGCATCTTTGGAAGGGAGGCTGAGTATTCATGAGAGGTAGCCTTACTAAGTCTATCAACCTACATACCCGCTACCCCAAGTTTCATATCAGTCATACACAGCCCCTGCTCATGAGCTAAGTCAAGCCTATCAAATTCCTTTCTCCAATCATGTTGAGGAGAGTCTTGAAATAGTAAATCTTGTTTTTAAGTCCAATCTTGATAAGCAAATTGAATTGGCAAATCTTCAAATGCAGCAGTCTATTTTGACAGCAAGGGAAGTGGAATCCAAACCCTCACTACCCTCTCACATTGTAGCCCCATCACCCAAAAAGGAGATGTCCAGTCCTAATATCATGAGTTGGAATAAATTAGCTGAGTCATGGAACAACAAGGAGGAGAAAGACATTGTCCAAGAGTGTGAGGTACAAAATGAGGCTAGTCCTTTTCAAGTCCCTCCCACCCTTCCTCAGGAAGCTTCTTGTATTCTATGGTAGCCTTCATGCACTCCCCATTTCCATGATGATTCATATGAGCTCCAAGAAAGACTCTTTCAAGAAAATCTAGCTAAGAAAATTGAGGAATTAGAAGCAAAGGTGAGATTGCTTAGTGAAGGAGAGATGGGGGTTTCAGACCTTAGAGAGGAGCCTACGCCAAAAGACACCCCTTCTACCAATCCTCAAGTCTCTCAACATGATGTCCAAATTCCAAGTTGGAGGAGTGCCTATCATGAACTAGCTCAAGACCTTGAAGAAGACAAAGTTGCTCCTACTCATCATGATGATGCTTATGAGCTCCAAGAAAGGCTCTTCCAAGAAAATATAGCCAGGAAAATTGCAGAGTTGGAATCTAGAATGAGGTTCCTCAGCCAAAGTGTGATGGATGGTTCAAACCAAATAGTAGATTCCATGTATAAGCATACCCCATCTACACACCTCCAAGAGAGCTATTAGGCCACATCTGATATAGATGAAGTTCTATCCAAATAGGAGTAAAATCATTTGATTCTAGCTCAAGGACTGCCTCCTCTTCCACATGAGTGAGTTCATCGGCATTCCACTTCACCCCTTCTCAAGGAGGAACATATTTTGAAAGGGGAAAATGAAGAGGAGTATACTCAGTTCATGATCGATCAGGGAGACTCCATGAGTGTAGATGAGAAGGAGATCACCATAGACGTCATGGAGGAGCACAAATGGTCTCTTGTTTATGTTTTGAATGATTTATTTGAAGTCATTGGGGTAGGTTACACCCTTCTTCAAGGAGGATATGAGCTGACTAAGGGTGAAGAAGGCAGCATTGGTACTCAAATAAGTATGCAAAGGGGCTGCAAGCTTCCATATTTATCCTTTCAAGAGGTTGGTGAATCTGAAGATGATATTTTTGAAGTCATCAAGGAGGAACCTATTTTGAAAGAGGCAAGTGAAGAAGAAAGGATCCAATTTGTAGCTGATCAAGAAGCTCTCATGGATGTCAATGAGGAATAAATCATCATGGATGCTCCTTTTGAAGACATCATCAACAATGGAGAAGACACAGGTCATGCATACATGCGGATGTTCCAGCAATATGAAGAGAAAAGTAAGCATGGTGAGCTCTCTCCTCCCTTGTTTGATGAATTTCCTTATTTATTTGATGAGGAGGATGACCATGCCATGGAGCCTAAGTTGGAGGAGGATCAAGTGGATGTATTTGAACAACTAGAGACTCTGATCCTTGAGTAGGAAAAGGAGAAGCATGTCTATCTTGAGAACAACTTTGAAGAAGAGAGCCTTGAACAAGAAGGTGATGTTCTGTGGGATGAGCAATTAGTTTATGATTTTATTTTGAGCATCACAATAGTCACCGTTCTTCAAGAAAGCCATGAGGGAGTAGAGGATGAGTTTAATAGGGTCTTTAATGAAGTAGAAGGGAACAAGTCAAACCATGATGCATGTCAGAGGAGTTCTGCACATCAAAGGGCTTATGGTGATGAGCCAACAACCATCAATTTCTTGGTAAAACATGTCAGCATGAAGAGCCAGCATTCAATGAGCATGTTGGGAGCATGTTTGATTCTGATCCACTCAGATACAAGCCAATCAATGTGGTAGGCAAGAGGAGCAAATCACCAAGTCTCCATTCCATTCAGCCACTTGTCTGGCACCATAAGTTTCCTTGCCATGAAGGAGACTTAAGAAGTTTCCCCTTTGATCTAGGAGGGAGGAAAATATACCCGATTAGCTGTATATAGTAGTTTGCTTTCAATTTTCTTTCCCTGTTTTCCCTAAGTGATGTTTACACAAGTAGTGTTTTTAGCCTTGTGTGTGTTTTCCTTTGTGTTTGGGGTAAAAGCTTCATGATTGATTCTTGGATCTATTAGGTCTGTTGCTAACTTTTTTCAAGCTGCATCTCAACTCCGTGCCCAATGGACTTTGAGGCTACTAGTTTCTAAGCATAGCAGGCATGCTTCCCCTGGGAATCACCATTTTGTTGACTATTTTAGCCCTATAGTGCAAAATCAGTCTCCTTCTTCCCCTACTATTTTGAGCCAATTTAATTTTTGGTTTTCACAAATTTCTTAGCAAGAGGATGAACTAGTTCAACAACATGAACTTTGAACTTGAACTTTGAACTGTCGCTTGGTTCAATCACTTTGAACTTGGAAATATTGAACTGTTGAACTGTTGAACCATTATTGGTTCAAGCACTTTAAACTTGGAAATATTGAACCATTGTTAGTTCAAGTGGTTGGTTCAAGCGGTTGGTTCAAGCAGTTGGTTCAAATAAATGGTTTAATCACATGGTTCAATTGGTCGGTTCAATCAAAGGGTTCAATTAGTTGGTTCAAGCAATTGGTTCAAGTGGTTGGTTCAAGAAAATGGTTCAATCACATGGTTCAATCGGTCAGTTCAATCAAAGGGTTCAAAGCGATTGGTTCAAGTGGTCAAATGAATGAGCAGAACATAGTATTGAACCATTGAACCATTAAACCAATTATTGGTTCAATCAGTCGATTCAATTGGAAGGTTCAAGGGAGTCTCCCAAAGCTTAAAAGATAAGTGCCCTTGTAGAGGGTAGGGAACACTTGCAAAGGGATCAAAGACAAGGCTGAAGGAATTGACCAAACGGCAATGGGCACGTGAACGTCAACTTTACGACATTGAAATAGCTATTTTTTTAAAATAAAAGGCATGATCCCAAGGGATTTCAAAGGCTTAAAGCCAAAAGAAAGAAACTGCTAAGAAGGGAGCCCAAAGAGCCAAAGAATTAGCAGAAAATAGCCCCCAAAGGATGAAGGAGCCAGAAAAGACAAAGCCAAGAAGAGGCAAAAGAGCCAAGTGCAAAAATAGACAAAATAGCCCAGGTGGCAAAAGGGGAGGTGAGTTATTTTTGTAGTTGAAATAGTGTCCACCAAGTGGTCATCAAGGAGCACAAACAGTGAATGAAATGACCCATTTTCTTTACTTTACATTGATGGGTAGACAAATTGTCTAAGTGCCTTGAAGGAGTGGTCTTGTTTGCAGACAAATGGTGCAGCCCATAATTTCACATATGATGTTTAATATATCTTAAATGCCTAAAGTCAAAATAGGAGCTGACACAGCATTATATATCAAGCGGCTTCCTCTTCTCAATGCTCAAAATGCACATGGGCCACTTGTATAAGGGTGCCAAAAGGCCCTTTTCTTCCTCTATATATTCTAAACTTCTCATTTTGAGAAGGGGATCTCTTTGCTTGTAAGGCAGAGCTCTGCCGGATTTTACCTTGAATCAAGACATAACATTTTTACCTCCATTTGAGTTTACACTTTTGAATATGTCTATGGCTTTTTTATGTGTTAATTCATTCTTCTTTTATGCTTTCATAGAATGATTCCAACATGTCTAGTGTATTGTGAGTTTCTTCTTTTGCAGGTCTGTCGAAAGTGTCTACAACAGCGTATAGGTGTATGTGAATAGGCTCCCATAGTGTGTCTTAGAACACCTCTGGTAGTTCTTCCTACCTATATCTCCATGGACCCCTAGCTCACTGATGCACAAGAATTTCTTGTATCAAATGAAGTGTATGTCAGCTTGTTCTTGGTGGAAAGTGTAGGCTCAAGCTAAGTAGATCAAACCATTTTTGGTGTATCACCTTCTAGTTTAGGTTTTTTTTCATTATCTTTCTCTCTTTTCAACCCCCCTAGCATTATATATATATATATATATGTACTGGAATAAATTAGAGATACATCAAAGGGAGCTAGCCCTTAACTAGAGACTCTCCCCTCAGTTTTGCCAGACCCACAGGAAAGAGAGCAGATTCCATTGTGATGCGTGGAAGATAGGAGCTCAGCCTCCTATCAAGGGTGCAATCCATAGAGTCAACAGGTATTTCACTCAAGTTTATTTCCAAATCAACATGGAAAGAAGATGAAGGATTTGTTTTGAAGCATTCAAATCATAGAGAGGTAAGCATTTTTCATAAGATACAAGAGAGCAGTTTCATTTTTGAAAATTATTTATTCATCCTTAGATGTCAAATGGGATTTTGATGCATAATATTCTCATTAAAAATCATGTTCATATGCTTATCCAATCTAGATCTATTGTGTTTCCATTCTTTCAATTATTATTCTCTAATATTTTGATACCTCATTAGTCTAATTCACTACTTTGTAATAGTACCTACTTCTCATAACTAGTTAATGAATTTGTACAGTCTTCATGTATTTCTCTGACCCCTAAAAATAGTTTTGTTTTTCCATTTTAGATTAATTTCTTTTTATATTTTTTTTGGGATGTGTGTTATTTCTAATAAATGCAATAACTTATTTTTTGTTCTCTCCTCTCCATGTGTTGGTTTATTATAATAACATATGTTTGTAGTTGTGTTCTCTATGTTGAAACTCTCAGTGGATAATCGCATAATTTGCATATAAAATATCAAGACAAACATCACATCAGAGTAGATGTAAAGATTACATTTTTGGGAGATGAAATATCATTGTTTGATGGTTTAGTGTTCAAAATTATATTTATTTAGAAACTTTATTTGAACCCAAATGAGTAACCTATCCCAGTTTTACAATGTAAGACTTCTTCAGTTTTTAGAATGGCATGCAAGAAAGGCCTTGAAGTTTTTTATCCAAGTGGGTCTCCAAGCTAAAATATTTGACAATGCATTTAAATAGAATATTGTATACTGGGATATAACTATTTTTAGGTTTTAGTTATGTTATTTATAGTCATAAAGGTGAAAATTATGATGTGAAAGTTTGTTCCTTAAACGTTAATATTTATAATTAAAACTTATCATGAGTCTCTTTAAGTGAACATTCAAACATACAAAGCAATATAAGAAAGAAATATATCCTAGTAACACATGTTCATTTATCATGGGATTGAGATAGGTGAACTAGCTACCAATTGGCTAGATCAATATATGCAAAAAATTTAAAGTGGTATAGTCCAATAACACATGTTCATTTCTCATACAATTGATATAGGTGAACTAGTTTCCAGTTGGCTGAATCATGGCATGTAAGTATGAAGTACACATAGAGATTCATAATAATAAAGGAAATGGGAACCAAATAATCTATATTTCCCCTAAATTTTAAAAGAAAATATGATCCCACAATCAAAACATCATAGTATCTTGAAATTTTACATTTTGTGATAACACCCCTTGTTTTGCTCGTAAAAGGTGATCAGAAGTAAATCAAATAAATGGATGATTATAAGTTTTAGAATAAATATGATTAATCCACATCCCAATGGACAATGCCTGGTGAAAAAATTTTAATGATTCATTTTCAAAAAAATATAGCAAAGTGTCAACTCAAAAATATTTTCTATCATGTGTGCCTAAATTATGTCACTTTGGTAAATTTATTCAATCATAAAAATAAATTATTTGGTTTTATATTGGGCCATTGTGAATGTGATGTATATAAATATAATTACATGGAAGCCATGAAGGATTCCTTCAACAATGCTAAAACACCAAAAATATAGCATCTAGGCCCTCATAAGTACCACCATCATCATCTGAAGGTCTAGTGCATATAACACCACAACATCTATAAGGGTGAGGTTGGGCACACATAATAGGTGAAGTATCCCCATGTCCACCCTCTATAGCATCAGTCTCAAAAAAATTACTTATATGTTGAATGAGTGTGTCAATAAGTGCACAAATCATGTAAAGTGTCAATCTCAATGACCTCCTTCATGATAGAGGGGATCTCAGGCTAAAGTAGAAATACATCTTTTGTACCTTCATATCAAGCTAAAAATATTTATGGCTTCACTTCAATTAACATTAGACTATAATTATATCAATATTTTCATGATATTTATCCCCCTCCCACCCCTAATCATGTTTCCAATAAGCCTTGGCAAAATCATGTTCTTTTCAATCGGCCTAAAAAAGTGTGCAAGAGATAAGACTTGAATGTGAGAGATAATGTATGGAGAGTGATATGGAACACTAATATAATAGGCATCAATAAGAAATTTCATATCAGGCCTATATAAATCAACAAGAAATAAATCATTGAAAATATATAATGAGGCTACAAGAGAACCAATATAGTAGCTACCCATGAGAGTACAAAGAATTGAATCCAAAATCCCAAATTGGAAACAAGAAGAACTATAACCCATTTAACCTTTAAGAGAATATACTTGATTAAATATTCCAAGTTTTATAACTCTTAATACTATGAATGATCCTATGCTTATGTAAACTCCCCCCATTCTTCCTCAAGCTCCTCAATCAAGGAAGTTTTCAAGTTTATCATATACTCTTCCTTTGTCAATCCAAAATCAAGAAATGGAAATGGTTTTAAAAGCCAAACCAAGAAATTTTACAAGTTTATTTATCCCTCCACCCATTCCTTAAGTTAAAGTTGTCCATGGAGATCAAGGCATATCAGAATGTGAGAGGTTGATTGTTGAGTGGAAATAGAAGTATGAAGCATCTCTAACACAAGTTTCTTTCCCTTCTTTCAAAGAAATATTGAATGAAACTATTTATTATAAATATTAAATAATTATTAATACCTATTCAATACCAAATCCCATTCAATAGAATACCATAATTCCCTATATTCCTATGCCACTAAATGGAACCTCTTTCCCTCCCACCATCTCTCTTTTTGAAGGAGGACCTATTATATGGAGGAAAAAAGAAGAACATCTAGATAAAGAGGATAATTTGTTAAGAGAAGATGATCAAGAGTTGTGTTGGTCAAATGAGATTAAATTTGGAATATAATAAAATCATATTTCAACCCTTGAATATCAAAATTAAATTCTACTTGAAAATGAACTTCAATAATTTTACCATGAAGATGTTCAAGATGACATGGCAACAACTAATGATATTGTAGTAGTGGTTTGAAAATGTAACAATGATATACATGAAATAATTAAATATTAATAATTTAAAATTAAGGATCAATAAGGTTTTTACTAATATCTTGAATAATTTATAGCAGTTGACAATCAAAATTGCATCTCTAATGATGTCACGGAAATCCAAAAACATTGTTATAATGAGCCACTAAAGGTTGAAGTTGCAACTATTCTTATAGATCAAAATGTGGTTACATTAGAAATATTTATTAGTGTTGAAGATAAAAATGAGGTGATTATTGAAGCACATGACAATTTTTTTATTGGAGATATGTTTGCTTCAATCAATTCATTTAGAGACAAGCCAAAGAGATTGACAAGTAGGAAAAGAATTGATCTAACCAGAATCACACTCAAACAATAAATTGTTCCTCATATTTATCAACCACATGGAGAGGAAATAATATGTTTTTTATTTTATCTAGGTGGATTTTTAATGTTAAACATAGTAGTTTTATATTTTCACTTTCCTCTAATTGTTATCTTGCACATTTTTCAATTGGTAGTTATTTTAGTTTTCAATTTCCTAAGTGCTTACGCATAAGTGTTGTATATAATTCAAGACATTTTAAGTTTCATATTTGGTTATTTATTAATAATTTCATATAAAAATAGATAATTCTACTATTTTTGAGTGTTTATCAGGTGAAAATCCTAGTAAAGTTGCCAAAAATGATAACAAATTTTGCCACCATTAGTCAAAGTTGCTTATGTGCAGTTTTTTAAGAAGAATCCATTAATGGATTGAGAATTAAATAGGTTATCAAAAAAATTATAAAACCATAATAAATCCAAAACCATTCTTTATAATAACTCATAGTTCAAAATTTTGACAAAGGTTTCTTCTATTCCTCTAGCAAGCTAGTTGCAAACTAGTAAAGACAATTTTCAAATATTCATTTCATGAAGGAGAAGAAGATTTGGTTTGAATGGTATTATGAGAATATTATGTCTCATATTTACTTAATATTAAATTAATTTTTTTTATGTTACATTTTCTTACCTTTATGAACAATCATTAAGAAGGAAAGGTGTTCTAAAACCCTTCTTAAACCTTAATGGCTCAGTTTTAAGCAATATGTTTACATTTTTGAGTTATTTGATGTAAAATAAAAGTTGTTTGAGATATTATGTGGAATAAATTATCTTAAAAAAAATTAATTAATAAAAAATTCAAGTAAAATAATGGATAAAGGTAAAGGTACATGTTATAGGGTTTTAAGCAAGCATGAGAGACAGCTAGAAAAGACATTTTTTGATAGGTTAAAGAGATGGTTTGAGAATATATAATAGTTTAAATGATTATAGTGGATATTATAGGTAATAATTAAAAAATAATTATTTATTTATGCCTCATAAATTTCAATAAAATTACAAAACTCAGACCTCCAGGCATTCAAAAATAAAATTGTACAAGCCAAAAAACACCAAAAAGTGCATATTTTGAGTTTTATTAAAATAAATATTTTGAAATTTTACATATAAGTCTATTTTAATGTAATTGAATGTTTAAAATTATTTTAATGTCCTTAATATACCCAAGGAGAGATAAAATATCAAAACATATGTCTATTCATGAAGGAAATCAAGGTTTTCTCACTAATTTGCTCACAAATGGAGTTAGATATGAGTGTTTCATGTCCTTCCAAGGGAAAAAAATGATTTTAGAGTGTTTAAAATTAATTTATACTTATTAATAAATTTCCATACAATTCAAAACAATTCAAAATAGGTTTAGATAAAATAAAAACATCTCCAGGTCCCCTTACGGGCAACAAGCATACACTTTTTGTGAATTTATGTTTGGGAGTTTGGTGAAGAGTTTTTAAGATTTAAAAAAAAATTATGTATGAACAATTGAGACTATAAAATTAGAATATTAGGAGTATTTTGGAGGCCTATAACTCATTTTAGACCCCTAAATCCAAATTAGGACTTCTTGAGGTCTATAGAGCACAAAAGAACATTTTAAACTTATATATGGAGTTTGGAGCTAAAAATTTGTTTTAAGGTATATGAAACCATAATTATGATGTGTGAATCCTATTTGTTCTCATTATCTGATCAAATAATTTAAATTCATCAAGTTCCAGGTTCTCACTGTGCATTCAAGAAGCTTGCCAAAACCATATAAGATAGATATGTCAAAGAAGAACCAATATAGAGAGTTATCTTTTTCATCACCAAATAAATTTTTAAAAATTATATTACATGAAGAGTTAAAAAATTTAAACATGAAATAATTTCTCTTTTAATATGCCCCCCTTTGGGCTAATTTTAGAAATTCAAAATAAGAAACATGCATGCAAGATGCAAGTCAAGAAGCTCAAGTCAAACTCAAAGTTACAAGTTAAGATAAATCAAGTCAAACTCCAAGATGCAATAAAGGTAACTGAATTCAAACTTCAATATGCATGAAATATCAAAAAGAGTGAAGTGCAATATCATAAAGAGTTCAATGCAATTTCAAAATGAGTTAACTAAAGATAGTCAAAGATCTCTTTAAGACTCAAGCATCAAAGCATGCAAGAACCTTTGAATTTTTAAAAAAATTATCTCTCCTACTATGCCACACTCCAATAGAAGAGTATTTAAAATCCAAAGGTACTACATTATGATTTGGGAATTTTTTGAAATTTTTAATTTTGAGTTAAATTTCAGTTGAGGGAGAAGTGAATTATGACTAGACAGGGACTTATCTCCTAGTTGAAGACTACTTTGTCTCCTCTCTCCTTTCTTCCTTTTCTATATGTATGTTCTCTTTTTAGAAAAGTTGCATAGATTATGATTTTTTCCATAATGAAACTCTACCAAAATTTTGTATTACATTACCTTTGAAATTTTAGGAACCCCTCGGAAGCACAATTGATTACCATATACAAGCAACTTAAGATGTGGAATTACCCAGAAGTAACAAGTAACTAGAAACCAAAAATAACACAGAATATGAGAGACAATACACAACTTGTATTAATACTCATCTAGAAAAGAATACAATAAAGAAGATGCCACTTCTTCTTCACACCTCTCAGAGGCTTCCCACACCTCAAGTGTATAGTACTTCTTTCCTCAAAGCTCTCTCTCTTACGGTCCCAACACACAACTCAAACACAAAGTTGGTGTTCACCTCCAACCAGTCAGTAGCCACTACTGCCAGTACTCCAGTGCTCCATGCACTCCACAAGTGCTCCACACACTCCAAGTACACAATCATACTTCAAGTAGATCTCCCCTAAATTGCAACAACCTACAACCCAAATGATCTTACTTATGGAAGGAACTACCTTGCCTTCCTCTTTGCTCTCTTTCTAAGTACACACTTACTCCAAGTAGATCCCACCAGATCTTGCTCCCTGTTGTGTTGCTATCCTCCTTGATCTTGCACCCCTGCAAATCAATCTAGTTTTGCAAACCTGGATCATGCACACACATACACCTGCAGATCAATGATCTTACTTACCATGTAGATCTCCTAATGTAGCCATGCACACCTGCTGACCAAGATCATACATACATGAAGAACCCCTCTGATTCTCCAAAACCAACACCCACACTTGGCACTGTTGTGGAACTAGGAGGAACACCCTTGCTCACTTCACACACAGAAGGAGCTAACTTTGCTCAACTCAAAATAGCACACATTACAATATAGCCTATGAGTCTCTTAAATAGATCTCATGCAAACAATAATTAGACATCCAATTACAATAACTAGATCCACAGCTTCAAGTCTAAAATTGGCTCTTAACATGCAAACACTTAGTTTGTTAACAAACTATCTGTGAACTAGCAGTTTTGGAACTGCATAGGCGACTGACATCGGTCCCTGTTAGGCTGAAGATGACTGATGTCAGCCGATACTTGACTAATGTTAGTTGCCTTTTCCATATATGAGATCAGACCGACATCGATTGCCCTGTAACTTAGCAACCTCTCAACAACCTCCTCCATGTCTGCAATAGTGAAGCTTTTAGCTCCACAACCTAACAATCTCTCACTTGGAGATAAACAGCTGCACTGTATCTATACCTATACCCCGTCTAATCTATTTCTTGGCTTGTATCCCTTTTCAAGATCAACTTTGAAGACCAACCACCACAAAACCTATGGTGCACCTCCTGTCATCTGAGTAACCTACCACATTCTAACCTACAAACCCATGTAGTAAAGTCCTGACCCTGCATAGCATGTATACCTGCTACTGGTCCCTCTCAAATACCTGAGAACCCACTTCCCCGAATTGGCTCCTAACTCTCTGACAGCACCCACTGCTTGGGCAAACTCAGGTCTATACCAAACCTCATGTGATTTGAGACACTGTACTGTCTAGCCCTTGGTGTGCTCCAATTCTGCATCCTGAACCTCGCCAACACCTGATTCACATCAGCTCCCACTGGAGACAAAATCAACTTGTGATCTTCCATGTCTCTCATGCCAAAGAATTTTGCTGCTCCAAATCCTTCATGGCAAACCACTGAACTAACCTTACCATTAGCTTAACAAAACCCTATATGTACAAACCTGCTATTTAGCATACCATCCACATACAGTAATAGGATAATGTCATGACCATCATCCACCTGGTAAGACAAACACAATAGTTACAATGACATTGACTAGAGCCCTGCTTTGTCATCCACCTGTCAAAACATGTACCAATGTCCTGCAGCTTCCTCAAGACCATATGACCTAGCCTTCCATCTCACGTATCCATTCTCTCTATTCTTTAACCAAGGTATCTATTCATCTTAGTGCTTTCCATACCAGCTAGCAACCCTACCAAATCTCTTGTTTGGTCCTGCATCCTATTCATACTATGCTCCCACTATTTCCTGGATCCTTTCTACTCTGTAGTTAGCAACTAGTATAAAGAAGAAGAACAACAAATTTGAGGCTTACTTACACTTTTAGTCCTCCCCATGGGCATTTGAGACTCCTTGACAGCTTGTTGTCTGCCCAAAATCTGTTTCAGTGACCAACCTCGGTCACTACACAGTCTGCATCTGATCGACGTCGGTTCCATGCGACTGTCTAGGTCGCCAATGCTAGTTATACTGCTGACATCAGTCTCCACTTGCCCAACACCACCGACTTCTCTGGTCTACACATGATCAACATCGACGCCTGTCTGTTTAATGTCAGTTACCCTTGACCGACGTCAGTACCTGTGTATGCCTGTGAGTGATGACTTTTTACCCGCGAGCTCCTTTGAATCAAAACCCATGTCCAAACTACCCTGCTTAGAAGCATCCAACCCCATCCACGGGTCTCTGTCCGTCATCTCCTCCAAGAACACCAAGGTTTTCCAGTTCTTAAGTTTATCAAATACATTAGTCTTATTTTTCTTGCAATAAATCCAATCCTTTCTTGTAGCATCTCACTGCTCACAGAAATTTTAGTCTATGCTCTCCGAAGCTAATCTCTTACCATCTAACTTAAGAACATCCATTCCCTTCTCACTTATGTGACCAAGCCTACAAAGCCACATCTGTGCAATAGAAGTGGAATCAGTAATACAAGCAAGTAGATAAAGAGTACCTGCTTTCTTACCACATACTAATTTAAGTGCATCTGCTGTGAGAGTTCTTGTGCATCTCTCATCACCCAACTTTCCTGAAGTAATTAGCCGCATCTTCAAGACTGGGACCTGCATGACCTTCTTCAACACCCATGTGTTGACCGCCTATAATTTATCAACACTTCCCCTTTGCCAACAATTTGAGAAGGCTCACCAGCCCCTCTACTTGGGGCTACATGGAAAGAGGCAACAAAATCTATTAACCATGATTCAACTTTATCCAAGAAACATCCTAGAGCATCCTGTGCAACAACAACTGTAACATCTGCTTCTTCAGTTCCTTCATGTTGATCTGCTATCAACCAACAATATTTCTTTACCTGCTCTTTCTTTTCATAACACCGTAAGTGACCATTCATGCTATTCAGTTTCTCCATTCGTAGCTTACTTTCTTCTGTCGTTGCTATACTCCCACTCAATCAGAAACCCCTGAGAGTGACCTGTAACCAAACACAAACCCTGCTCCCTACAACCTTAGATCTGATACCAACTGTTAGGAACCCCCCGAAAGCACAATTGATTACCATATACAAGCAACTTAAGATGTGGAATTAACCAAAAGTAATAAGTAACTAGAAACTAGAAACAACATAGAATATGAGAGATAATACACAACTTGTATTAATACTCATCCAGAAAAGAATACAATAAAGAAGATGCCACTTCTTCTTCACACCTCTCAGAGGCTTCCCACACCTCAAGTGTATAGTACTTATTTCCTCAAAGCTCTCTCTCTTACGGTCCCAACACACAACTCAAACACAGAGTTGGTGTTCACCTCCAACCAGTCAGTAGCCACTACTGCCAGTACTCCAGTGCTCCACGCACTCCAAGTACACAATCGTACTTCAAGTAGATCTCCCCTAAACTACAACAACCTACAACCCAAATGATCTTACTTATGGAAGGAACTACCTTGCCTTCCTCTTTGCTCTCTTTCTGAGTACACACTGTACTCCAAGTAGATCCCACGAGATCTTACTCCCTATTGTGTTGTTGTCCTCCCTAATCTTGCACCCTTGCAAATCAATCTGGTTCTACACACCTGCAAAATTGGATCATGCACACACATACACCTATAGATCAATGATCTTACTTACCATGTAGATCTCCTAACATAGCAATGCACACCTGCTGACCAAGATCATACATACATGAAGAACCCCTCTGATTCTCCAAAACTAGCACCCACACTTGGCACTGCTGTGGAACTAGGAGGAACACCCTTGCTCACTTCACACACAGAAGGAGCTAACTTTGCTCAACTCAAACTAGCACACATTACAATACAGCCTATGAGTCTCTTAAATAGATCTCATGCAAACAATAATTAGACATCCAATTACAATAATTAGATCCACAACTTCAAGTCTAAAATTGGCTTTTAACATGCAAACACTCAGTTTGTTAACAAAATGTCCATGAACTGGCAGTTTTGGAACTGCACAGGCGACTGACGTCGGTCCCTGTCAGGCTGGAGATGACCAACATCGATCGATACCTGACCGATGTCAATTGCCTTTCCCATATATGACCGACGTTGGCTAATCAGATCGACGTCGGTTGCCCTGTAACTTAGCAACCTCTCAACAACATCCTCCATGTCTGCAACAGTGAAACTTTTAGCTCCACAACCTAACATGAAATAATAAAGAGCTAATTTTTCATCTATTTTCAAGTTGTACATGAAGTGTGTGTCTTGTGTTCATTGATGTAACTTATTGAATGATTGTTTTTCTTATGTTTATGTCTAAAATTTTCACATTTATATAGCAAATGAAAGTTATTTCAGATCATATAAAGTCTCTAAGTCTGATTTCTACCTAATATAGAAGTGAATTTAACCATTGCTCATTCCTTCCAAACTAGTGTGAGTGTTTGTCAAGACCTATGTATGAAATATTGATGCATAATTAACCTTAACATTGGTACATCACCCCAAATTTTCAGTTTGATGTTTAATTTCAGCTTTAATTTTGATCCTTTTACCCTTCTCCTAGTTAAGAAAGCACAGAATTAGATAGTTTAAAGAGAATTAGGTGAGTGTACCAAAGGGAACTAGCTCTTCATCTAGAGATTCTCTCCAATATAAGGCCACCCACACCTTGGAGAGTTTATGTTGTATCAACAGGAGTGAGAAAAGGTACACACTCTTGTAAGGGTGTACTTTTGAGTGATAATAGTGTGGTTATAGAAGACATGCTTTCTTGAATTTTTTGGCAAAGTAGTGCATGTTGATAACCTAATTGTACTTGAAATTAAAAATCAATAAAAAATGTATACTTGTGAGATGACCAATGAAGAAGCACTAAAGGAGGAAGAAGATAAAATAAGAATAAATTCATTGCTTATAATTGCAATATCATGATGAATTTTTCCATCATTGACATAGAGGTTATATTGTTCATTATTTTGATGGATTCATGTAATTATTGTGGTAAATGACCCAAGTGAATGTGCATTATTTGATTTGACAAACTCTAGTATTTTCATGTCTGGTGTAAACTTATGTTTTTTGAAAATCCATGGAATGGTTTATATTATAGTTATCTCAATCATCACAATACAACAATTAACATCACCTCTTCCATATCTTGACTTCTTTTTAAGTAATAAAAATGTGATGTGCATAGTTGTGCTTAGTACCAAATTTTGTGTAAATTTTAGAATGAATTAATTTTTACGTTAATTGTAATTATCATTTGATCAATAAGTTTAACATGAAATATTTTTTATTTATTAGGTGAAGTGCTTTTTATGTGCATAGGATTAGAAACTACTAATATGTCACCTTCTAATGTAGGATTATCCGAGGTGAACCTGCTATCTTGCATCAACAATGTTTTGGAGCATGCAAGTGAATTAAAATCTAGGAGATGGAGGACATAATAAAATGATATTACTAATGAAGCATGCAAGGAGACTCATTGGGAAGCATGTGAGTAGATAAGTTATGAAGTTTGTATAGATGGCATGCTAAACAAAGGTAGTCAATAGAGACCTAAGAGGATAGACCAATAAGTAGTGTGTTATAATGATTATCTATAGCATGAGGCATAGAGTAAAAACAAACCTATATCAAGAGAGCATAGAGGAGAAACAAGGCAAAATACACAAAGTGTGATACTAGAAAGGAAAAATAATAAAAAAATAACAAGTTGTCAATCCGATAACTAGAAAATATGATACATGGCAAAGTTGGGAATGAAATAATGGTGAAAGATGATAGATATACAATTTAAGATTTGAATTGATTAATATTAGGACCATAAAGCTCTAGGTATGACTAAGCTAAGATACCCTAATGTATGCATTTAAATTTAGGCACCAAACCTACTAAGTGACAACTATCAGTCACTTGAATAGATGTAACAGTGACCAAGTCACAACAATTCTATAAAAATGGGATTTGGGTCTCATTTGGAAGGGCCGATGGTGGTTGATTATTATTATTAGTTGTTGGTGGATGAGAAGTAAGGTTTTAGAATTAGATCCAAGGCTTAATGGATGAACTCTACTAGAATTTAGAGATGAGAGGGTGAGTGAGAGTAGAGTAGAGTGATCGTAGAAGGGAACCAAGAGCCCCTATGTATGTTTTGAAGATATTAATATCATGAATTTTTTATTGATAATATAAATGTGTTGAGAATTCATTATGTATAGTTGATGGTTGTATGATGAGGCTTCCATTCACTGAGAACCCCTACCATGGCACTGCACTATGTGGTATTATAAAAAGTTTGATAACCTTGAGATAACATAGGAGGATAAGATCTTATGAATAGAAGAGGAGAGTATTAATTTAAGAGGAAGCTAGCATACCATAGACTAATGAGGAAGCTAGCCATAGAGCATAAGGTGGAGAGAAAATGATGATGGATAACTTTTAGACCATCGATCTATGAGGCAAACAATTATTAGAGTGATGTGAGGTGTATAATAGTAGAAAACTAATCCTTGAGTCTACTAGTGGGCAGTGTCAAAGACAAGAGTGGGTTGTTCGTTGAACTATGAGGTAACTAATAAAGAACAGACAAGATGTGTAAGATTGCAACAAAGATTTGTTAAATTATTTTAAATAGTTAATAAGCGCCTATGTAGGATTGCACCCATGTAGTACAATAGTGGATAGACTAAAATATTAAGCATCGACTATTTATCAATCATGATCCTATTGAGTGTAGAAAAAAGAAAAGAAGAGTGAAAATAGAAATTTTATTTGTAGGTTGTCCATGACATGATAAAAAGATAAGAGTTTGGAAAAACATCAATTAGAAGCATCCAAAAACATATAAATAAATGTATGAAGAATTACTAATTAGAGGTAGCCAATAGAAAAGTAGAATAATACATAATTTTTTATCAAATGTAGACAACACATAAGTAATCATAGAAAAAGATACTCACAAAATCTCATATCAGAGGCAATTGAGTTCGTGATAAGAGTCCAATGGATTAACCAATTAGAAGTAGTTGAACTCAAGAAATTAGAAGCATGGTAGAATCACTGATAAGAGGAAACTAGAGTGAAAAGTGGTGAAGAGATAAGGAGCACCAACATAACCATCAATTTGAGGTGGATAAGTGAAGGAACATATTCTAATTAGAGTGTTGTGTAGAAGATGTTGAAAAAATGTTATCCATCAAAAACATATGGATAGAGAATGAATAGAAAAAATAAAGATGCAAGTTCTACAAATAAAAGCAATGCATGGAGGAGAATAACTAAAGAAGAAGTTAAAGTGGGTTGTGGATGTAGAGTAAAAGTTTGTGTAGAAGAGTGTAAGGGACTCTGCAGGGGTGAAGAGTGAATAGATAAGTATGTGGACCAGTACACCAAGTAAATGGAAATACTTAAAGGAGAAGAAGATAAGGCAGGGTAAGAAAAGGAAACATGTGGTTTTTACACTACTATATTAAGTAGTGTACACATATACCCACCTCAAACTAGAAGGAAATCACTAAGGCATTTGGCTAGATAATAATAGCATGGGTCTAAAAGGAGATGCCATGGATATAACCTTAAAAATATACCTTAGGTAAATAGGGAGGATGATGTGAGAGGTGAGGGGATTATAGGAAAATGTTTTGAAAATAAATTTTGTAAACAAATGTGGAAAATAAAAGAACAAGTATTCTTATGTGCAGCATAGAGGATGCATCAAAGAGAAGTTGTCGATAGTGCAAAAAGGAGATATTGAGCATGATATTTCATAGGATGAAATGTAAAAACCCTCAAATGAATAACTAAAGCTAACAAGGAGGAGGTGAAGATAACATCCTAAATTTGAACCTATAACATGCAAGGATACAAGGTGTGTGATGGGAAGAGTTGAAAATAAAGCAAAAAGGATCTATGTGAGGAGGAAAGTCAATGAGAGATATCAATAAAAATGGATAAGTGTCTCGATGCATAGGAAAAGGTGTGAAATGATGGTAATATATAAGAAATCCAAATTTGGAGGAGGAGAATCCATTTAATAATGGGCAAGCATGATTCCTTGCCACAAATAAGTTAATAGATGCACTTAGAAAGGAAGAAAATATAAATAAAATAGAGAAAGTAGCTAAAGTCGTTATAGGAAAATGATGAGAATGAGGAGTTTCATGAGATAAAATAAGTCTAATAGACCACTAAACTCTAAGGCAACTACCATATTGGTGAGATATTCAGGAAACACATTGAGAGGAAGAGAGTCATATAGTGCAGATGAGGGATAGCAAATTATGAAACTTTGAGGTGGCTAGCATAGTGGTGCAATAGTTAAAAGATGAAGAGGAAGATAAGAAGAGAATGCATCTAAAGGCTAAAAATTTGATAAAATTTTGAGTTAGGTATTATAGTGGCATAATATTTAGGGGAAGCACCAAGAGAAGGAAAAGTAAAGAATGAAACTCAAGGCTAGAAGATTGCCAAACTTTGAGGGAGCTAACATAAGTTTAGGAAGCACCAATAAAGGTGAGAAGGAGATAGGATATTGCTATGTGTATTTGGCCAAGAGTTTTATCTTTTGAATAGTATTAACCCCCTTGTGAACCCATTTTTATAAACAAGTACCACATATATAATGTTTTGTGATCACTAATAATTTTAAAATTTGTGGCATTGTTTGTTTTAAAGTTATATAAATAGATTTAATTGTGGCCTATCATTTTGATCACATATAAGAACAAAGGAGTGGATGTGTGAAATTTTAAGTAAATATGTATAAACTAATGGGTTTACCAATAGTGACAAAGAGACCATATGATATTGAGCTAGTAAGAGGCTAATGTATGTCGTTCTGAACAATGAATAGAGTTCGTGGACAAGCCAACCCATGATCATCCCAGGTGAATGATGCAGATACTCTATGGATGCTACATCAAACTTGAAGTATAACAAATTATCACTATTTCATCCCATGAAGCATAGTTTTATGACCCAAATATTTAATTATAAAAAATGAAATATTTAATTGTAACACTATCTACTTGTCACCAAAATAAATGATGGTGGTAGTGATTTGTTATCACATGCATAATACACATTTTTTGAATGTTGCTACGATTTTTGAACACATCATATGGACTTGCATTGATGACAATTACAAACATGTCGATTTAGTTGTTACATATTTTTTATTAAATGGGCATATGAACACCATCATATGAATGATTTTACAGCTTGTATTGGAGATGGAAATTTCATTATCTCGAGTGTAATGTAATTTTATTTCTTTTATTTTTTCTAAGTAAAATTTTCAAGGTAAGTGTATTTAAGTTTGGGTTAGTAAATATTATATCTAAATTTACAAAATTTGGGATCTTGATACTAAATATTGTATGCTAGTATTCATTTTAGGCTAAGCAAAATACAAGGAACTCGAAACATATCACATGGAACTAAAAATAGGTTACAAAGAATTCAAAGTGCATCACATGGAATTTCAGAAAAATCATAGAGTTCTATAAACCCATTAAATGTAAAACATTATAGTAACTTACTTCCATTTAGTTATATATTCTCATACATTTTATATTTGGGTAGTGTTTAATATAATGTAGTTTTCTATGATGTTGTTACTAAAAATGAATACGAAAAGAATCTCTTAGAGAACGTGATTCTACCAACAAAAATTTGAGTTACCTTTGAAGACATTGGAGCTTTATAAAATGTGAACGAAAATCTTAAAGAGTTAGTGATGATTCCTTTACAAAGGCTTGAGCTATTTCATAAAGGATAATTTATAGAAGTCAATTTCAATTATTTTTAATTCCAAGTTACAATAATTTCTTGCTATAGTGTGTAATAATTATGTTTACTCCTATTATCTTGTAAAATTCCCTAGAACTTTAATATTTAAATTGTTTATAAAATTATTATTATGTTTATAGTGTTCTTGTTTATCTAATATAATTATTTTTTATAATAGGAACATAGGTTCAACGTGTTAGTTGAAGTTAGATTTGACTATATGATGTATGTTTATTCAACTGATGCCTTTTATTTTAGTATACACGAAATAACTAATTTTGCATTTCACTGTATCCTTATAAAAAAAATTAACTCTTCGGCCTCTGGGATCTATGAAAAAATGCATGCAAAATTAGTTGCAACATAATGTTATCCAAATTTAATAAATATTTCAATGTCAACCATTACATCAAACGTATAATTTGATATGATCAATAATCGGTGCTACTCATTTTTTTAATTTTAAGTGTTTATTCGAATACGTTTGTCATTATGTTTTTGGTGGCATGGTGAAGATGAAAATAATATTTAATCTATATTTTCATTAACAAGTAAAGTTTATCTAAGTGTGATATTTGTTGACAAGGTAGGATTTTGATATGCAATAAAATTTTAAATTATTTTTCCCTACAATTTTGTTTCCATATTTTTTTAATATGATATTTAGAGTTTGTATCATCCATTCCTCTTTCATAGGTTGATTGTATGTTGGGATGAAGGGTTAATGGAGAAAGTGAGCTCATGTGTAGTATCAAGCTCCAGTTTATGGTATATTTGATGGATTACGCACTAAAGAAAGTGAGACAGTATTAGTTATTATTTCCACTACTAGGCCATTTGATCTTGATGAAGTTGTCATCTTTTATTTCTTTCGAGATAGCCAAGTCTTTATTTTCATTGATTCCATTCCTAGGAAAAATCATTAGCAACTGAGTGTAGACCACTTGCATCAAGTGAGAGTATTAGCATTATTACTTTAAATATGGATGGCATGTTACATGTCCATAAACAAGAGGTTTTACAAAATATTTTATAGTTAATTATCATATAAATTATTCATAAATATGTAATAATCAATCAAAAACACTAAATTTTACCATATTATGTTTTAAGATAAAGTTTTAAATTAGTCTCCCTTGTGAAGACTTACTATACGAGATTCTTGATTCCATAAAAAATCAATTGAATTATGGGTACCCTCATAATCTATAGTGGCATGAAACACCGCATATTGCATATCTGTCAAAGTGCAAACAATGTCAAATAGAAGTTTTGCCTTGTCTTTACATTGCATATTTATTTAAAAATAACCCATTTGAAAGCATTTGTCCATTGTTACAACTGACTTGGTGATTTTATTATAGTTGAGAGAATATTTCTCTACCTTTGCCTTTACCCTTCTATTATGGGATCCGTAATCCTAGTCAACATATATCATTTGGCATAGGTGTTGTTGACCAAGTTTGACCCTAGGTTAAATTAGGTCAACCCCTATATAGTCAAACTTCCTATAGGGTCTTGCTAGGTCATAAATCATGTTACATGGTCATGTTTAAGGTCATTTAATATGTTTTACACCTTGGTTATTTGTGTCATTATCTTAACATTCCCTTATGTCACCTTTTTGGCCTTTCTAATGAACTTGTAAGTAGCTTCCATGAAACAAAAAATGTCTAAGTGTTTTATAACATCCAAGATGTCATTTGAGTATCAAAATTCAATTTTGTAATTGACATGATGCATGTTCAACCATCTAAGGAGATCACTACAAAACAATCAGTTTAAAGGTAGTTATATGGTCAAGTACAACCACTTGGCACATGAGAAGATTTAGGAGGATATCCACAAGATCTCATAGCACATTTCCATGATTAATAAGTTATAATAGGTTCAAATATAGAAAAAAAATTGTAAATCTCCTTCATTGCTCTCCTAGACAAGGTCAAATAATTAAACTTTCTCTCAGTACGGATAAGAGGATGAGAGTTGGTCTGATTGAACTTAAGGGTTGAAGTTAGTCTCTATTATCTCCCATTCCATGGTCATGGTTTGAAATTTTATGGTATGTGCTTCATGAAACATCCTTAATAATGTTAGTGAATTCAAACTACCTGCTCATTCCCATGGCCTCTGATTTTATTATCTGTTTGTATTTGTATGATGATTCCAAGAGTTATATGTGTTTTTGAAAAGATGGTTTGCCCTTTTCATGTTGATTTTAATATAGTTTGAAATGTGGAGGTCAAGGAATAAGAAATATTGTCTCACTTTACTAGTGGAAGGCACCATGGAAGTTTGTAGACAGTGTTTCATCAGCAACAAAGTTTCGCCCTCACGTAAATGGTTATGGAAAAAATGTGATATATTGTTTTCAACCTCTCCAAGTTTGGTGATTAGTTTATCCTTTGTATTTTGAATCTCAAAAGTTCATGGTTAGAGGTGCAAAGTCTATGATAATTAACATTGTCAAATGACCTTGCAACTGTCACCTACAAGACTATGTCAGAATGTTCAATAGTGATTATTAGGATATGTAATCTTCATGTTGGAACTTTTCAATATTTGAAGATGGTTTGAAATCCTAGAAATGTCAAAAACATAGTCAACCCCATTCTCAAATCCTTCATTGAAACTCACAGTCAACCAAAGTTGAGAAAGTTGCTTAAAGGAGAGTTTACCTTAATCTCTCTGAAAGAGGATCTTGCCCTATGAAGTGTCCTTTGTTGGTAAGAGTTGAGGAATTATGAGTAAGCCCAATAGTTTATCTCTTATAGCCTAGATATATTAGTAACATCTCAACATGATTTGATCAAGATAGTATAATGTAAAAGAGCTCCCAATTCAATCAATTTTTCACTAAATATATTTAGTAGAACATAGTCCCATTTGAGTCTCCTGAACTTATAACTTGCAGTGACATTTGGGCTATTGAGAATAATGGTGTAAGAACATGATATCAAAGAATGGGATGGGTTCACACATGTATGGAATGGCCTAATGAACCCAGTGGAAAAAAAAGTGTAAGGGCAGTCAGGGATGTGATCACCTACAAGAACCTCATGACAGTGTATTAAGTCAAATAAGCTTGGAACAATAGTGACAATGTAGAATAGAGAATGATGCATGGTTCCAAAGCATGAGTTGAGTCTATTTAGGTATGAAATAGTTGTAATGATCTAGAGAGAGATAAAATAGTGTAAACACAATACTCATACCTGAATAGTTACCTATAGGAGGTTCTTGACTGTCCAAATGAGTCATTATAGTCTAACATAGTCATAGGTTGGCTCATGTTAGTGAAGGTTGCATGCTTAACTATTAGTCAGAAACATGAATTGAAGTAAATGTATAAGTCAATTTTAGAAAGAGGATGTCACTTCCCATGTGTTTATTGATAAATACCAACACCTATAGGAATCTCATGATTCCCTAAAATGACCACCTACAATTTGGTTTATATTGTAGACTAGTCTAGGCATATGAGGTATGCAGGGTGGTTTGGTATGTAGTGATATAAGTGGATGATCATGTTTAAAAAATCCTTAGATTAATTATATCCTTCCATGTGATCTTCATGGATAGGAGAAACACAGTAAAGACTAGGTTTCCAACCTTAATCTATAGTCAATCAAATTTTGCACAGTACACAGACCTAGTGAATCAGTCTTGAAGAATTGAAGGTTTGAGGGGTTTATGGGTGTGATATAACTCTCAAAATTGGTGAAAATAATCCTATTGATTTTTTAAATGCCTCCATAGTATCAATTTATCTACGTAAACAAGGGAGATGCCCTCTATGTTGTCTTAGATAGAGGGCATTCTGTGAATAGGGTAACCTGTAGATTTGGTATGTAAGGAGTGAAATGGATAAAGGGGAGCCTATTGAATGATTGTGGATGTTGTGTGAGATTAGGTTAAATATAAAAAAATATTTTTAGGATTATAAAGTCATTGAAAACCCTTAGACGGGTCAAATACAAAGTTGGACACAACTAGGCCTATTAGGCCTAAAACTGGATATGGACACTCAGATGCCTAACCCTATGCATATGACCATGAAATCCTTCCTAATCAACTTGAGAATATTTAGAGAGGATTTGAGGGTGGACTAGAGACATTTTTTTGTAGATAACATAACATAGTTGGTCAATTTGGCCCTAATTCCTATCAAGCCTATTCAGAATGTGTGAGAGAGCTTAAGAGGCCAAGTTTAAGTGCTCATATTTGTACAGACCTTGTGCATGAGACCTCAAGCACTTGGGGAGACTTGAAGGGGGTCATGTACCTCAAATTTGTGAAATTATTTCTAAGGTTGGACATCAAAAAAATTATGAATAATCCTTAATAGTCCAAACCTCCTAAAACCTTGGTTTGGACCCGATGGAGAAGATATGGTGGGAAATGCATCTAAAGGTGAAAAAATGGCCATGAAAGTGCCTTAGACATATTTTTAACTCTCCTAGGATCTAGTACATACACTTTGGCCATATTGTCATCTATACGGACAAGTCTAATGTTATGTTTCTTGTAGGATTTGATATGTTTGATAGGTACAGAGGGAAATAGAAAAGTAAGAGCAATTGAGGGAAGTCTTTAGAGACTTGTTCTAGCTTATAAAACTCATTTCTCAGCATGGTTATGCATCAAGAGTCCTTTGCTATCTCATTCATCATAGGCAATCTAAACAGACAGTGAGAAGGTAGAAGTGACTGCCTAGTGAGATGGTGATAAAGGTGAATTAGAATATTTTGAGGTCTATCTGATAGAGCTAAGGATAAAGATGCCTTCAATAACTCTCATATATCCTCTTCAATGCATTTCTTGGAGCAACTGCAAGTCACTTTGGGTGACAAATGTGAAGACAGACCTAGAAGACTAGTGATGAATGACTATAAGTAGTGAGTGATAAGTGACAAGGATGAATCCATCAATTAGGGATGCATAGATGACATGCACTGACCTCTTCTCTACCTTCTCTTGATGGACCATATGTTTCAAGGCTTCCTATGGTAGTTTTAGACACTCAAGTGCACTCCTCACCATCATGAAAGTAGTTTCAAAGCAAGGTTATGAAGTGTCTATGCCAAGTTGAGGAAGGTGCTCTACTTGAGATTGACACATGTTCATGATAGCTTCTTGACTTCTTTTACACTTCATTTCATGGCATTATAACTATTTTTTGAAGTTTGACACCTTATCTTGTGACCTTTCATCTTCACTTCTTCTCTCTTCTCCTATGTCTATATATTCAAGCCTTTTTAGCTTTGTAATGGATCCATAATTGGTATGGCAAAGCCCTTTTGGTTTTGACACCTCATTTGCCTTTGAATAAAGTTTTTTTAAGTTGATTTCATTCTCTACAATCTCTTGCCTAAACGTGTTAAGTGGTTTGTGTGGTTGACAAGTGATGGATATGCTCTCCTTGCTTCCATTTCTGCTCTTACATGTTTGTGTGAGTGACATCTCTTCTAACAGGTTTCATAAAGTGTATTGTTTGTTAAGTGTGTCTTGAAGTGGGACTAGTAGTGTCCAGTATCAGACCTTCTTTTCACCCACCTCTAGGTAGGCATAATAATCTACCTCTATGATAAATACTTATGCTATAAGGACATAGAGTTAGGGTCAGTTTGGGGGTCTTCTTTCTTGGTGCAAATGCAAAATGTGTTGTGTAGAGTAATTTGTGGTGTATCACCTCACTAACATAGGTTTCTTTTATGTCTCCCTCTTCCCTTTTCACCCCTAATAGTGATTAGCTTAGTGTAATGTGAACAGTAAGGATAAATTAAGCTATCTCTTTTAAACCTAGAGATCTATCTCTTGTAGTAGGCTTGTCTATGAGGGGAGATAGTCTCATGTTGTTCTAAAATTGAGAAGTTCTACTTGACTTCTCTAGGGTGCAATTTTAGGGTGTAATTTTAGGCTACAACAGGTGCCTCTACATGTGAATGAAGACCATTGAAACCATCATTTTAGGGCCTTAGATATCATTCTTCCCCTTTAATACATTACAAAACAACACCTTAATTTTGTAAATCTTCAATTGTCACACCTGTCTCATCGGTTGTTATGTATACAAGTCAAGAAGCCATCATATTATGAGTCCACAACTCCATCTCTACCACGTTGCATTTTTGGTCAACCAAAATAAAAAATATTTCAAACAAAATACTAAGTGATTTGTGCCTATCAATTCAATAGTTGTATGCTCAATGGCTTTATCCATCCCAAAGCTAGGATCTTCCACAAATTCCTTGCTAGCATTTGTAACATACACTTTTTGTAAAAAATTGCTTTATAACTTAACCACAATTTTGCCCGCCCCCAATAAAATTCAAAACATACTTTTGAATGTAACCACTCACTCTATTATCTATGAATTTATTTACATTCATATATGTCACATGAAACATTAGGGCACAACATAACCGGACAAACTATTAACATAAATCTACAAAATAAACACAAAAAACTAAAATAAAATGGTTTGTAACGTACCATGCATGAACAAACTCCCATCAGAGGACACATAGGCCTTGCTCACATTTAGATTCAAGTTTTTCAACACTCGTGCAACCTCCAAAAGAATGTCATAATTGTTGGCATTGTCCACCTATGATTCTAAGAGAAGAAATCATCATACAAAATTTCTGGATCTTACAAATATTAAGTCCATTTTTTGATAAAAATAGAGCTACAACTAAACTCGAATGTTTACAAAACCCAAGAATTCAGATCCAAAGTTATGTCCATTACCTTTACTATAGTTGAGATCTTGCACATGCCATTATCAATAACAACCTTGAAATTTAAAAATACAAGGAAAAACTTTTGAGCCAAACAACTAAAAACTAATTCCCTTGAACAAAAAACCATGCATACATTTTATGTTATATGGCTATAGGTTGTTGTAAGAACAATGTTTTCCCTAAGAAAAAAAAATTTAAATCAAATATTAAAACAAATCAAAACGTATATATCCCTTGGCGACTAATAACTTAAATACCCTAAATACCGTATTCACAAGAGCAATACTACCCAAACGTCTCATATCTTATTTTATATCTACCCAAACGTGAATCATGAATTTAATATGCATTTGACATGCCTGCATGTGGGAATCTCAACAACTTTCAACTTTCTTGACTTTGTGTGTATTGTTGACATTTCGCCATTTCTCAAATGTGATGCATTTCTTACTCGTTTACTTTATCAAAAGTGACGCATGAAAAACATTCATCATTGCTTTGCTTTGCGAAACTTAGTGTACACCCCTTCCACAATTCTGGTAGGGGTAGTTTTTTTATAAAATTAGATTATTTTAGAGTATTTATACATTTGTTAATTATTAATCTGTATTAGTATTTCTTTTTAATGTTTGTAACTTTTTTTTTTTTACTTTTATTTATTTATTTTTGGTTTTTAAAAATTCTCTTATTATTATATAATAATTTACATTTTTGGGCTCTAAAACTATATAGTATATGATTTTAAGGTAGGGTTTTGCAATCCTTATTTTAAAGGCCCTTAATTTGTTGTTTTTAATTATTAGTTGTGTATCAACTTGCATGTTAATTGGGTTTAAATTTGAATTTAAAAAGTCTATTAGTATACAGGGACATTAATATATATATGACATAAATGAATAAGGAATAAACTACAAGAATCTAACTAGAAATTATTGTGAAAATGCAAAAGGAGTTAATTCAAGAATTTATAGTAAAAATCAATTAAGAATGAAATATTTATTTCTTTACCATACATTTGTAGTAATATAAAAAGTCATATAAGACTAGACATCGCAGTCACTAGGTTGTTAGTTGAATATTCATTATACTTGGTGTGTTAATTTCAAACTTTGTACAACCATCCTAGGGGCCTAATAACAATTGAGAGAGTATACGTGCCCTTAAATACATCCTTCATTTTTCTTGTCTTTTTAGGTGGTGTTGACTTATTACAGTTTTGAAGAATGAGATAAGTTTCCCTAAGATCCATACAAGAATTTAAAAAATCAAGTGAGGTTTTCAGAGCCCTAAAGTTGACAAATAAGATTGTCAAATCATATTTTACAAGTGTGATAGTTTTTAGAACCATTACTTAACAGTGTTGAAAGAGTGCATTGACTATTCTAGGGAGTAAAATCTATATTTGCTCATATTTTTATCGGTTTGTTCCCCTCGTTATCACTCACACACACACACTCTCTCTCTCTCTCACACACACATGTATGTATGATACATATATGTGTATACACACATATGTATCACACACA